>CM035170.1:96304428-96756196 GCA_020205615.1 Panax quinquefolius | reverse complement strand
GAATAATAAAAACAGAATAATAGAAGAATGTCACCCAAGTATAGGGTGGCCAGCGTATCGAGTTATTCAGCGAATAATAATAAATAATAGATTAACATAAGTTCTCTTCATGAATACAAAAAGAATAACACTTACAAGTACAACAAATAATATTCCCTACCTTAAGAAGAAGATACTTTGGATATATAAGTAGTAAGTAGCGAGAATACTTTCTTCTTTCTCTCTAGAAGTTTCGGTGAATTAAATAAGAAAATAATGAAGGAATGAGCTTATTTATAGAAAAATGGAATGCATAGTAACTAATCTCATGAGCAGTCAGATTGATTTACTTTTAATCTGACGGTCCGTATTTAAAGCAAAATCTTTTAAATAAAATATAATATATTCTATTTATAATCTAATAAAAGCGAATAACTTTATAAAAGATTTTACTATGTAAATACTATCTGAGCACTATACAAAACACTTATGCATAATAAAATATAATATATTCTAATTATTGTACAATAAAAGCGAGATAACTTTATAAAAGTATTACATTTTATATAAAAAGATTTTACTATGCAAAAATACTATGCGACACTATGCATAATAGAATATAATATATTACATTTATAGAATAACTTTATAAAAGTATTTTGTTTTATATAAAAGATTTTCTATATTATTACATTAATAATACCAACAAAAGCTAAGTGACTTATCACGTAAGCATCAATAATTAATCACCGTAATTACTTATGCAACCCACATTATTCTTTGTACTTTTAACAAGGGTGTTTGACATTTAACAGTAAAACTTACTTATTATTTTCATAAAATATTTTTTATGCGTTTTCTCGATCAAATGATAATTCCGTTAGGGTCCACCAATGATTGTGTCGTTTATACGAATATTCTCTGTTAAAGCGAATATTCCCAGGCCAATCGAATATTATATAACAACTTGCGTCTTTGCAAAATTTATAAATATTACCCTGAACTATAACATAATATCAATTTCACTCCATAATATTCAAAATAATATTTATAGAAAATTCATCTTTATTCAAAAAGTTGGGGTTTTACAATCTCCCTTCTTATGAAATTTGCCTCGAAATTAGAAGTACGTACTTGGTATGTCGAAGAGGTAAGGATACCTTGATTTCATTTGATTCTAACTCCCGAGTCGTTTCCTCAACATCGTGGTTTCTCCACAAAACTTTGACTTGAGGTATAACCTTGGTGCGTAGAATATGTTCCTTCTTATCAAGATTTGAGCAGGGAACCTCTTCATACGTCAAATCTTCCGCTATTCGTCCGATTCTAATCAATAATGTGGTTGGTCTTCCATATATTTACGTAGCATGGATATGTGAAAAACGTTATGAACACGAGACATACTTGGCGGTAAAGCGAGTCTATAGGCCACAGTTCCTACTCGATCGAGGATTAAAAATGGGTAGATGAATCGAGGATTGAGCTTTCCTCTTTCCAAATCTCGTAACTCCTTTCCATGGAAGCGACACGTAACAACACATGATCTCTATATCGAATTCCACATCCTTTCGATGAAGATCGGCATAACTCTTTTAATCGATCTTGTGAGGTTTTTATCGTTCTTGGGATCATTGGAATCTTTTCTTGGGTCATACGTACCAACTCGGTCCCAACGACGTTGCTTTCACCTCATTCCGAATCTTACTAGAAACGACACTTTCTTCATACAACGCTTGAATAGAGCCATACGCAATACTTGTTTGATAACTATTGTTGTGGGAAAACTCCACCAATGGTAAGAACTTGTCCCAAATTCTCTTGAAATCAAGGACACGAGTCTTAATAGATCTTCAAGAGTTTGAATAGTCCTCTCCGACCATCAGGTCCGATCCGAGGATGATATCTTGAGCTAAATCGTAAATCTATGCCTATAGCTTTTGCAAACTAACCAAAAAATCGTGAAGTGAATCTTGGGTCTCGATCATAAACTATGGATCTTGGCGTACCATGCGGTCTTATAATCTCGTTTATGTATATCTCTGAAGCAAGACATTCAAGTGTATAAGTTTCTCGTGTCGGTAAGAAATGAGCGGACTTGGTCAATCTATCAACAATGACCCAAATCGCATCTATACCTTGAAAACCTTAGGAAGGCCGATGAAATCCATGGTAATGTGCTCCCACTTCTATTACGGAATTTCAAGTGGTTGCAATGGACCTTTTGGTACTTGATGCTCCACCTTGACTTCGTTGACACGTTAGACACCTTGAGATAAGCGGTGTTATCTCTCTTCGTATTGCCCACCAAAATGTATGTGAAGATCATGATACATTTTGGTACTCTACAATGGATTGCATACGATGTTGTGCGCCTCCATCATGATTTTATATTTTAAATCGAGGTCGTTAGGAACACAAAGTCTGAGTTGACTTCAAAGTATTCCTTCTTCATCGATTCTTGCTTCCCAGCATAGCACCTTCTTGCACTTTCTTCCTCATACGCGCATCGGCTCTGAGTGCATAGCTTGATGTAGCTTTAACTTTATCAATTAAAGTCGGTTCTACTCGTATATTAGCCATCATCACATGGGTCCACAGAGTCTTTAACTCTATCTCCATCCTTTGCAAGTCACACAAAATGGGCCTTTGTGTTGACAATATCGTATTCGTACTTGCATATGATCTTACACTCAATGCGTCGACTACCACGTTCGCTTTTCGGGATGGTATTGGATGGTATGATCATAATCTTTCAGCAGTTCAAGCCAACGTCGTTGTCGCGTATTCGAGTTCCTTTTGAGTGAAGAAGAAATATTTGAGGCTTTTTATGATCCGTAAAGATCTCCACCTTCTCCCCATACAAGTAATGCCTCCAAATTTTAAGTCACGAAGACAATATTGCTAACTCTTATCGTGAGTAGGATAATTCCTCTCATATTCTTTGAGTTGTCGTGAGGCATAAAGGCGACTTTCCCATATTGCGTGAGAACACATCCTAACCCTTTGCTCAAACATCCTTATGAATGACAAATCCCTCCCGAACCGGATGGTATTATCGAGCAGTCTTTGAAATAAGTCTCTCTTGAGTTCTTGAAAACTCTTCTCATATTCCTCACTCCAATAGAACTTTGTATCTTCCGAGTCGGATGAGTTAGTGGAGTAGCGATTCGAGAAAACCGCCTACGAATCTCCGATAATAACCATTAAGCCAACTAGGTGAAAGCTACGTGCCGGATCAAGCGATTTAGGTTTCTCCCGGCTTTGAATAACTTCAATCTTTCTTTGGGTCAATAGATATTCCATGACTTGATACCACGTGCCCAAGGAATGCTACTTCCTCGCCGAACTCGCATTTCTTCAACTTGGCATAAAGCATGTATTCACGAAGCTTTTGGAGTGTCTCGACCTCAAGTGTTGCTCATGATCTTCACGGCTTTTGGAATAAATAAGGATGTCAATCAATAAAGAGCGACCACAAAGTGATCCAAATATTCCTTGAATACTCGGTTCATCATATCCATGAAGGCGGCAGGAGCATTAGTCGATCCAAAGGACATGTTGAAGGCCGCTTTCTCTAGGTTGCGTTGACTCGTTCTTACGGCGCTCCAATAATCGAGCCCTATTTACAACATCTGAGTACAAACACGGTTTATGAAATAAGATATTGGCGTATCTCGGGTTTGAACCTCTTAAAACATTCGCGTCATTCGCTCCTCATTATCGACCAAATGGGATGCAAACCAGGATAACTCATAAAATTAGCCTCGTGTTGCGACACGGTCATATTGTTTTTTCCCGATTTGATAAACTCCACTTCTTTCATGTGTAATGAATACTCTCGGAAAAGTACTTGTCGTTGAATAACTCTTGGAACTTCTCCCAAGACATCTTGAGTCGTCGAGTTTGAGTCGTTTCTGATTCCCACCGATGTCTGCCTCTTCCGCCAACATGAAGGTGGCGAAGGAACCTTTTGCTCCTCGGAGCATCCCAAGAACATCAAATATCTTGGTGATCTTCTTTATCCATGTTTCCGCCTTAAGTGGTTTTGGCTCTCCAATAAACTCCGGTGGTCCCACTCCTTGAAGCTGTTTAGCGGTGACCAGTCCTAGAGTTTCCGATGTTTTCACCTACATTTTGGGCGAGGCAGCCGCTCGCTTTGATGTTGCATGAATTGCGTAAAGCCTCTGAACAATCCATCATTCATCATTTTAGTCGGTGTTGTTGTTTGTTTGCGTGAGGATTACATTCTCCTTATTGATATGGATGCACATTCTCACGATTATTGATATTCTTGTGGAAACATAAAGCTGTGAGTTTGAATACAATTATTGTCTACTAGAGATTATACAAACTCAAAGGAGTCCTCATTACAATTATTATCACACTATTTCACAAAATAGTGAGGACTACTAATGCTATCCTCTGGACCATCACTCCAGTTCCCAGGCTAAGTCCCGGTATATTCTCATTTCACTGAAGAAACGGTGAAAGAAAGGGTGAGCTCAACTAGCCCGATGAAATATTATGACTAAGATAATGCGAAATAAATTATCATTAGTCTCAACAATGTTAAAGCGATAAAATATAATAGACATCAAGTTTAAGCTGCGGTGAACAAGCATCCATTAAAAGAGTCAGTAGAAAATAAAATCTACTATCTTTTATGATTTAAAAGTTTTTCATCACTTTTATCGGCGAGACTCGACAATAAATAATCCACATCATTAAATCATCCACCTTTACTGAGGCGAGGATATTCTTTAGTATCCGACCACGAATTATCCATGCTCTACGGGCGAAAGATAATCGTGTTTTCATCAACGGTCTGATCATGCCATAAAACAATTCATCTTTGCTCCCTTGGCGAAGAGAATCCATAGCCATAATCATACCAAAAGCTCCCATCAATACCTCTACGGGCGATGAGGACTTTTTTTTCACATCATTTGTAACATTACGGTCGTGATTATCTTAGAATAATCCTGTCGTAATCATACCAAGTCCATCCCCATACACTACTGAGGCCACAGATGACTTTCAACATAATATAAACATGAGGATGATGACAATGATATAAGAATTGATAAAACAAGTTCAAGAATTAATTTGTCCGGGAACGATAACGTCAAATTGTCGACATGATCTTTGCTTTGTAGAGTAAAATTCAAGAATGCTCGAAAGAATATTTCCATGAAAATCTTTGGATGAAGCGCGAATATCGAGGATATTCCACTAATTTCATGGAGTATAGAAGTCAAAATTTTAATCAATGAGTATAATCTAAAGAATGGAATAACAAAAGATATCACCATGCATGCGGTACTTGGCATAGGCGGTTATTTCAACGAGAATAATAATAACGGAACCGGTCGGGTGAAATTCACACAAGCGGGATGTTCAACGAGAATAATAAATGCGAATAATAAATGATGGAACCCGGTCCGTATATACTGAGACGAGATATTCCAATATTCGAGAATAATAAAGGCGGAATAATAAAAAATGGAACCCGAGTTAAGTCGTATAGCACAGACGGATATTAAACGAAATAATAAAGCGAGAATAATAGAAGAATGTCACCAAGTATAGGGTAGCCCGGCGTATATCTGGTTATTCAGCATGAAACAATAAAGAAATGGAATAACGAAGTTCTCTTCTTGAATACAAAAGAATAATATCCCTTACTAGTAAAATAATACTTGATATAAGAGTAGTGAAGTAGCGAGAAAACTTTTCTTACATCTCTCTATAGTCTCTCTCTATAGTTTCTCTCTCTAGAGTTCGATGAATTAAATAAAAAAATAATGAAGGAATGAGCTTATTTTATAGGAAAATGGAATGCGTAGTAACTAATCCATGAGCGGTCCAGTTGATTTACTTTAATCGGCGGTCCGTATTTAAAGAAAAATCTTTTAAATAAAATATAATATATTCTATTTATATAAAAAGATTTTTACTATCTGGCTTTTATATCTGGGGCACTATGCAAACACTATGCATAATAAAATATAATATATTCTATTTATAGAATAACTTTAATAAAAGTATTATACTTTTTATATAAAAGATTTTACTATACGAAAACATATATCGTAATAGAATATAATATATTATTTATTTATAGAATAACTTTAATAAAGTATTACATTTTTATATAAAAAGATGTTTCTATTTTATTACGTGAATAAAAAATAAAACAAAACTTCTAAATCAACAATAATTGAATCAAATAATGTGAGATCTTGTCGTGACTATTGTAGCAATAATTGAACAAAAGCGGTGACTTCTCACATAAATATCGATAATCAATACTGGTGTACTTTCTTGTGCGACAATAGCGTATTCTTTGTACTTTTACTCTCAAGAGTAGTTCAATGATATCAGCGGTAAAACTTCCATAGTTATTTTCAATAAAATATTTTTGTCGTTTTCTCGATCAAATGATAATTACGTTGTGGGGTCCACTGATGATTGTCTTGTCGTCTGAATATTTCTGTTTAAAAGCGAATATTCCCAGACCAATCGAATATAATATGACAACTTGCATACTTTGCAAAATTTATAAATATTACCCTAACTATAACATTATCTCAAATTCACACCATAATATAAAAAAAATTTTTTTAGAGAAAATTAATTCTTTATTCATAAAATCAGGGGTTTCACATCTCCCTCCTTATGGAATTTAAGCCCTCGAAATTTACGTGCGTGCACAGTAGTATCTTAGAAAATAGTGAGGATACCTTGACTTCATTTGATTCTAACTCTTGAGGTATAACCCTTGAGTGTTGGATCGATTCTTCTTCTTATCGAAGATTTTAACACGAGATCTCATCGTTAAATCATCCATTATCTCGTCCAGATTCTAAATTAATAATGTGGTTGGGTCATCCACATATTTACGTAACATTGATCGTTAAAAAGCGTTATGAACACGCGACGTATACTTGGCGGTAAAAGCGAGTCTATAAGCCCGGTTCCTACTCGATCGAGGATTTCAAATGGGCGATTAAATCGAGGGTTGAGATTTCCTCTCTTGACAACTCTTGCTTCTAGAATAACGCCCTCTTGAACCTTCTTCTTCACATTCATCCAGTTCGGTGTGTAGCTTGGCGTCTTTAACTTTATCGATTAAAATCGATTTTACTCGTATATTCGTTATCTTCCGTGGGTCCTAGAGTCTTTAACTCTATCTTCATCATTTGCAAGTTATCTGAAATGAGTCTTTGTGTTAACAACATCGCACTTATGTATATACGATCTTCTTCTTCAACACGTCGGCTACCACGTTCGCTCTTCCACGATGATATTGAATAATATATCGTAATCTTCAACGACTCGAGTCAGCGTCTTTGGCGCGTATTCGTTCGTTTTAGTTGAAGAAATATTTTGAGGTTTAAGAAATGGGTTTTTATCTTGGTGTCGATACAAAATTCGATTTCACGCTCTGGGGTAGGCTAAAGTCTTGAGAATCGTCGAGAGATTTATTAATGATAGAAATATCATTCAAAAGCTATTACTCTCATCGAAGACTTGGATAGTACGTCACATTGATACCAAGCTGTGACTTCTATCCCTTAACCTAGATAGCACCTCACAATGATACCTATCAACTTGTCATCGTCATTCACGGCGTCGCCTCTGAAAGTCGGCTTGGTGCATTCCACACACAGGAAGTCATCAACAAAAGGATCGGGGCTCTTTACTTGTGGCTTGATATGACAATGATTGAATTTAGTGGTTTGGTTGCTTGAATTAGCATAATAGGTTGGTTAGGAATATGAAAGCTAACAACCTTACGAAAAACATGATGAGTAGTTAACGATCGTTTCAAAAAAAAACACATCAAAAGGCAAGTATTTTCAAAGAGATAAGATCGACGGAATAGCGTGAAAGTGTCGATTTGAATCAAACAAGATTTATAAGCGATGGAGAGTAACGAAGGTTTCTCCCGATGGAGTTTCAATAGATAAATCAAAGTTTAACTTCTCAGGAGTTAAGTACAAACATTGAACACAACTAGGTGAAATAAAAGAGTGAGTAGAACCGGTATCTAACACGGTATAGACTTACGTGAAGAGCTTATGATTAACTTACCGTGATAATTTTATTGGGGTTCCTCGTCACGAAAAAAAAATACTCTCTCTTAAACTACTGGCTTTGGCTTATGCAGGACATCCTTTGGCATCACTATCCCGGTTGGACTTGACTTCACCATCGACAAAATCGAGCTAGGTGACCTTCTCTTCCGCATGATTAAAACACGCTTTGGATTGTTGCGTGCAGTTTGGACGGATGTGTCCCTCTTGTCGCATTTGAAACATCTGACCGATGGGCGTTCTTCTTCCTTTGAAGCGGGTCTTTGGTGTTGAAGCGTCTTCACGTCATTGTTGAACCTTCTCTTCTTAAAATGTCCATTCTTATTATCTTGGCCATGATTACCAAAAATGGTTACCATTCTTGGCATGATAATATCCCCGATAGTTATCGTTGTTAGATGGCCAGTTGCCCTTGGTATGATTATTATCGTGTTGTTGGTGGTTGCCTTTTGGTTGTCTTGACTCATTATCGGCGCTCGATAAGCGAGCCCTATTCACAACATCGAATATAAAACAAAGTTTGTGAGAAATGAGGTATTGGCGTATATCGGGTTTGAACCTCGCAAAAACATTAGCGTCATTCGCTCCTCATTATCGACCAAATGGGATCTGGCCGGGATAACTCATGAACTTAGCCTCGTCTTTGCGACACGGTCGTATTGTTTTGCTCGACTTGATGAATTCTACCTCCTTCGTGTGATGAATACTTTCGGGAAAGTACTTGTCGTTGAATAATTCTTGGAACTTCTCCCAAGACATCTTGAGTCGTCGGTGGAGTGCGTTTCTGATTCCCACCATGATCTCCTTCTTCCACCTGACAACATAAAGGTGGCGAATGGAACCTTTTGCTCCTCTGAGCATTCCAAGACATCAAATATCTTGGTGTCTGCTTTATCCATGTCTCGCCTTAAGTGGTTACGGCTTTCCCAAAAACTCAGGTGGTCAGCTCCTTGAAGCTTAGCGCGGTGACCAATAGTGGGTTACCATTGTTTCCACTGCATTATGAGCGAGGGCTGCCTTCGCTTGTTGTTGCATGAATTGCTCCTTAAAGCTCTTAGCGGTGACCGTCAAAGAGTTATCGGTATTTCTACTGCATTTTGGACGGGCGCCTTAGCTTTGTTGTTGCATGAATTGCATAAAGTCTCGACCATCCATCATTCACCATTTCATCGGTGTTATTGTTTTCATGAGGAGTATTGTCCTCAGTTGCACATTATCACGATTATTGATGCATGGAGACTCAGCGGTCTCTCATGTGCTCCATTGATAATCTCAACATTCTCGGATGCCATTTTCAAACAACTTTACCACAAACAAGGGTTAATTAACATATCACATATTATCCTATACTTTGGCCAGACCAATTAAATACCAAATAAACTTAGGTAGGTCATACTTAGCGAAAAGAATTCCCGTCTCTCCCTCCTAGTTCTTATCTCACATCTTAGCGGGGATCATATCCTAAGCTTTGATACCAATTGGGCGCCCCAAAATTAGGTATACATCACCCGTCTTGGGTGCATGAGGATACGTGAGTGCAAATTGAAATACAACTTACTAATCTGTTATGGTATGCAATCGACAAAACATAAGCTATGAGTTTGAATACAATTATTGTCTACTAGAGATTATACAAACTCAAAAGGAGTCCTCATTACAATTATTATCACACTATTTCACAAAATAGTGAGGACTACTAATCTTATCCTCTGGACCATCACTCCAGTTCCCCAGAGCTAGTCCCGGCTATTCTCATTTCACGAAGAAAACGGTGAAAGAAAGGGGTGAGCTCAACTAGCCCGATAAAATATTATGACTAAGATAATGCGAAATAAATTATCATTAGCCTCAACAATGTTAAGCGATAAAATATAATAGACATCAAGTTTAAGCTGCGGTGAACAAGCGATCCATTAAAAGAGTCAGTAGAAAATAAAATCTACTATCTTTTATGATTTAAAAGTTTTTCATCACTTTTATCGGCGAGACTCGACAATAAATAATCCACATCATTAAATCATCCACCTGCTTCTGAGGCGAGGATATTCTTTAGTATCCGACCACGAATTATCCATGCTCTCTCGGGCGAAAGATAATCGTGTTTTCATCAACGGTCTGATCATGCCATAAAATAATTCATCTTTGCTCCCTTGGCGAAGAGAATCCATAGCCATAATCATACCAAAAAGCGTCCATCGATACCTTCTACGGGCCGATGAGGACTTTTAATTTTCATCATTTGTAACATTACGATCATGATTATCTTAGAATAATCCTTGGTCGTAATCATACCAAGTCCATCATATGCTTACTGGCCACAGATGACTTTCAACATAATATAAACATGAGGATGATGACAATGATATAAAATTGATAAAACAAGTTCAAAATTAATTTGTCCGAGGAACGATAACGTCCAATTGTCGACATGATCTTTCTTTGTAGAGTAAAATTCAAGAATGCTCGGAAGAATATTTCCATGAAAAGATCTTTGGATGAAGCGCAAATATCGAGGATATTCCACTAATTTCATGGAGTATAGAAGTCAAAATTTTAATCAATGAGTATAATACAAATGGAATAACAAAGATATCACCGTGCATGCGGTACTTAGCATAGAGCGGTTATTCAACGAGAATAATAATAATAACGGAACGGTCGGTGAAATTCACAAGCGGGATGTTCAAACGAATAATAAATGCGGAATAATAAATGATGGAACCCGGTCGGCGTATAGCACGAGACAGGATATTAAAGCGAGAATAATAAAGGCGGAATAATAAAAATGGAACCGGTCAAGTATATACGAGACGAGGATATTAAAACGAGAATAATAAAAGCGGAATAATAGAAGAATGTCACCAAGTATAGGGTAGCCGCGTATCTGAGTTATTCAACGAGAACAATAAAGAAATGGAATAACGAAGTTCTCTTCTTGAATACAAAAGAATAATATCCCTTACTAAGTAAAATAATACTTGATATAAGAGTAGTGAAGTAGCGAAAAACTTTTCTTATCTCTCTATAGTCTCTCTCTATAGTTTCTCTCTACAGAGTTAATTGAATTAAGTAAGAAAATAATGAAGGAATGAGCTTATTTTATAGGAAAATGGAATGCGTAGTAACTAATCCATGAGCGGTCCAGATTGATTTACTTTAATCGGCGGTCCATATTTAAAGAAAAATCTTTTAAATAAAATATAATATATTCTATTTATATAAAAAGATTTTTATTATCTGAAACACTTATATCTTGAGGCACTATGCAAACACTATATCGTAATAAAATATAATATATTCTATTTATAGAATAACTTTAATAAAGTATTACATTTTTTATATAAAAAGATTTTACTATACTGAAACACTATGCGTAATAGAATATAATATATTACATTTATAGAATAACTTTAATAAAGTATTACATTTTTATATAAAAAGATGTTTCTATTTTATTACGTGAATAAAACAAAACTTCTAAATCAACAATAATTGAATCGAATAATGTGAGATCTTGTCGTGAACTATTGTAGCGATAATTGAACAAAAGCGGTGACTTCTCACATAAATATCGATAATCAATCTGGTATTGCTTCTTGTCTGACAACGCGTATTCTTTACTTACTTTTACTCTAGGTAGTAGTTCAGCGATATCAATGGTAAAACTTCCGTAGTTATTTTCAATAAAATATTTTTGTCGTTTTCTCGATCAAATGATAAATTCCGTTATGGGGTCCACCAATGATTGTCTTAGTCGTGCGAATATTTCTACATTTAAAAGCGAATATTCCCAGACCAATCGAATATAATATGACAACTTGCATACTTTTTGCAAAATTTATAAATATTACCCACAACTATAACATTATCTCAAATTCACAAAATTATAATAATAAAAAAAAATTATTTTGAGAAAATTAATTCTTTATTCATAAATGTAAATAGTTAAAATCGCATCTGAATATTCGTATCGTCGGAATATTTGCTGACGATGTCTGGCGTTGGAGTTTGGGTGATTATAAATAGCTGCAGTTGTTACCACTAAGATCATATTGTTGAATTATTGATTAAATACGTGGTTAAAATGGCCTTTCTCGATAATTTTCCACAAGAGTTAATTCTTTATTCGATTATTTTATTTTATTGATTCTCAATAATTCTTTAACGTTGGTATTATTTTATATTATTCTTGTTTGATAATTGTCATTAATTATCATTTATTTTTCCCATTATCGGATCAATAATTCATATTATTTGAATAATATTATTAGATAACATTATTGGCAATGTCTAGAAAGTTACATCTAGGAGAGGTTTGGTCACCTAATTGCGGCGCCATGAGAGAGAGATCCTTATTGAAAGCCCCTCTTTCTGAGGAGCGGCTGGTTGTCATAATTGTGATTACGTAATATTATTTGTGAATAATTAATTATTGATTCATATGATAAGGAAATATTTATTTTATATGAATATAAATGATGGATTTATTTATGTGGTTATTAATGAAGGAATTAATGTTGAGGTGTTTTATCAGTATTTTATCGGATTTGAGGTATTAAAAATTTAAATCGGGGGTTTTGAGATATATTGCGGGGTTATAATTTTTAATCCGACCGTTGGATTGTGGTAATTTTTGGGTATGTTATACATACATAAGTTGAGTATATGTCCACAAATTTTGAACCGTTAAAAATTCACGAATGATTTGTTATGAATTTTAAGAGGTGTCGATTCGAAAATCGGGGTTATAATTGATTTTGGTGGAAAATTCTAGAATTGAGTGGGCCCCACTTGTGGTTGGTGAAAAAATGTGCTGAATTTTATTTCAAATGTGGTGGGTGGCAATAGTAGCGAGTGTAAGCCATCGGTGCGGTCAAAAGTCAAGTCTGCTTGGTAGGGCTAACATTTTCCTATAAATAGAGGGCTAAGTTAGAATTGAAAATCACACCGAAACAAAGTTTTCTCTCTTTCTCTCTATATTATTATTGGCGTATTTTGTGAGTATTTAGATACTTTGAGAGTTCTTTGTTGATCTGAGATAAGTTTCATTCAAAGATCACTTGAGCCTTTCCTTCCGAAATCTTGATTCTTTTTGGTAAGGGATGTTATTTTCTTCTCAAATGATATTAATTCTTGAATATCATTATCTTTGAAAGATTGGTTGGTACTTTTTATCAAATTTGGAACTTTTTCATGTCGGGTTACTTATTCATGAGTTCTTATTCACGAGTTCTTATTCATGAGTTACTATTCACGAAGTTCTTATTCACGAAAGTACTATTAAATGAAGCGTGAAGATGTTTTTGTGGAATTTCTATCTTTGGGTGTCAGATTTACTATTCACGTTATCTTTTAACTATTCACGTGATACTGACACTATTCACGAATACGGCACTATTCAAGAAAATGAAAATTTTCTTTTCGTCTAAAAATATCTATTCTGGATACTAGCTTTGATTGTATCCATGTTTTGATCATTCTTGAATTTTACACCACTATGATTATTTTTGAGGTATTATTGGACATGGATAAAACAAAATACGAATCCTTAATCCTTAATCCTTGTCATTTTGTTTCACTTTGGATTCGTTTCTTTAAAAATATTTTCATCATCCTCGGTCTTAAATGATGATATTATTGAATATCTTTGGCACCAGTAGTGCAAAGATGAATGATTTCTGAAGAATATCTTTGGCTGTGAGTGCAAAGATGAAGCGGTGTTTAAATGAACATATTAGGATCGATGAATATCTTTGGCCTTTAGTGCAAAGATGAGCAGTGTTGAGATGAACATGACCGATTGATGAATATCTTTGGCTGTAGAAATGCAAAGATGAATATTTGATTTGAGATGAATATTGATTGATGTTACGAGGATAAAATATTGATGATGGATTTGTTAAATTCATAGATTATAGTAGATTTCATTCTCTACGTAACTCTTCTATGAATTATTATTTCCGCTACGAATATTGATCCGAAACTTGTTGTCTATTGTATTCTATCGATTTTTCCTGTTGGAGACTAACGATAATTTGTTGTATATTATCTTAGTCATAACATTCTTTTCTTTGGGCTAGTTGAGCTCACCCTTTTCTTGTTGTTCCATTTTTCTTCTCGGGAGGCGAGAATGTAGCGAAGTACTTAGTCGGGGTATGGAATGAAGGTTCTAGAGAGTTGTTTAGTAGTCCTCACCATTATTGTAAATAATGTATCAATAAATGTGATGAGGATTTATTTGAGTATAAATATTGTCTAGAAGATAATATTTGTATTTAAACTCACGCTTTTATTGTTGTGATAATAAAGTTATAGTTGTTTACGTACCATGTATTTAGCGACTCGAGAATGGGTTGGATGGAATGGACCTATTTTGGGGTCGTCACACGGTTGGTATCGAGCTTAGGATATGATCTCTGGCGGAGATCGGGGAATAGAACTAGGAGGGAGAGGCAGAGTAAATCCTTCGCTAGTGTGTCCTACCTAAGCTTATTTGTTAGTTAGTCGATATATAGGGATATTATGTGATATATTGATTTCCTTAATTAACCCTTGTTTTATGGCGATGATTTGAGAATGTCGATTGAGAATATTAACAATGGAGTAAATGAGACCGTGGAGATGCACAGTCTTACCAACGAGGAGAACGTCAACGTACAGTGGGCAATGTTCCTCCTGTGAACAACACCACCGAAAGCAGATGATGAATGAGGGATGTTTAGAAGTTTTTGCGATTCATGCAAAATCGACGAGGAGACTCGTGTTCAAAATACTGAGGAGAAATGATAGCAATTCACGGGTGGTCACAACCAAACAGTTTCAAAGAGTTGGGACCACGAAATTTAAGGGAAAGCGATCCGATCATGGCGGAAACATGGGTCAAGCAAATTACCAAGATATTCGATGTCTTGGGATGCGGAGGAACAGAAGGTTCCATTCGCCACCTTTATGTTCCGTGGCGAGGCGATTCTTGGTGGGAATCACGTAGGCGTACCATCCATTTTGCACTTTTCGGCATGTCGTAGGAGACGTTTGAAGCGATTCAATGACAAGTACTTCCACGAAAGTATTAAATCTATATGAAGGAAGTGGAGTTTATTAGATTGGAAGCGAAATAACATGGCGGTGTCCCCAAAGACGAGGCGAAGTTTCATGAGTTATCCAGGATTGCACCTCATTTGGTGGAGAATGAGGAACGTATGCGGCGGATGTTTCGAGAGGTTTGAAACCCAGATACGTCGATATCTCATTTCTCATAAATTTTCTCTCTATTCAGATGTTGTCAGCGAGGGCTCGGTTGTTAGAAGCGAGATAACGAGTACGTTCAACCGAGGGACCATAACCGAGGATCATACCAAGAAGATAGTAGTCAACAAAATAACGATAACCAAATGGAGAAAGAAGAATACGGACAAAGGCGAACCACTTTGGTGGTAATCGTTGGCCATGAAAATAGAAGAAGCGAGTCGAGGAGGAGATTTTAAAAGAGGAGATTCAACAACGACCATGTGAAGACGTCGGTCTTAGGTATGGAACCGGTTCCAAAGGAGGAGAAAGACCATCGGTCGTATGTATTACAAATCACGAAAAAGAGGGATATATCGTTTCAAACCCCCTGCCAGTTTAAAGGTATGCTATAATTGTGGAAAAGAAGGACATATCGCTCGAGATTATGCGATATCGAAACCTAGTGCAAATGTGGGCGGTGACTCAAAAGGATGTCCCGAAAAAAATCAAAGTCAACGATTCTGGAAGAGCGTTTGTCGTGGCCTAATAAAATGCGAGAACCCGAACGAAGTTAGCTTCGGGTTAGTTAATTATAAATTCTTGCAAAGTTTATACCTTACTAGAATCTGGGTTCTACCCATTCTTTTTATCTCTCTTGCTTGCGCCAACGTTTGAACTTGACTACGGAGAAATTAGACTTTGACCTTATTTATGGAGACTCTCAGTTAGAGAAACTTTCATTACATCCGTTGTTTAAAAATCTTGTTTGATTCAAGTTGGCACCATTACCTTACACCGTTGACCTTATCTCTTTAAAGATACTTGCTTTTGGGGATTGATTGGTTAACTACTCATCATGCCAAAATTGATTGCTTTTGTAAGGTTGTTAGTTTTCATATTCCTAAGCAACCTCGTTATTCAACTCAAGCGATCAAGCCATTGTAGTCAAACATTTTCATATCAAGCCATGAAGTCATTCGTTTATTACGGATGTCAAGTTTTCTTAGTCCATGTTATGGATTTGAATAAAGACACGTCAGATTTGAATAATATTCTTGTTGTTATTGATTTTTCCTGACGTATTTCCTGAAGAATTTATTGGCTTACTCCCAAAGACTGATATTAAATTTTGTATCGACTTTGAACTCGGTACAAAACTCATTTCTAAAATCTCATATCGAATGGCTCCTATTGAACTTCAGGAGTTAAAAATTCAACTATAGAATTTGGTACATGAGCCTTTATCTTGTGACTTCCTTTGTGGAATTCACCTAAGCCAGACTCTCTGTAAGGGACGTCATATTCGTGCGATAGTAAACTGATAGGTGTCATTGTGACGTGCTATCCAAGGTTGGGATATGAGTCACGATTGAGAACAACCTAAGCTCGATGTCGAAATACGTAGCTTTCTGGCTTAGTTGGTTATTATCTGAGATTCGTTGAAGGATATTCTCGAATCGCTATTCCATTAACGTAATGGTGACTCATGGAGATACAAAATTTGAATGGAGCAAGGAATGTGGGAAGAGCTTGAAGAACTCAAGAGAGAGACTCATTTCAAAGATATGTTCGACCATGCCATCCTCGGAAAAGCGAACGTGGTAGTCGACGTGTTGAGTTGAAGATCGTATACAAGACGAGTACAATATTGTCAAAGACTCATTTCGTATAATATACAAATAATAGAGATGGAGATGAAAACTCTAGGTACCCACGTGATGATATACTGATGCATTGATGATATACGAGTATAATCGACTTTAATCGATAAAGTTAAAGTCGCTCTGAAGCTACACACCGGAGTGATGAATTTGAAGAAGGATGTGCAAGAAGTTGTTATTTCAAAAGCGAGAATCGGTGAGGTGAGGAAAGCTCAAACCTTCGATTTATTTGAAATCCTCGATCGAGTAGAAATCGTGGCCTATAAACTCGCGCTTTAACGCTAAGTATGTTATGCGTGTTCATAACGCTTTTTCACGTATCGATGTTACGTAACTATGTGGAAAACCCAAACCACATTATTGCGTTAAAACCGACGAGATAGTCAAGATTTAACATACGAGGAGGTACTGTCAAGATATTGGATAGGAAAGAACATGCCCCATGCATCGAGGTTATACCATAAGTTAAAGTTTTGTGGAGAAACTATGCTATTGAGGAAATGACCTTGGTGTTGGAAACGAAAATGAAAGCGAGGTATTCTCATCTTTTCAAACACTAGTATCGTCGTCAATTTCGAGGACGAAATTTCATAAGGAGGGAGGTTGTAAGACCAAAATTTTTTTTTAAATAAAAGGAATTTCCTTTATTTATTATTTTGAAATAATAAGGGTTGATTTGATTAATGTGGATAGTTAAGGGTTAAATACGCAAATATTTCAAAATAAGCAAGTGGTTATAAAATATTCATTTTGTATTGGGGAATATTCGTTTGGTCGTGGAATATTAAATGCTCGTTTGTGGAATATTCGTTTGGTCGTGGAATATTCGTCTTTGTCGGGAATATTCGTATCGACGGCAAGAAACAATGTGTGGGCCCCATAACGGAAAGCGATTGGATTAGGAAAACGACAAAGTTTGGGTGGTTATAAATAACGGCGTAGTTGTTACCGTTAAGACTGTAGTTGTTACCGTTAAGACTCTTGGAATACCCGGTGGTTAAAATACGATGTCTGGCGTGGCACAAGAAAGACACTACGGATTGCAAGATTGTTGAATTATTGATTCGCACGTAAGATGGCACTACTCAATAATTTTCACAAAGAATTATTACTTATTCGATATTTTATTTTATTGATTCAATAATTCTTTGCGTTGGTATTTTATATTATTATCATTGTTTCAATAATTGTCACCGCACAAGATTTTTCCCATTATCGGATCAATAATTCATATTATTTGAATAATATTATTAGATAACATTATTGGCAATGTCTAGAAAGTTCGCCTAAAGGAGAGGTTTGGTCACCTAATTGCGTGCCGATGAGAGATCCTTATCGAAAGCCCTCTTTCCGGAGCGGCACTACCGTTCATTATAATTGTGATTCAGTAATATTATTTGTGAATAATTAATTATTGATTCATATGATAAGAAATATTTATTTTATATGAATATAAATGATGGATTTATTTATGTGGTTATTAATGAAGGAATTAATGTTGAGGTGTTTTATCGAGATTTTATCGGATTGGAGGGTATTAAAAATCAAATCGTGGGTTTTGAGATATATTGCGGGGGTTATAATTTTTAATCCGAATGGTTGGATTGTGGTAATTTTTGGGTATGTTATACATACATAAGTTGAGTATATGTCCACAAATTTTGAACCGTTAAAATTCACGAATGATTTGTTATGAATTTTAAGAGGTGTCTGATTAGGAAATCGTGGTTATAATTGATTTTGGTGGAAAATTCTAGAATTGAGTGGGCCCCACTTGTGGTTGGTGAAAAATGTGCTGAATTTTATTTCAAATGTGGTGGTGGCAATAGTAGCGAGGTAAAGCCATCGTGTAGCAGGTCAAGTCTGCTTCTACGGCTAACATTTTCCTATAAATAGAGGGCTAAGTTAGAATTGAAAATCACACCGAAACAAAGTTTTCTCTCTTCTCTCTCTATATTATTGAGCGTATTTTGTGAGTATTTAGATACTTTGAGAGTTCTTTGTCAAAGACAAGTTTCATTCAAAGATCACTTCCGACCTTTCCTTCCAAGCATCGATTCTTTGAGGTAAGGGATGTTATTTTCTTCTCAAATGATATTAATTCTTCAATATCATTATCTTTGAAAGATTGGTTGGTACTTTTTATCAAATTTGGAACTTTTTCATGTCGGGGTTACTATTCATGAGTTACTATTCACGAGTTACTATTCATGAGTTACTATTCACGAGTTACTATTCACGAGTACTATTCATTAAGCGTGAAGATGTTTTTGTGGAATTTCTATCTTTGGGTGTGAAAGTTTCTTTATTCACGATACTACGGCCTTATTCACGATACTCTGACTATTCACGAATCATTTAAGACTATTATTCAAGAAAAATGAAAATTTTCTTTTCGCCTAAAATATCTATTCGGATACTAGCTTTGATTGTATCCATGTTTTGATCATTCTTGAATTTTACACCACTATGATTATTTTTGAGGTATTATTGGACATGGATAAAACAAAGTACGAATCCTTAATCCTTAATCCTTGTCATTTTGTTTCAATCGGATTCGTTCTTTAAAAATATTTTTCATCATCCTCGGTCTTAAATGATGATATTATTGAATATCTTTGGCCATAGAAGCAAAGATGAATGATTTCAAGAATATCTTTGGCTTTGTAGTGCAAAGATGAAAGAGGTGTTTAAATGAACACGACCGATCGATGAATATCTTTGGCCTTTAGTGCAAAGATGAACAGTGTTGAGATGAACATGACCGATTGATGAATATCTTTGGCACATAGTGCAAAGATGAATATTTGATTTGAGATGAATATTGATTGATGTTACAGGATAAAATATTGATGATGGATCGTTAAATTCATAGATTATAGTAGATTTCATTCTCTCACGTAACTCTTCTATGAATTATTATTTCACGCGAATATTGATCCCGAAACTTGTTGTCTATTGTATTCTATCGATTTTTCCTGTTGGAGACTAACGATAATTTGTTGTATATTATCTTAGTCATAACATTCTCTCTCTTGGGCTAGTTGAGCTCACCCTTTTCCTTGTTGTTCCATTTTCTTCTCGGAGGCGAGAATGTAAATGTAGTACTAGTTCGGGGTATGGAATGAAGGTTCTAGAGAGAGTTGTTTAGTAGTCCTCCCATTATTGTAAATAATGTATCAATAAATGTGATGAGGATTTATTTGAGTATAAATATTGTCTAGAAGATAATATTTGTATTTAAACTCACGCTTTATTGTTGTGATAATAAAGTTATAGTTGTTTCGCACTACCATGTATTTGGCGACTCGAATGGGTTGGATGGAATGGACCTATTTTGGGGTCGCTACACACATCTTTAATATACAACAAGAGAGCTGTGAGTTTTAATACAAATATTGCCTTCTGAACAATTTCCACTCTTAGAATAAGTCCTCATTACATTTATTGTCACACTATTTAATGTAATAGTGAGGACTACTAGCTAATACTATCATCCCACCATCACTCCGCTCCCCGACTGTCTCCAAATACGCTCTCATTTCCTAAAGAGAACAAAGAAAGAAAGGGTGAGCTCAACTAGCCCAAAGAAGAAATATTATGACTAAGATAATGCGTAATAAATTATTATTAGCCTTCAACGGTGTTAAACCGATAAAATATAACAAACATCAAGTTTAATCTGCAATGAACAAACAATCCATTAGAAGAGTCAAGTAGAGAATACAATCTACTATCTTCTATGATTTAAAAGGTTTTTCATGACTTTTATCGCTGAGACTCAGCTTAATAAATAATTCACATCATCGAATCACCCCTGCACTATGGCAAATGATATTCTTTAGTATCACGACCATAATTATCCATGCACTACGGGCCAAGAATATTTGTGTATTTATTAATGATCATGATCATGCCAACAACTGTCCATCAATGCACTACGGGCCAATGAGGACTTTTACCACATCATTTGTAACATTACAATCATGATTACACCGAATAATCCCTGGTCATAATCATACCAAGTCCATCTATGCATTACAGGCCACAGATGTGACGCCCCCAAAATTAGGTTTACATCACCCATCTTGGGTCGTCAGATACATGGTACAAAATTCAAATACAACTTACTAATACAACTATCGTGTACAATACGACAAAACATAACTGTGAGTTTGAATACAATTATTGTCTACTAGAGATTATACAAACTCAAAAGGAGTCCTCATTACAATTATTAACACACTATTTCACGTAATAGTGAGGACTACTAACGCTATCCTCCGACCGCCACTCCGCTCCCTCGACTAGTCCCTACTATGTTCTCATTTCAAGAGAACGGTGAAAGAAAAGGGTGAGCTCAACTAGCCCAAAGAAGAAATATTATGACTAAGATAATACGAATAAATTATCATTAGTCTCCAACAATGTTAAACCGATAAAATATAATAGACATCAAGTTTAATCTGCGGTAGAACAATCAATCCATTAAAAGAGTTAAGTCGAAAATAAAATCTACTATCTTTTATGATTAAAAGGTTTTTCATCATCATTATCATTTGAGACTCGACTAATAAATATTCCACATCATCGAATCACCCCTTACATTACTACGCCCAAGGATATTCTTCAAGATCACGACCACAATTATCCATGCACTACGGGCCAAGAATATTTGTGTATTCATTAATGGTCATGATCATGCCAACAACTCATCCATCAATGCACTACGGGCCAATGAGAACTTTACCACATCATTTGTAACATTACTACCATGATTACAATCGAATAAACCCCTGAGTCATAATCATACCAAGTCCATCTACGCACTACAAAAGCCACGATGACTTTCAACAAAATATAAACATGAGGATGATGACAATGTTATAAGAATTCAATAAAACAAGTTCAAGAATTATTTTATCCAGGAATTATTAACGTCCAAATTGTCAACATGATACTATTTTATAGAGTAAAATTCAAGAATGATCAGAAGAACATTTCCATGAAAAGATACTCGATGAAGCGCAAATATCAATGATATTCTACTAATTTCATGGAGTATAGAAGTCAAAACTTTAACCAACTGAGTATAATAAAGAATGGAATAACAAAAGAAATCACCATGAATGCGGTGATTGCGATGTATTAAAGTTATTCAATGTAATAATAATAATGTAACCAGTGTCGCAAAATTTGCAAGCGGGATATTCCAATGTAATAATAAAAAGATTTAAACCAGTCCTGTAAAACACACGCATGTGATGTTCTAACGAATAATAATAAAGATTTTAACCAGTCCTGTAAAACACACGATGGATGTTCCAAATGTAATAATAGAAGAATGTCACCAAGTATAGGTTAGACAACGTATAAAGTTATTCCAATGTAATAATAAGAAATGGAATAACAACAGCTTCTCTTCATGAATAAGAAAGAATAACACCCTTACATGAAAATTGAATATAAAAGTAGTTAAGTAGCGAATACTTTTCTTACATCTCTATAGTCTCTCTCTATAGTTTCTCTCTAAAAGTTCAAAGTGAATTAAAGAAAATAAAGAAGGAATGAGCTTCTATTTATAGGAAAATGGAATGCATAAGAACTAATCCATGAACGATCCAGATTGATTTACTTTAATCTAACGGTCCATATTTAAAGCAAAATCTTTTAAATAAAATATAATATATTCTATTTATAATCTAATAAAACGAATAACTTTATAAAAGATTTTACTATGCAAACACTATCGCAGTACTATGCATAATAAAATATAATATATTCTAATTATTGTCTAATAAAATGTATAGCTTTATAAAAGTATTCTGCTTTATATAAAAAGTTTTTACTATGCAAAATACTATGCAGACACTTATGCAACACTATGCATAATAGAATATAATATATTCTATTTATAGAATAACTTTATAAAAGTATTCTGCATTTTATATAAAAGATTTTCAGATTATTACATTAATAATACCAACAAAACCGAGTGACTTATCACGTAAGCATCAATAATCAATACCGTGTGCTACTATGCAACCACGCCAGACATCGCATTTTTTTAACACCGTGTGTTTCAAATGCTTAATGGTAAAACTTCCATTGTTATTTTCATAAAGTATTTTTTAGAGTTTTCTCGATCCGGCTAATAATTCCAAGTTATGGGTCCACTGATGATTGTGCCGTTGTACTAATATTTTCACGTTAAAACGAATATTCCCGACTAATCAAATATTATATAACAACTCATGTACTTTTCAAAATATATAAATATTGCCCACAACTATTATATCAATTTCACTCCATAATATTCAAAATTAATATTTATAGAAAATTCATCTTTATTCAAAAAGTTGGGGTTTTATAACAGATGACTTTCAAAAAACATATAAACATGAGGATGATGACAATGGTATAAGAATTCAATAAAACAAGTTCAAGAATTAATTTATCCAGGAACTAATAATGTCCAAATTGTCAACATGATACTGCTTTGTAGAGTAAAATTCAAGAATGCTCAGAAGAATATTTTCATGAAAAGATACTGGATGAAGTGCAAATATCAAGGATATTTCACTAATTTCATGGAGTATAGAAGTCAAAGCTTTAACCAACTGAGTATAATAAAGAATGGAATAACAAAAGAAATCACCACGCATGCGGTACTTGTGATGATAAAAGTTATTCCAACAGAATACTAAATAATCTAACCAGTCGGTGAAATTAAGACCAATGCGATGTTCCAACGTAATAATAAAGAATGGAATAACAACAGAAATCACCATGTATGCGGTGCTTGCATGAGGCAGTTATTCCAATGTAATATTAATAAGGATGGAATCGAGAACCACAGAAACGCATGCATGTGATATTCCAAATGAATAATAATAAAGATTTTAACGAGGTCCCATAAAATGCATGAGCGTGATATTCCAACAAAATAATAAAGACTTTTAATCAGTCCTAGAAAAACGCATTGCGATGTGATATTCCAATGTAATAATAAAAATGGAATAACATAAGTTCTCTTCATGAATACAAAAGAATAATACCCTTACGAGTACAACAAATAATATTCCCTACCTTAAGAAGAAGAGTAATCGGATATATAAGTAGTGAAGTAGCGAATACTTTCTTCTTTCTCTCTATAGTTTATCTCTCTAGAGTTTCAAATTGAATTCGTAAGAAAATAATAAAGGAATGAGCTTCATTTATAAGAAAATAGAATGCATAGTAACTAATCCATGAACTATTCCGTATTGATTTACTTTAATCGGACGGTCCATATTTAAAGCAAAATCTTTTAAATAAAATATAATATATTCTATTTATAACCTAATAAAACGAATAACTTTATAAAAGATTTTACTATGCAAACACTATGCAGCACCTTATGCAAACACTATGCATAATAAAATATAATATATTCTAATTATTGTCTAATAAAATAGATAGCTTTATAAATGTATTCTGCTTTATATAAAAAGTTTTTACTACGCAAAACACTATGCGCAGACACTACGCAACACTATGCGTAATAGAATATAATATATTCTATTTATAAAATAACTTTATAAAAGTATTCTGCTTTTATATAAAGATTTTCAGTATTATTACATTAATAATACCAACAAAACCGAGTGACTTATCACGTAAGCATCAATAATCAATACCGTGTAATACTACTATGCAACCACGCCAGACATCGTACTTTTAACACCGGTGTTTTCAAAAGCTAACAGTAAAAACTTCCGCCGTTATTTTCATAAAGTATTTTTGTCGCTTTCTCAATCCGATAATAATTACGTTAGGGGTCCACCAATGATTGTGTCGTTGTACTAATATTTCATGTTAAAACGAATATTCCCACCAATCGAATATTATATAACAACATGCGTTTTTTAAAATTTATAAATATTACCCACAACTATTATATCAATTTCACTCCATAATATTCAAAATTAATATTTATAGAAAATTCATCTTTATTCAAAAAGTTAGGGTTTTATAACAGATGACTTTCAAAAAATATATAAACATGAGGATGATGACAATGATATAAGAATTCAATAAAACAAGTTCAAGAATTAATTTATCCATGAACTAATAATGTCCAAATTGTCAACATGATACTTTTTCGTAGAGTAAAATTCAAGAATGCTCAGAAAAATAATTTCATGAAAAGATACTGGATGAAGCGCAAATATCAAGGATATTCCACTAATTTCATGGAGTATAGAAGTCAAAGCTTTAACCAACTGAGTATAATAAAGAATGGAATAACAAAAGAAATCACCATGCATGCGGTATTGCGATGACAGTTTATTCCAACGTAATACTAAATAACGGAACTAGGTCGTGGCAAAATTCGCACCGACGGGATGTTCGAAACAGAATAATAAAGAATGGAATAACAACGAAATCACCACGTATGCGATGCTTGCAGCATGTATGCATTATTCTAACATAATATTAATAAGATGGAATCAGTCCCAAGGCGTAAACGCATTGCATGTGATATATTCCAACAGTAATAATAATAAAGATTTTAACCAGTCCCACAGAAAAGCGCACAAACAGGATATTCCAACAAAATAATAAAGACGGAATCGGTCCCACAGAAAAGCATATCTGAGATATTCCAATGGAATAATAAAAATGCAATAACATAAGTTCTCTTCAATGAATACAAAAGAATAATACCCCTTACGAGTACAACAAATAATATTCCTACTACCTTAAGAAGAAGAGTCTTGGATATATAAGTAGTGAAGTAGCGAGAATACTTTCTTCTTTCTCTCTATAGTTTATCTTTCAGAGTTTCAAAGAATTCGTAAGAAAATAATGAAGCTGATGAATGAGCTTCTATTTATAGAAAAATGGACTGCAAGTAACTAACTCATGAACGGTCCAGATTGATTTACTATAATCTGACGGTCCATATTTAAAGCAAAATCTTTTAAAT
Organism: Panax quinquefolius; assembly: GCA_020205615.1. NCBI lineage: Eukaryota > Viridiplantae > Streptophyta > Magnoliopsida > Apiales > Araliaceae > Panax > Panax quinquefolius. The sequence goes on along the minus strand of CM035170.1, from coordinate 96,730,259 downwards.
AAAATATAATATATTCTATTTATAATCTAATAAAACGAATAACTTTATAAAAGACTTTACTATACAAACACTACGCAGTAACTATGCAAAACACTATATATGCATAATAAAATATAATATATTCTAATTATTGTCTAATAAAATGATAACTTTATAAAAGTATTCATTTTATATAAAAAAAATTTTTTTACTATGCAAAACACTATATGTATAACTTATGCAACACTATGCATAATAGAATATAATATATTCTATTTATAGAATAACTTTATAAAAGTATTCTGCTTTTATATAAAAGATTTTCTCAGATTATTACATTAATAATACCAACAAAACCGAGTGACTTATCACGTAAGCATCAATAATTAATACTGCTGCGTCTTTCTTATGCCACACGATTATCGTACTTTTAACAATCGGTGTTTTTCAACAGTTAACTGTAAAACTTCCTCCGTTATTTTCATAAAGTATTTTTGTCATTTTCTCAATCGACAATAATTCCGCTAGGGTCCACCAATGATTGTCTTGTTGTATGAATATTTTCTCGTTAAAACGCGAATATTCCCCACCAATCGAATATTATATAACAACTTTACGATTTTTGCAAAATTTATAAATATTACCTACAACTATAACATTATATCAATTTCACTTCATAATATTCAAAAATAATATTTATAGAAAATTCATCTTTATTCAAAAAGTTGGGGTTTTACAACTCGACCAACCAAATAAACTCACTCCAGGGGTAGATACATATATATAAGGGGCACCATACGCAGTTGCCATGCTGATTTTTTTTTATAGGTATATGGGCATGACAGATTTATAAATTAATAAATTTAAGGGGACAGATTAATGAAAGATTTAAATTTGGAGGGAACAAAAAAAAATTCATAAACCAATTTTGACTACAAGTACACAAATTTCCTTAGTTTTATGGCTTGATGAAATCTTATAAACATTTTTTGTATAGTTTTTGGATTTGTTTCTCTTATTTTAAGTAAAAATTATTTGAAACTTATAAAAAGATATCAAAACTAGCTTATGTTTTGAAATTAATTCATGATTTTGTTTGAATATAAAAAATTTGAGGAATCGTTCAAATTGAATTATGACAAGTAACCTAAGTAAGTTTCTAAATTGTGGCTAAATGTTTTTTATTTGAAATTCCTTTTTTAGTTTGGATTATGAATATTTATTGTAATTTATAAACATTATTATAATTAATTAATATTATAATTAGTTTAAGTTTTCTATTTAACTTTAACAAAGTAGCTTTAAATTCTCCGTTGGTGAAAAAATTAATTCTTAGACATTAGTAGTTCTTAGACAAATTAATTCTTGAACTTGTTTTTATCAATTCTTATATCATTGTCATCATCCTCATGTTTATATTATGTTGAAAGTATCTCGTACATGGCACCTTAGTACATAGATGGACTTGTATGATTATGACTGAGAGATTATTATTATTGTAATCAAGTAATCGTAATGTTACAAATGATGTGGTAAAAGTCCTCATTGGCCTGTAGTGCATTGATGGACAAATTGTTAGCATAATCATGACCATTAATGAATACACAAATATTCTTGGCCCGTAGTGCATGGATAATTGTGGTCGTGATATTAAAAAATATCCTTCCCGTTGGTGAAAAAAATTCATGGATCCGCCCTGACTCACTCAATTCATGTCAATCGAGTGTCATGCTTTAAGATATAAAGATCGAAGGATTGATCATAAACATAAGAGTAATTAGTTTTATTTTTCCTTACGTTTATTCTTAAAATTTGCTTGAAATACAATAAATAAATTGTTATGATACTAGTACCCTATCAACTAATAATAGAAATAATGAAATGTTAAGATTTTTTTTTTGCTATTTAGTTTAAAAATAAAAATGTATCTTTTAAAATAGAGAGAGTATTTCGATCCTAATTGCACCGGAGAATCTCGAAGTAGCACCGATACTTGCTAAGCTATAAAAAGATGGTCACATCTCATCTACTCTTAAGCACGTATATGCTACTTTAGAAAAGGCCAACAAATTATGAAATTTATTTTTCCTCATTTTTTTATCATGTGAGAAAACAAAATTCTTATTTTTCTGTGCGTCACATGCTCGTACGTAAGACAATAACATACGTGTTTGAAACTCAATCTAACAAAAAAAAATTAAACTATTAGATCTATGTGTATTTTATTACTTCTCCAATGTGTGACTTCTACTTTTAATATTCTAGCAACCTTCCTTAAGTGAGTTCATCGCATTCAATTTTAACAGGCAAGGCAGTAGTCAAGGACGTGACTAACTAGGAGTTGCTTGTTTTAAAGCGACTAATTTGAGCCACTTTTCTAAAATGTGTATCAAATTTGGTTTGGACTGTTATTCCCCCTTCCTTCCTTGAGTTCTCTCTTAATTTTAATTTAGCACCAAGTTTTAAAGTGAAATTATTTACTACATGCATGTTTAGCTATACAGTGACGGATCAAAGATTTAACTTTAGAGCGAATGCATGGCTATATATGGTCCTATGGATAATCAACTAATACATTTTCTCATACTAATGAATTTTAGTTTTAAAATTGGATAGATAAATATTATTAAAAAACTATGTCTCATATCAAAGAACATGTTAGCAAATAATCAAATCAGTCACTCCGTACGTAAATAATAATAATAATAATAATAATAATAATAATAATAATAATAATAATAAATGTTTAGCAAAAAGTAATACTACAATTGTGTGCATTGAATATTGATTGTATATTAACAAGAAGGAAACAATATAATACATTAGAGAGTAGAATATATATATATATATATATATATATATACTTTTTCATCTTCTAAAACACATCTAGTAAGGCACATAAATTATTCAACATATTTAAAATAATCAAAACATAGAAAGCAATGTTGGATTAATTTTTATTAATTTTAATTGGGACCACATGCACATGTATATTATTAATGTGTATTATCATGTATAAGTCTAAATTTAAGTGATCTAATTAAGTTTTAAGTAGGCTTAAGGGTATGTTTGCCATGGAATTAATGTGTAGAGATCGGATTTGTATTCTTAAATTGATGAGGGACCAATTTAAAAATACTAAAAGATAATAACTGCCATTTAGCAGTTTCTTCACACGACAGTTTTCTTTATAATGGGGTCATGGTCCCCAATTAAGCGTACGTTTCTTTTCTACATTGTTTTCTCTGTATCCCCATCAACAGAGAAATTCAGTTCTAAAATACGCATCAATTGGAAGATCTCAACCCGTTTGATCAAACAATATCATGGAATCTGGTATGCTTCCGTTATGTTCTTTCTTCTTTTTTTTGTTTCAAAATGGGTTATATTTATTAGCATGATTAATTTCAGTAATTAATTTCTACGTTATTAATTTTCTACAAGTGGTATCAAAGCACATTGAAATCAAGTTTCTCGTTGTGCAAGAAAGAGTGCAAAATGGACAGATTTCTATAGAGCACATTGTGACAAACTCCATGATAGCGGATCCGCTCACAAAAAGATTATCACCAAATGTCTTTCACGAGCACACTGCTCATATGGGTGTTATTCTATTTGAGGATACTTTAGTTTAGTGGGAGTTTGTATTTGGATTATTACTCTATGTTAAAACTACATATTTCATTTATATATTTTCTGCAGAATTAAAATATTCAGTTTACTACACTCTATTAAGTTTATTGAAGTATTGATCTCACTACAGTTAATTAAGTAGGACCAGTTGAAAATAGGCATGTGTAAATCACATTACATGTAATTTCTATGCTATGTATCCATGATTGATCTATGTTATTTAGCTATGTTGGCATACGAGACCATTGATATTTCCAATTACGGTTATTGTAATGAAGACCGCTTTGATCCTATATTGATGTAGTTAATGGATGAGATTGTTTGGATACCCTTTAGAACATGAAAACAAATTTCAGGAGCTCACTAAAGTTAAACACATTTCTTAGAATACATATGTGGTCCAGTGGGAGATTGTTGGATTAATTTTTATTAATCTTAATTGGGACCACACATGTATATTATTAATGTGTATTATCATGTATAAGTCTATCCTGTTAATTATATATATATATAACTAATATATATGTACATGATATTTATATGTATATATATATTACGTACGGTATATATATTACTATATATATATATATATATATATATATATTAAGAAACATGCTTATGTGAATGCTTATTTGAGATATCAGCCAAACTGTATGATCAAGTTTCTTAAGTGTCCATGACACTGTATGATTGGTTTGGGCCAAACTGTTATTTCGAGAAAGAAAAAAAAAAGAGCAAAATAGTCCTCATCTGTCACACTGCATGATTGTGTTCATTATAATGTACAAAGAACATGTAAGGCTGTACTTTTTGTAGTACTGTACATGGTGTTTTGGCCTTTTCTATATGTTATAATTATAATATAGTGCAGAACCATGGATGTAAGACCCCAACTTATTATTAATGAAATTTAATTTTCTCTATTTATTATTTTGAAATAGTAAGGGTTGATTTGATTAATGTGGATAGTTATGGGTAAAATACATAAAATATTTCAAAATAAGCAAGTGGTTATAAAATATTCATTGTTGTCGGGGAATATTCGTTTGGTCGTGGAATATTCTTTATTGCTCGGGAATATTCGTAATGCGACGTCGCAGCTTTTTGTGGGCCCCATAACGTAAAGCGATTGGATGAAGAAAACGACAAATATAAGTTGTTTAAAAATAACGATTAAGTTGTTACTGCTAATAATCATTAAAATACTCTATGGTTAAAACACAATAAAGATTACCTGAGATTGCACCAATTATTGATTCTTACGTAAGAAGGCACTACTCAATAATGGTTACGAGAATTACTGCTCAAAGATTTTATTGATTTAATAATTGTCAAGTTGATATTTTATATTGTTGTTGTTTCAATAATTGTCATTACACGATTTTTTCATTATGGAAGCAAGAATTCATATTATCTCGAATAATATTATTAGAAAATATTATTGGCAATGTCTAGAAAGTTCTCGCTTCAAGAAGATGTTTGGTCACCTAATCAAGGCTACAAGAGGAGAAATTCTTATTGGAAAGCCCCTTCCTGGGAAATGCCCAGTTATCAATATTGTGATTCGTAAATATTATTTGTGAATAATTAATTATTGATTCATATGATGAGGAAAATATTGATTTTATGTGGATATAGATGGAGAAAATTTTTAATGTGACAATTGTTGAAAATTGAAATTTTATCTTTTCGGATAAAATAATTCATTTAAATATATTATTATATTTTAATAATATAATAATGGTGATATTTTTACAACGAATGTGGATATATGAGTATACGAGGAGGAAGAGTATTTTGTTGCAATAAATGTTTAAAACATGTTAAACATGCTCTGGACCCCATTTATCGACCGAAATTTGATTATAAATGTGTAAAATCGCCTCTGTCAGTGGATTTCGGTCCAATTTCATTTGGAATTCGGAAAAACTTTCTTTCCGAAAAGTTGTAGAAATTGAATTTCCTATAAAAGGTCTATTTATTGTGAATTTTAAAGTTTCAAGTTCAAAATAATTGATTTTTGGAAGTATAAAATATTTAAAATGACAAAAAAAATTTGTCATTATCAAGGGTCTTAATGTATGTTAGAAGTGGTCAATTCGATTTCTAAATGTGGGCGTAGGAATAAAAATTAATAAATTAATATTTTAATAAATTTTCTCGCTTTGGTGTTCTAAGCATTTTCCTATAAATAGAGTGCTTAGGTTAGAATTGAAAATCACACCGTAAATCAAGTTTTCTCTCTATATTATCGGTTTATTCTTGTGAGTATTTTGAGTATATTTTGAGTATTGCTATACGGTAAAGTTCAAGTCATAGCCTATATCCTGTTTTTAAATTAGAAGTACCGATCTTTCGAGGTAAGGGATATTATTATTTTTTTCGTAATGATATTATTTCTTCAATATCATTATCTTTGAAATATCGAAATAATTTTTTATCAAATTTGGAACTTTTGGTGTCTGAGTTACTATTCACGATACGGAACTATTCACGATACTGAACTATTCACGATATCTACACTAATTATTTACTTAATCACTCTGCACTATTCATCAAAAAATGAAAATTTTCTTTTTCGTCTAAAATATCTATTGTGGATACTAGCTTTGATTGTATCCATGTTTTGATCATTCTTGAATTTTACTTCACTATGATTATTTTTGAGGTATTTTTTGACATGGATAAAACAAAATACTGAATCCTTAATCTTTAATCCTTAATCCTTGTCATTTTGTTTCACCGGATTCGCTTTAACAAAAATATTTTCATCATCCTCGCCTTAAATGATGATATTATTGAATATCTTTGGCTCAGTAGTGCAAAGATGAATGATTTCGATGAATATCTTTGGCCCGTAGTGCAAAGATGAACAGTGTTTAGATGAACATGACCAACCTGATGAATATCTTTGGCCCGTAATGCAAAAAATGAATATTTGATTCCGGATGTATATTGATTGATGTTATAGGATAAAAGATAGACGATGAACTTTTAAATTCATACATGTAAGATAGTAAGCTTGCATTCTCTACTTAACTCTTCTAATGAATTATTATTTCAATGCGAATATTGATTTAAAACTTGTTGTCTATTGTATTCTATTAGATTTTTCCTGTTGAAGACTAATGATAATTTGTTGTATATTATCTTAATCATAATATTCTTTATCGGGCTAGTTGAGCACCCTTTTCCTTTTTGTTCTATTTTTCTTCTCAAGAGGCGAGAATATAGCGAGTACGAGCCTGGGGTATGGAATGAAGGTTCTAGAGAGAGTTTTTAGTAGTCCTCACCATTTTGTAAAATAATGTATCAATAAATGTGATGAGGATTTATTTGAGTATATATATATTGTCTGAAGATAATATTTGTATTTAAACTCACAGCTTATATCGTTGTAATAATAAAGTTGTAGTTGTTTACATCACGATATTTACAACTCAAAATGGGTGATGTATACCTATTTTGGGGCGTCCATTAATGGGTATCGAGCTTAGGGATATGATCTCCGGGCGGAGATCGGGAATAGAACTAGGAGGGAGACGAGTAAATCCTTCGCTAGTGTGTCCTACCTAAGCTTATTTGTTAGTTAGTCAAGATATAGGGATATTATGTGATATATTGATTTCCTTAATTAACCCTTGTTTTATGACAAGATTTTGAGAATGTCAACCGAGAATATTAACAATGGAAATGAGACCGTGGAGACGCCTCAGACTCACCAACGAGGAGAACGTGCAACAGTCGACAATGTTCCTCTCAGTGAACAACACCAATTAAAGCGAGATGATGAACGAGGGGATGTTTAGAAGCTTTTTGCGATTCATGCAAAATCGCATTTAGGAGACTCGTGTTCAAAATACAGGAGAAATGATAGCAATTCAAGGGTTGTCACAACCAAGCGCTTTAAAGAGTTGGGACCACCGTAATTTAAGGAAAGCCGATCCGATCATGGCGGAAACACGGGGTCAAGCAAATTACCAAGATATTCGATGTCTTGGGATGCACGGAGAACAGAAGGTTCCATTCGCCACCTTTATGTTCCGTGGCTAAAGGCGATCATCGGTGGGAGTCTGCGTAAGCGTACTCCATCCAAATTCGACTCAAAGATGTCTTGGGAGACGTTTGAAACTATTTAATGACAAATACTTTCTTGAAAGTGTTCGTTATATGAAGGAAGTGGAGTTCATCGATTAGAACAAAACAAAGATGACGGTTGTCTCAAAGACGAGGCAAAGTTTGCAGAGTTATCCGTGTTTGCACCTCATTTGGTGGAGAATGAGGAACGATAACGCGGATGTTTCTTAGAGGTTTGAAACCCCAGATACGCCAAGATCTCATTTCTCATAAATTTTCTCTATTCGAGATGTTGTAAACATGGCTCAATTATTAGAGCGAGATAACGAGTACGGTCAACCGAGGGACCACAACCAGGATCATAACGGAGATGGCAACCAACAAAACAACGATAACCAAATGGAGAAAAAAAAAGACGGACAAAATGGTAACCACTCGGTGGTAATCATGGCCATGAAAATAGAAGAAACGAGTCAAGAGGAGATTTTAAAAGAGGAGATTTAACAATTACCATGTGAAGACGACAGTCTTTAAAGAATCGATTCTAAGGGAGGAGAACGACCACCCATCATATGCTATAAATGCGGAAAGAGGACATATCACCAAACCGCCCACAACAATTCAAGGTATGCTATAATTATGAAAAGGAAGGACATATCGCCGAGATTGTACCAGTAGCGAAACCTAGTTTCAATGGGACGGTGACTCAAAAGATCGTCCCGTGTAAAAAGTCAAAGTCAACGGTTCGGAAGAGCGTTTGTTGTGGATCGGTCAAAATGTGAGGAACCCAAACGAGGTGATCACGGGTAAGCTATTTATAAATTCTTGCGAAGTTTATACCTTACTTGATACCGGTAAGCTACCCATTCATTTATCTCTCCTACTTGTGCTCAACGCTTAAATTTGACTCGGGAAAAATTAGACTTTGACCTATCTGTGGAAACTCCGTTAGGAGAAACTTTCATCACATCCAATCGCTTATAAATCTTGTTTGATTCAAGTTGGCACCATCACCTTACCTTGCTGACCTTATCTCTTTAAAGATACTTGCTTTTGATGTGATTTTAGGGATTGATTGGTTAACTACTCATCATGCCAAAATTGATTGTTTTCGTAAGGTTGTTAGTTTTCATATTCCTAACCAACCCGTTGTATGCAATTCAAGCAACTAAACCATTAAAATCAATCACCGCTATATCTAATCATAAAGCTATTCGTATATTGAAAAACGGATGTCAAGCTTTCTTAGCCCATGTTATGGATTTGAATAAAGACACGCCAAATTTGAATAATATTCCCGTTGTTATCGACTTTCCCGACGATTTCTGAAGAACTTCCCCGTCTACCCCGAACGTGAAGTTGAATTCTTTATTGATCTTGAACCCGTACAAAGCCCATTTCTAAAACCCCATATCGAATGGCTCTTATTGAACTTCAGAGTTAAAGGTCCAACTACAAGAATTGTTGGACATCGGCTTCATTCGCCCCAAGACATCTCCTTGGGGTGCTCCTGCTTTATTCAGAAAGAAGAAAGACAGAGTATGCGACTTTGTATTGACTATCTGGAATTGAACCATGTCACCATCAAGAATAGGTATCCTCTACCTCGTATTGATGACTTGTTTGACCAAATTGCAAGGGGCACAATTCTTTTCAAAATTGATCTTCGCTCGATATCATCACCAAGATTAGAACTAAGGATATTCCAAAGACCGCCTTTAGAACTCTAGACGGACGGGTATTATGAATTCTTAGTCATGTCTTTCTTTGATCGACTAATGCTCCCGCGGCTTTCATGGATATGATGAACCGAGTATTCAAGGAATATTTGGATCGCCTCGTTGTTGTTTTTATTGATGATATCCTCATATATTCCAAAAGTCATGAAGATCATGAGCACCATTTGAAGTTTGGTACTCCAAAGGCTTCGTGAAAATAAACTATATGCCAAATTGAAGAAATGCGAGTTCGGCTTGAGAAGTAACATTCCTTGGGCATGTGGTGTCGAAACATGGAGTATCCGTGGACCCGGCGAAGATTGAAGCAATATAAAGTTGGGAGCAACCAAGTCGGTGGACAAGCACGTAGCTTTTGGGCTTAGCGGGTTATTATCGGAGATTCGTGGAAGGATTTTCTTGAATCGCTACTCCATTAACTCAAATTGACTTTTGAAAGATATAAAATTCGCTTTGGAGCGAAGAATGTGAGAAGAGTTTCCAAGAGCTTAAGAGAGACTTATTTCTAAGACTGCTTCTAACAATACCATCCGTTCGGATGGATTTGTTATCTACAACGATGCTTCGGTGCAAAGGGGTTAAGATATGTTCTCATGCAACGTGGGAAAGTCATAGCTTATGCCTCGCGACAACTTAAAGAATATGAGAGGAATTATCCTACTCATGATCTAGAGTCAGCGTGCAGATCGTTTCGCTTAAAGATATGGAGGCACTATCTATATGGGGAGAAAGTGAAGATATATTCGCACCATAAAAGCCTCAAATATTTCTTCACGCAAAAGGAACTCAACACGCAGCAACGACGCTTGGCTTGAGTTGTTGAAAGATTACGACCACACTATTCAATACCATCCCGAAAAGCGAACGTGGTAGGCGACGCGTTGAAAGTAGAAGATCATATGCGAGAACGAAAAGCGATGATGTCAAGTATAATGACGTAGAGCCAACTTTAATAGAAAAAGTTAAGGTTGCTCAAGCCACCGAATCTTAAATCGATGCGTATGAAGAAGAAAGTACAAGAAGGAGTTATTCCAAGCGAGAATTGATGAAGAAGGAATACTTCGAGTCCACTCTGCACTTTGTGTCCCTAATGACTCGATTTGAAGTACAAGATTATGATGGAGGCACACAATACACCATTTGCAATCCATCTCGAAGTACCAAAATGTATCGTGATCTTCTACATACATTTTGGTGGAACAATACGAAGAGAGAGATTGCAAAGTTTATCTCAATGTGTTTAACTTGTCAACGTGTAAAGGCTGAGCATCTAGTACCTAAGGGTCCGCTAACCACTTGAGATTCCGAAATGGAAGTGGGAACACATTACCATGGATTTCGTTACACGGTCTTCCTACGGTTTCTCAAGGCATCAATGCTATTTGGGTTATTGTTGATAGATTAACCAAGTCCGCTTCATTTCTTGCCGACACGGAGACTTATTCCTCGAACGCCTTGCTTGGTATATGCGTGAATGAGATTATGAGGTCAGCATGGCATGCCCAGATCCATAGTTTCGGATCGTGACCCAAGATTCACTTCAAGATTTTGGGTTAGCTTACAAAAGCTATGGGCACGGATTTACGATCTGGCTTCGACATACCATCCTCAAACCGACCGGACAATCGAAGGGACTATTCAAACTCTTGAAGATCTATTAAGACTCATGGTCCTGACTTCAAGGGCGCTTGGGATAAGTATTTACCATCAGTGGAATTCTCCTACAACAACAGCTTATCGATCAAGTATAGGTGTGGCTCCATTTGAAGCATTATATGGACGAAAAGTGTCGCTTCCAATATGTTGGGATGGGGTGGGTGAAGCAACATTGTTGGGACCCGAAAGTTAAGACGTATTTACTCACCGAAAAAGATCCAAATGATTCGACAACATATACAAATGGCACAAGATAGACAAAAGAGTTATGCGGATCTTCATCGAAAGGACGTGGAATTTAGAATAGGGGATCATGTATTGTTGCGAGTTGCTCCATGGAAGGGAGTTACAAGATTTGGGAAGAGAGGAAAACTCAATCCACGATTTATCGGTCCATTTCAAATTCTCGACCGAGTAGAAAATGTAGCCTATAGACTCGCTGCTACCTCCGAGTATGTCTCGTGTTCATAATGTATTTCACATATCTGTATTTCATAAATATGTGAAAGACCCAACCACGCTATAGAGTTAGAATCGGACGAGATAGTCAAGACTTAACGTATGAGGAGGTACTGCACAAGATCTTGGATAGGAAGGAGCATGTCCTACGCACAAAGGTCATACCACAAGTTAAAGTTCTGTAGAGAGGAATCATGCTTAGAGAAATGACCCGGGAATTGGAAACGAAATGAAAATGAGGTATCCTCACCTTTTCAAACACTGTGTACGTATCGCGTCAATTTCGAGGACGAAATTTCATAAGGAGGGAGGTTGTCAAAGACCCCAACTTATTATTAATGAAATTTAATTTTCTATTTATTATTTTGAAATAGTAAGGGTTGATTTGATTAATGTGGATAGTTATGGGTAAAATACGCAAATATTTCAAAATAAGCAAGTGGTTATAAAATATTCATTGTTGTCGGGAATATTCGTTTGGTCGTGGAATATTCTCATTCTTCTGGAATATTCGCATTTACTGACAGCTAGCCTTTTGTGGGCCCCATAACTGAAAGCGATTGGATGAAGAAATGACAAATATAAGTTGTTTAAAAATAATAGTGTAGTTATTACTGCAAATATTGTTAAAATACTCTTTGGTTAAAACACAAGAAGACACCAGTATTGCACCAATTATTGATTCTTACGTACGTGAAGGCACTACTCAATAATGGTTACGTAATTATCGCTCAAGATTTTATTGATTTAATAATTGTCGTGTGTTGATATTTTATATTGTCATTATTTCAATAATTGTCATTACATAGTATTTTCATTATCGAAGCAATAATTCATATTATCCGAATAATATTATTAGATAACATTATTGGCAATGTCTAGAAAGATCTGCTTCAAGAAGATGTTTGTCACCTAATCAAGGCTACCAATGAGGAGAAATTTTTATTGAAAGCCCCTCTTCCGAACCGCACATTGTCGATATTGTGATTCTCGTAATATTATTTGGGAATAATTAATTATTGATTCATATGATGAGGAAAATATTGATTTTATGTGGATATAGATGGAGAAAATTTTTAATGTGACAATTGTTGAAAATTGAAATTTTATCTTTTTCGATAAAATAATTCATTTAAATATATTATTATATTTTAATAATATAATAATGGTGATATTTTTACAACGAATGTGGGATATATGAGTGTTAACGCCAAGATCTTTCGAAGCAAATTTAAACAATTGTGATTGAAAAGACCCCTCCTTCTAGCGCCAATGTTAACGCCAAGATCTTTCACACGCCGTCCCAATCACCTAAAACGCCCCGATCCTGCAGAACGTAAACACAATAAACACCACAAGCTTCGACGGCGGTTCCGTCTTGGGATAGCTTCAGCGTGAGAATCAAGATGTGAATTCACAAGGTTTATCGAAAACGGAGGCTATATCGCCTAGTATATTGATATCAAGAGATAATTATATTTTTTGTGAATATCCGATTATAATCAAGAAGTGTATGAGAACGCATTCCTCCTGGTGGAGACTTCCTTGCCAAGTTATACCCTCCTCGCTCGAATTACTGTACACCCACTACTACTCGACATTCCCCTTTACCCGATGGGTTCTCGCCGAATCGCATGTAGTGTATCCATTGCTTTTTTGGTCATCTGCTTTTCCACCGCCGTACTTAAGCATGATCCCATCCACATTAATGCATGGCAGTTCTTTAGTCAACCGACATGCTTTTTCATCATTACAGGTCAAAGATTATAGATATTTAAAATGTCTAAATGATTGATCCATTGACCCGACCCGGTCTTATAAGTTTGAAATAAAAATAATATGATGATTGGGCTTAATGATTTTCATAATTCAATAATAGAGGCCCAATAGAATAAAAATAATAAGCCCAATATATTTGGCCCAAAGGGATAAAATATCACGACCCAACAATGAGTATACGAGGAGGAAGAGTATTTTTGTTGCAATAAATGTTTAAAACATGTTAAACATGTCGGTGGACCCCATCTATCGATCGAATTTGATTATAAATTCGTAAATTGCCCGCTTGTGGATTTCGTAAATTTCGTATGGAATTTAAAACTTTCTTCCGCAAAGTTGTAGAAAATTGAATTTCCTATATAAAATCGTGAGTTTCAATTTTCCGATAAAATGGCTATTTATTGTGAATTATCAAGTTTCAAGTTCAAAATAATTGATTTTTGGAAGTATAAAATATTTAAAATGACAAAAACGTTTTTGTCATTATTATGGGTCTTCGTATGTGTTAGAAGTAGTTAATTCAGATCTCTAAATGTGGGCATAGGAATAAAAATTAATAAATTAATATTTTAATAATTTTTCTGCTTTGGTGTTCTAAAGCATTTTCCTATAAATAGGTGCTTAGGTTAGAATTGAAAATCACACCGTAAATCAAGTTTTCTCTCTATATTATCGAGCGTATTCTTGTGAGTATTTTGAGTATATTTTGAGTATTGCTATACTGCAAGTTCAAGTCATAGCCTATATCCTGTTTTTAGCTAAGATCTTGATCTTTCGAGGTAAAGGATATTATTATTTTTCAGAATGATATTATTTCTTCAACATCATTATCTCAAATATTGAAAATGAAGTTTTTTTTATCAAATTTGGAACTTTTGGTGTCTGAGTTACTTATTCACGATATCTGAACTATTCACGATAACGACACTATTTACTTAATACTTGAGACTATTCATCGAAAAATGAAAATTTTCTTTTTCGCCTAAAATATCTATTGTGGATACTAGCTTTGATTGTATCCATGTTTTGATCATTCTTGAATTTTACTTCACTATGATTATTTTTGAGGTATTTTTCGACATGGATAAAACAAAATACGAAATCCTTAATCTTAATTGTGACGCCCCAAAATAGGTATACACAACACCCATTCTCGAGTCGCCAAATACATGGTACGTAAACAACTACAACTTTATTATTACAACAAGAAATCGCGAGTTTGAATACAAATATTATCTTCTAGACAATATCTATACTCAAATAAATCCTCATCACATTATTGATTCATTATTTCACAAAAATGGTGAGGACTACTAAACAACTCTCTCTAGAATCTTCATTCCATACCCCCGACTAAGACTCGCTACATTCTCGCCTCCCGAGAAGAAAAATGGAACGACAAGGAAAAGGGTGAGCTCAACTAGCCCAAGAAAATAATATTATGACTAAGATAATATACAACAAATTATCGTTAGTCTTCAACAGGAAAAATGATAGAATACAATAGACAACCAGCTTTTAAATCAACAATCGCAATGAAACAACAATTCATTAGAAGAGTTAAGTAGAGAATGCAAACTACTATCTTCTATATATGAATTTAAAAGTTCATCGTCAATATTTTATCCCCGTAACATCAATCAATATACATCCGAATCAAATATTCATCTTTGCACTACAGCCAAAGATATTCATCACCGGGTCATGTTCATTTAAACACTGCTCATCTTTGCACTACAAAGCCAAAGATATTCTTCAGAATCATTCATCTTTGCTCACTACAGCCAAAGATATTCTTAAGAAATCATTCATCTTTGCACTACAGTGCCAAAGATATTCCATAATATCATCATTTAAGACCGAGGATGATGAAAAATATTTTTAAAGAAACGAATCCAAAGGAAACAAAAATGACAAGGATTAAGGATTAAGGATTCGTACTTGGTTTTATCCACGTCCAAAAATACCTCAAAAATAATCATAGTGGTGTAAAATTCAAGAATGATCAAAACATGGATACAATCGAGTTAGTATCCGTAATAGATGTTTTGGACGAAAAAGAAGAAATTTTATTTTTCTAATGAATAAGACCGTATACGTGAATAGTGCCGCAGATAATTGAATAAAGGCCGATACGTGAATAGTAACTCCGACACCAAAAGATAGAAATTCCACAAAAAACATCTTCACGCTTCATGAATAGTACTCGTGAATAAGAACTCGTGAATAAGAACTCATGAATAAGAACTCGTGAATAAGAAACTCGTGAATAGTAACTCATGAATAAGAACCCATGAATAGTAACCCTATACATGAAAAGTTCCAAATTTGATAAAAACTTCAGATCAACATTTCAAAGATAATGATATTGAAGAAATAATATCATTACAAAAAAATAATATCCCTTACCTCGAAAGATCAAGACTTTTAATAGTAATACCGTATAAGTCAAGAAGGAACTTGCAATCGCCTAGCAATACTCAAAGTATACTCAAAATACTCACAAGAATACGCCAAAATATCGAGAGAGAAATAGAGAAAACTTCAGCTTCGTGTGATTTTCAATTCTAACCTAAGACCCTATTTATAGAAAAATGCTAGAACACCAAAGCAGTAAAATTTAATATAATATTAATATAATTATACAAATTTTCCTTAGCCCACCTTTTGGTCAAAACACCAGCCACACATGTTAATGATGTCCAAAAAAATACAAAAACGTTTTTCTTAACAAAAATAATTTAAACTCCCAAAAATCAATTATTTTGAACTTTCTAACTTCAATAATTCATAATAAATAGCCCTTTCATCAGAAAATTCGAATCTCATGAGTTTTTATAGGAAATTCAATTCTCTACAACTTTGCAGAAGAAAGTTTTTCCAAATTCCAAACAAAAATCGACCGAAATCCACAAACCAAGCGATTTTACAAGCTATAATCAAATTTCTATTAATAATTGTGTCCACCAACACACAAAACATGTGTTAAACATTTAATGCCACAAAATACTCTTCCTCCTCATATACTCATATATCCCACATTCATTGTAAAATATCACCGTTAATATATTATTAAAATAATATATTTAAATGAATTATTTTATCGTAAAAGATAAAATATTAATTTTCAACAATTGTCATTTTAAAATTTTCTCCATCTATATCCACATAAAATCAATATTTTTCTCATCATATAAATCAATAATTAATTATTCACAAATAATATTACGTAATCACAATATTGACAACCAGTGCGCTCCTCAGAGCAGGGGCTTTCCAATAAGAATTTCTTCTTCATCATGCCGCAATTAGATGACCAAACCTCTCCTTAGATGTAACTTTCTAGACATTGCCAATAATGTTATCTAATAATATTATTCAGATAATATGAATTATTGCTTCGATAATGAAAGATACCGTAATGACAATTATCAAAACAACAAGAATATAAAATATCAACGCAAAGAATTATTAACTCAATAAAATATCGAATAAAGAATTACTGTAACCATTATTGAGTAGTGTCTTCTTACGTAAGAATCAATAATTGGTGCAATACCAAGTGCTACTGTTCAACAACGCGTATTAGTGTGTTTTTTAACCACCGGGTATTCCAACAGTATTAACGGTAACAACTACGCCGTTATTTAAAAACAACTTATATTTGTCGCTTTCTTCATCCAATCGCTTTCACATGGGCCCACACATGGTCGCTACCATTGTACGAATATTCCCCGACAAAGATTTAATATTCCACGACCAAACGAATATTCCCGACGATAATGAATATTTTATAACCACTGCTTATTTTGAAATATTTCATGATTTAACCCTTAACTATCCACATTAATCAAATCAACCCTTACTATTTTAAAATAATAAATAAAGGAAATTCCTTTTATTTAAAAATTTCTGGTCTTACAACCTCCCTCCTTATGAAATTTCGTCCCTCGAAATCGACGACGATTCTGTGTGTTTTTGAAAAGGTGAGGATACCTCGCTTTAATTTTCGCTTTCCAATTCCCGTGTCATTTCCTTTATAAAGATGATTCCTCCACAAAACTTTAACTTGTGGTATAACCTTTCACAGGTAGGGACATGCTCCTTCCTATCCAAAATCTTGACAGTACCTCCTCATACGTTAAGTCTTCTGCTTATCTCGTCCTGCTTCTAACTCAATAACGTGGTTCGGCCCTTTCACATATTTACTTAAGCACGATATGTGAAACACATTATGAACACGAGACATACTTTGAGGTAACGCAAGTCTATAGGCTACATTTCCTACTCTCGGCCAAGAATTTGAAATGGACCGATAAATCGTGGATCGAGCTTTCCTCTCTTCCCAAATCTTGTAGAACTCCTTCCATGGAGCAACTCGCAACAATACATGATCCCTACACTAAATTCCACGCCCTTTCGATGAAGATTCGCATAACTCTTTTCGTCGATCTTGTGCCGCTTTTGTATACGCTTGTCGAATCATTAGTCATACGTGATTAACTCTCGTCCCAACAATGTTGTTTCACCCACCTCATCCCAACATATCGGAGAACGACATTTTGTCCATATAATGCTTCAATGGAACCATGCCTATATTTGTTTAATAACTATTGTTGTATGAGAATTCCACCAATGGCAAGTACTTATCCCAACTTCCTTTGAAATCTAGGACACGTAGTTTTAATATATCTTCAAGAGTTCGAGTAGTCCTTTCGATTGCCCATCCGCTTGAGGATGGTATGCCAAATCAATCGTAAATTGCGCTCCATAGCTTTCTACAAACTAACCCAAAATCATGAAGTGAATCTTGGGTCACGATCTAAAACTATGGATACCGGCATTCCATGCAATCTCACAATCTCATTTACGTACATACGAGAAAGACGTTCAAGGGAATAAGTCTCTCGATTTCGGTAAGAAATGAGTAGACTTGGTTAATCTATCAACAATAACCCAAATCGCATCTATGCCTTGAGAAACCCTGGGAAGATTAGTAATGAAATTCAGGGTAATGTGTTCCCACTTCCATTTCAAAATCTCAAGTGGTTGCAACGGACCCTTAGGTACAAGATGCTCCGCTTTTACACGCTGGCAAGTTAAACACATCGAGATAAACTACGCGATCTCTCTCCTCATATTGCTCCACCAAAATGTATGTTGAAGATCATAATACATTTTGGTACTCCCAAGATGGATTGCAAATGGTGTATTGTGTGCCTCCATCATAATCTTGTTCTTCAAATCGTAGTCGTTAGGAACACAAAGTCTAGAGTGGACTCAAGTATTCCTTCTTCATCAATTCTCGCCCTAATAGCCCTTCTTCAGATTTTCTTCCTCATGATCATCTCCGGTTCCCATGGCTTGAGCAACCTTAACTTTTTCTATTAAAGTTGGCTCTATGCGTATACTTGACATCATCGCACTCGCTCCGATATGATCTTCTACTCAACGCGTCGCCTACCACGCTCGCTTCCGTGATGGCATGATCGTAACACGCTACTTTGAAATGAGTCTCCTCTTGAGTTCTTCAAGCTCTTCCCACATTCCTTGCTCCATTCGAATTTTGTATCTCTACGAGTCAAATAAGTTAATGGAATAGCGATTCGAGAATATCCTTCAACGAATCTCCGATAATAACCAACTAAGCCTCAGAAAGCTACGATTTCGACATCGACTTAGGTTGCTTCTCAATCGTGACTCATATCCCAATCTTGGATAAGACGTCGTCACAATGACACCTATCGCTTTACTATCGCATCGAATATGACGCCCCTACAGAGAGTTCTGCTTAGTGAATTCCACAAAGGAAGTCACAAGATAAAGGCTCAGTACCAAATTTATAGTTGAATTTTTAACTCAAGTTCAATAGAGCCATTCGATATGAGATTTTAGAAATGAGTTTTGTACCGGTTCAAAGTCGATACAAAATTTAATATCGCTTGGGGAGTAAGCCAAGAAATTCTTCGTAAAATACGTCAGAAAAAAATCAATAACAACAGAATATTATTCAAATCGACGTGTCTTTATTCAAATCCATAACACGGACTAAGAAAATTTGACATCCGTAATAAACGAATGACTTCATGGCTTGATATGAAAATGTTTGATTGTTTGAATTGAATAACAATAAGTCTTAGGAATATGAAAACTAACAACCTTACGAAAATAATCAATTTCTGCATTTATGAGTAGTTAACCTTAAAATCACATCAAAAACAAATATCTCTATAGAAATAAGGTTAATGTGTAATGTGATAGTGCCAACTCGAATCAAGCAAGATTTATAAACAAAGGATGTGATGAAAGTTTCTCCTAACGGAGTTTCCATGATAGTCAAAGTCTAATTTCTCCCGAGTCAAGTTTAAACGCTGAGCGCAAGTAAAGAGAGATAAAAGAATGGGTAGAACCGATATCTAGTAAGGTATATACTTCGAAGAATTTATAATTGACTAACCCGCTAACTTCGTCGTTCTCAGATTTTGACCGGCCACGACAAAACGCCTTCCCTAATCGCTGACTTTGACTTTTCCGGGACATCTTTTGAGTCACCGTCCCCACCGACTAGGTTTCGCTACTCGCATAATCTCGAGCGATATGTCCTTCCTTTCCACAACTATAGCATACCTTAAACTGCTAGGGCGCTTTGATGATATGTCCTCTTCCCGTGATTTGTAACATACGACCGGTGGTCGCTCTCCTCCCTTAAAACTAGTTGCTATAGGCGCCGACGCCTTCACACGGTCGTTGTTGAATCTCCTTTTAAAATCTCCTCCCACTCGCTTCTTCTATTTTCATGGCCACGATTACCACCGTAGTGGTTACCGCCTTTGTCTCAGATTCTTCTTTCTCCGCCGGGTTATCGTTATTCGATGACTGCTATCTTCTAGATGATCCTCGGTTATGGTCCCTCGCTTGAACGTATTTCGTTATCTCGCTTAACAATCGAGCCTCCGCTGACAACATCCGAATAGAGAGAAAATTATGAGAAATGAGATATCGACGTATGTCGGGTTTCAAACCTCTCGTAAACATCCGCCATACGCTCCTCATTCTCCACCAAATGAGGTGCAAACTCGATAACTCCGCGAACTTCGCCGTCATCGGGACACCGCCATGTTATTCTCGCTTCTAGTCTAATAAACTCCACTTCCTTCATATGACGAATACTTTCGTGGGAAGTACTTGTCATTGAACTGCTTCAAACGCTCTCCTACGACATACGCCGAAAGGCAATTGGATGGGTACGCTTCACGATTCCCACCAAGAATCCGCCACCACTTTAACATAAAGGTGGCGAATGGAACTTTCGTTCCTCCGCATCCCAAGACAAATAATATCTTGGTAATTTGTTTGACCCACGCCTCGCCTTTAATCGGATCCGGCTTCTCCCTGCACTCGTGGTCCCAACTTTTGAATCGCTTGGTCAGCGACCACTGTGAATTGCTATCATTTCTCCTCAGATTTTGAACACGAAGTCTCCCTCGTCTCGATTTTGCATGAATCGCAAAAAGCTTCTAAACATCCCTCGCTCACCATCTCTCAGCAAGTGTTGTTCACAGGAGGAACATTGTCACTCACTGTCAGATGCGCTCTCCTCGTTGGTGAGTACACAGCGTCTCCACTGGCCTCATTTCCATTGTTAATATTCTCACGACATTCTCAAATATCGCCATAAAACAAGGGTTAATTAAGGAAATCAATATATCACATAATATCCCTATATACCGACTAACTAACAAATAAGCTTAGGTAGGACACACTAAATAAGGATTTACTCGCCTCTCCCTCCTAGTTTTATTCCCCGATCTCCGCCAGAGATCATATCCCTAAGCTCGATATTAACCGTGACGCCCCCAAAATAGGTATACACAACACCCATTCTCGAGTCGCCAAATACATGGTACGTAAACAACTACAACTTTATTATTACAACAAGAAATCGTGAGTTTGAATACAAATATTATCTTCTAGACAATATCTATACTCAAATAAATCCTCATCACATTATTGATTCATTATTTCACAAAAATGGTGAGGACTACTAAACAACTCTCTCTAGAATCTTCATTCCATACCCCGACTAAGTACTCGCTACATTCTCGCCTCCCCGAGAAGAAAAATGGAACGACAAGGAAAAGGGTGAGCTCAACTAGCCCAAGAAGAATATTATGACTAAGATAATATACAACAAATTATCGTTAGTCTTCAACAGAAAAACTCGATAGAATACAATAGACAACCAGCTTTTAAATCAACAATCGCAATGAAACAACAATTCATTAGAAGAGTTAAGTAGAGAATGCAAACTACTATCTTCTATATATGAATTTAAAAGTTCATCGTCAATATTTTATCCTCGTAACATCAATCAATATACATCCGAATCAAATATTCATCTTTGCACTACAGCCAAAGATATTCATCACCGTCATGTTCATTTAAACACTGCTCATCTTTGCACTACAGCCAAAGATATTCTTCAGAATCATTCATCTTTGCACTACATGCCAAAGATATTCTTAAGAAATCATTCATCTTTTGCACTACAGCCAAAGATATTCCATAATATCATCATTTAAGACCGAGGATGATGAAAATATTTTTAAAAGAAACGAATCCAAAGGAAACAAAATGACAAGGATTAAGGATTAAGGATTCGTACTTGGTTTTATCCACGCCCAAAAATACCTCAAAAATAATCATAGTGGTGTAAAATTCAAGAATGATCAAAACATGGATACAATCGAGTTAGTATCCGTAATAGATGTTTTGGACGAAGAAGAAATTTTATTTTTCTATGAATAAAGATCAGATATCGTGAATAGTGTCAGATATCGTGAATAAAGTGCCGATATCGAATAAATAAACTCCGACACCAAAAGATAGAAATTCCACAAAAACATCTTCACGCTTCATGAATAGTACTCGTGAATAAGAACTCGTGAATAAGAACTCATGAATAAGAATCGTGAATAAGAATCCTCGTGAATAAGAACTCATGAATAAGAACCCATGAATAGTAAACCCGACATGAAAAAGTTCCAAATTTGATAAAAACTTCAGATCAACATTTCAAAGATAATGATATTGAAGAAATAATATCATTACAAAAAATAATATCCCTTACCTCGAAAGATCAAGATTTCTAAATTGAATAACGTATAAGGTCAAGAAGGAACTTGCAATCAGTTTAGCAATACTCAAAGTATACTCAAAATACTCACAAGAATACGCTCAAAATATCGAGAGAGAAATAGAGAGAAAACTTCGGTTTCGGTGTGATTTTCAATTCTAACCCAAGACCCTATTTATAGAAAATGCTTAGAACACCAAAGCGTAAAATTTAATATAATATTAATATAATTATACAAATTTTCCTTAGCCCACCTTTTGTCAAAACACCAGCCACACATGTTAATGATGTCCAAAAAATACAAAAAACGTTTTTCTTAACAAAAATAATTTAAACTCCCAAAAATCAATTATTTTGAGCTTGAACTTCAATAATTCATAATAAATAGCCCTTTCATCAGAAAATTCGAATCTCGCGAGTTTTTATAGGAAATTCAATTCTCTACAACTTTGCAGAAGAAAGTTTTTCCAAATTCCAAACAAAAATCGACCGAAATCCACAAACCAAGCGATTTTACAAAGCTATAATCAAATTTCTATTAATAATTGTGTCCACCAACACACAAAAAACATGTGTTAAACATTTAATGCCACAAAATACTCTTCCTCCTCATATACTCATATATCCCACATTCATTGTAAAAATATCACCGCTAATATATTATTAAAATAATATATTTAAATGAATTATTTTATCGTAAAAAGATAAAATATTAATTTTCAACAATTGTCATTTTAAAAATTTTCTCCATCTATATCCACATAAAATCAATATTTTCCTCATCATATAAATCAATAATTAATTATTCACAAATAATATTACGTAATCACAATATTGACAACCAGTGCAGCTTCCTCAGAAAGAGGGGCTTTCCAATAAGAATTTCTTCTTCTCGGCGCAAGAATTAGATGACCAAACCTCTCCTTAGACGTAACTTTCTAGACATTGCCAATAATGTTATCTAATAATATTATTCAGATAATATGAATTATTGCTTCGATAATGAAAGATACTCGTAATGACAATTATCAAACAACAAAGAATATAAAATATCAACGCAAAGAATTATTAACTCAATAAAATATCTGAATAAGAATTATCGTGAACCATTATTGAGTAGTGCCTTCACGTAAGAATCAATAATTGGTGCAATACCAAGTGCTACTTGCTCAACAACGCCAGATTAGTGTGTTTTAACCACCGGGTATTCCAAACAAGATTAATTCAGAATAACTACGCTATATTTAAAAACAACTTATATTTGTCGCTTTCTTCATCCAATCGCTTTCCGCATGGGGCCCATTACATGGTCACAAATGGTCGCATTTAATATTCCCTCGACAAAGATTTAATATTCCACGACCAAACGAATATTCCCCACGATAATGAATATTTTATAACCACTGCTTATTTTGAAATATTTATAGTATTTAACCCTTAACTATCCACATTAATCAAATCAACCCTTACTATTTTAAAATAATAAATAAAGGAAATTCCTTTTTTTTAAAATTTTGGGTCTTACATTAATCCTTAATCCTTGTCATTTTGTTTCACACCGGATTCGCTTTCTTTAAAAATATTTTTCATCATCCTCGCCTTAAATGATGATATTATTGAATATCTTTGGCACAGTAAGTGCAAGATGAATGATTTCGATGAATATCTTTGGCCCGTAGTGCAAAGATGAACAGTGTTTAGATGAACACGACTAATCGATGAATATCTTTGGCCTCAGAGTGCAAAGATGAATATTTGATTCCAAATATATATTGATTGATGTTACAGGATAAAAGATAGACGATGAACTTTTAAATTCATACATGAAGATAGTAGTTTGCATTCTCTACTTAACTCTTCTAATGAATTATTATTTTCATTGCTGCGAATATTGATTTAAAACTTGTTGTCTATTGTATTCTATTAGATTTTTCCTCGTTGAAGACTAATGATAATTTGTTGTATATTATCTTAGTCATAATATTCTTTTCTCGGGCTAGTTGAGCGCACCCTTTCCTTTTTTGTTCCATTTTTCTTCTCGTGAGGCGAGAATATAGCGATGCAGTACGAAGTCTGGGTATGGAATGAAGGTTCTAGAGAGAGTTGTTTAGTAGTCCTCACCATTTTGTAAAATAATGTATCAATAAATGTGATGAGGATTTATTTGAGTATAGATATTGTCTAGAAGATAATATTTGTATTTAAACTCACAGTTTATATGTTGTAATAATAAAGTTGTAGTTGTTTCTGTACCATGTATTGACAACTCAAAATGGGTGATGTATACCTATTTTGAGGGCGTCACAATGGACGTAGATAAAATAACTCATGTTTTGTTCATTTTTTTTTGGCTATATATAAAAAAAATTAAATAAATAAATAAAATAATAATCAATTAAAACAAGATGTCACTAAAGTGACCTCTCTTGTCTAGATTATTTTGTATATATGGATTGTCTAAATGTTCGTGTATGTGTAATTCATGTAAATATTAATCAATCCAAAGATGGGTTCATATTTGATCGAATTTCATATATATTTGTGATGATAAACATGTGATACTTATCGAGGTAACTTAATATGAATAATGAATTCATGCAAACATGGATTTATTATTTGATATTATATATTATTGTCAATGTTTATTTATTTTAACCATAGTACCAATTACATTTAATATCACCGCCTAAAGACATGATATTAATGTTGTGCTAGGTATCTTAAAATGTTGTCATAAAATTAATCAATTTAAAGATCGTTTATTTGGTTATTTAATGAGAACATAGTAGTTTATTAATTTTATTATTATTTTTCATATATATATATATATATTTTGTTATCTATTTCAGCTTTAATGTCTACTACTACTATATCTGCTAACATGAATAATGTTCCAGTGTTAAATGGAACAAATTTTAAAGACTGAAAAGAGAACATATTAATTGTTATTGGCTGCATGGACATAGACTTGGCATTAAGAATGCCAAAATCGAATGACCTCACTGAAGAAAGTACTCCCGAGAAAATTGGGTACTTTGAAAAGTGGGACCGTTCGAACAGGCTAAGTCTTATGATCATGAAGCGTGGTATTCCAGAAGCCTTTAGAGGTGCAATTAGAAATGACAATATCACAGCCATTGAGTTTCTTTCAGAAATTCAGAACCGTTTTGTAAAAAACGATAAGGCTGAAACAAGCACGCTTTTAGCAAGCTTGATTTCAATGAAGTAAAAGGGCAAGGGTAATGTCAGGGAGTACATCATGGAGATGTCTCATCTTGCTTCAAAGCTTAAGGCACTAAAGCTTGATTTATCAGATGATATTCTTGTTCATTTGATCCTAATTTCTCTTCCTGCACAATTCAGTCAGTTTAAAGTTAGTTACAACTGCCAGAAGGAGAAATGGACTCTCAATGAGCTCATTTCATTTTGTGTGCAAGAGGAAGAAAGATTGAAGCAAGATAGGACCGAAAGTGCTCATTTGGCAAGCACCTTTAAAGGCAAGGGCAAGAGGAAAGATAGGGGAAAAGAAGTTGATGTTCCTAAGGGTCCGGGGCAAAAGAAACAAAAGACTGAAAATGGTTGTTTCTTTTGTGGCAAGCCCGGACATAAAAAGAAGGATTGTACCAAATTTGCCGCCTGGCGTGAAAAGAAAGGTACATTTCATGTTTTGGTCTGTTCTGAAATCAATTTAACTTCAGTACCAAGAAGCACTTGGTGGGTAAATTCTGGTGCTACTACTCACATTTCTATTTCTATGCAGGGTTGCCTGCACTCCCGAATGCCAACTAATGCTGAAAGACGTATCTATGTGGGTGATGGCAAATTAGTGGAGGTGGAGGCAATAAGGCATTTTAGATTGTTGTTAAGTACTGGTTACTATTTGGATTTAAAAGACACTTTTGTTGTACCATCATTTAGACGAAATTTAATTTCTATTTCTGCATTGGACAAATTCGGTTATTATTGTTCTTTTGGAAATAAGAATTTTAATTTGTCTATTAATTTGAATATAGTTGGTACCAGTTTACTTAATTTTTTTGATAATCTATATTTGCTGGAAACTATTTCATCTTACAATGAAACCTTGGATGTGGAAACACGTGGTACTAAAAGCAAATTAGATAAAAAAATTCAGCCTCATTATGGCACAAACGCCTTGGTCACATCTCTAAATCTAGAGTTGAGCATCTTGTGTCTGATAGGATTTTGTACTCCCTTGATTTTTTTGAATTTGATGTCTATATTTAGTGTATCGAGGGAAAACAGACTAAAACGATGAAAATAGGTGCCAATCGAACTACAGACGTCTTAGAACTAATACATATGGATATTTGTGGTCCATTCCCTACAACTTCTTGGAATGGTCAACAATACTTTATAACATTCATAGACGACTATTCTAGATATGGTTACCTATTTCCTATACATGAAAAATCGGAGTCTTTGGATGTGTTCAAAACATTTAAGGCCGAAGTTGAGTTACAACTCAATAAACGGATTAAAAAGGTTAGATCTAATCGTTGTGGTGAATATTACGGCAGATATGACGGCTCAGGTGAACAATGTCCAGGACCGTTTGCTAAATACCTAGAGGAATGTGGAATCGTCCCACAGTACACTATGTCAGGGTCGCCTAGTATGAATGGTGTATCTGAGAGACGAAACCGGACTCTTAAGGATATGGTAAAAAGTATGATTAGTCAATCTACTTTACCAGTCACTCTGGGGTGAGGCTCTAAAGACAGCAACTTATATCCTCAATCGGGTGCCTACAAAAGCAACTGCAAAAACACTGTATGAACTTTGGGTTGGGCGAAAGCCTAGTCTAAAGCATTTACGTGTTTGGGGATGTCCTGCTGAAGCGAGGCCTTATAAGCCTCATGAAAGGAAATTGGACTCTAAAACTGTTAGTAGCTACTTTATTGGCTATGCAGAACGATCACGGGGTTATAAGTTTTATGATCCCACTAACTAGTAAATCAATTTTTGAGACGGGAACTGCAACGTTCTTTGAGGATGTTGAGTTTGGGGAAAGAAATCAAGTTAGAAACATTGTCTTTCAGGAGGAAGAAGGAGAAATCTCAATTCCTACTACTATTTTTGACAATGTCCAGGAAGATATACCTGTAACTCAACAACCTCAAGAATCTGAGCAATTAAGGCGATCCACGAAAGAAAGAAAATTTGCAATTTCAAACAATTATATCGTATATCTTCAAGAACATGAAGTAGAAAGTGGAATGACGGAAGATGATCCAATTAATTTCTGTCAAGACATGCAAAGTTCTAACTCTCAAAATTGAATTGAAGCCATGAATGAAGAGTACAAGTCTATGCAAGACAATAAAGTTTGGGAACTTGTTCCATTACTGTATGGTGCGAAACCCGCAGGTTGCAAATGGATATTTAAAACCAAAAGGGATTCAAATGGTAATGTGGAGAGGTATAAGGCACGTTTTGTGGCTAAAGGCTTTACTCAAAAGGAAGGAATTGACTTTAAAGAGACTTTTTCTCCGGTTTCTTCGAAAGACTCTTTTAGGACAATTATGGCCCTTGTTGCACATTTTAACCTTGAGTTAATCAAATGGATGTCAAAATATCATTTCTCAATGGTGACATTGAAGAAACAATTTATATGGTGCATCCAGAAAACTTTGTGTTAGGAGACCCAAAGAATATGGTTTGCAAATTGACAAAATCCATCTATGGACTCAAGCAGGCATCTCGTCAGTGGTACTTCAAATTTCATCAAGTCATTGTTTCATATGGTTTTGAAATAAATATTGTTGATAATTGTGTATATCACAAATTCAGTGGGAGTAAACATATTTTCCTGGTTTATATGTCGATGACATATTACTTGCCACAAATGACATAGACATGTTGCATGACACCAAGAGATTTCTATCAAAGAACTTTGAAATGAAAGATCTTGGTAATGCTTCTTTAGTGTTAGGAATTGAGATACACCGAGAACGTTCTCAGCGTATATTGGGATTATCACAAAGGAACTATATTGAGAAAGTTCTCAATAGGTTTAACATGCAAAATTGCAAATCGTAAAAAACCCCTATTATTTAAAGGAGACAAGTTTAGTCTCAGTCAATGCCCAAAGAATAGCCTTGAAATTAAAGAAATGCAAAAGATTCCCTGTGCATCGGCTGTAGGGAGTCTAATGTATGCTCAAGTATGTACGCATTCGAATATTGCGTTCATAGTTGGCATGTTAGGCAGATATTTAAGTAATCCTGGCATAGATCATTGGAAGGCAGTTAAGCGGGTTATGAGGTATTTACAAAGAACAAAGGATTATATGCTCACATATAAAAGATCGGATCGGTTAGAGATCATTGGGTTTTTCGATTCTGATTTTGCTGGGTGCCAAGATAGCTGGAGATCCACTTCAGGCTATGTTTACTTGTTGGCTGGTGGAGCGATTTCATGGAGGTCTGCAAAACAGACGCTCGTTGCTTCGTCTACCATGGCTGCAGAGTTTGTAGCATGTTATAAGGCATCAAATCATGGAATATGGTTACGAAATTTTGTTACTGGACTGCGAATTTTGGAGGGTGTTGAAAGACCATTAAAATTATATTGTGACAATAAATTAGCGGTATTATATTCCAACAATAACAGAAGCTCGACAAAGTCAAAGCACATTGAAATCAAGTTTCTCGTTGTGCAATAAAGAGTGCAGAATGGACAGATTTCTATATAGCACATTGGGACAAACTCCATGATAGCGGATCCGCTCACAAAAGGATTATCACCAAATGTCTTTCACGAGCACACTGCTCATATGGGTGTTATTCTATTTGAGGATACTTTAGTTTAGTGGGAGTTTGTATTTGGATTATTACTCTATGTTAAAACTACATATTTCATTTATATATTTTCTGCAGAATTAAAATATTCAGTTTACTACACTCTATTAAGTTTATTGAAGTATTGATCTCACTACAGTTAATTAAGTAGGACCAGTTGAAAATAGGCATGTGTAAATCACATTACATGTAATTTCCATGCTATGCATCCATGATTGATCTATGTTTTTAGCTATGTTGGCATACGAGACCATTGATATGTCCAATTACGGTTATTGTAATGAAAACCGCTTTGATCCTATATTTATGTAGCTAATGGACGAGATTGTTTGGATACCCTTTAGAACATGAAAACAAATTTCATGAGCTCACTAAAGTTAAACACATTTCTTAGAATACATATGTGGTCCAGTGGGAGATTGTTGGATTAATTTTTATTAATCTTAATTGGGACCACACATGTATATTATTAATGTGTATTATCATGTATAAGTCTAAATTTAAGTGATCTAATTAAGTTTTAAGTAGGCTTAAGGGTATGTTTGTCATGGAATTAATGTGTAGAGATCGAATTTGTATTCTTAAATTGATGAGGGGGACAGTTTAAAAATACTAAAAGATAATAACTGCTATTTAGCAGTTTCTTCACACGACAGTTTTCTTTATAATGGGGTCATGGTCCCCAATTGAGCGTACGTTTCTTTTCTACATTGTTTTCTATGTATCCCCATCAACAGAGAAATTCAGTTCTAAAATACGCTTCAATTGGAAGATCTCAACATGTATGATCAAACAATATCATGGAATCTGGTATGCTTCCGTTATGTTCTTTCTTCTTCTTTTGTTTCAACATGGGTTATATTTATTAGCATGATTAATTTAAGTAATTAATTTCTACGTAATTAATTTTCTACAAGCAAACCAAAAAGATATTAGCTAGTACTGCTAATCGTTCAAAATTTGGTACTCACTTAATTGTTTCGTTTCTAGTCAAATCCTTATTTTGCTTTGGTTTGGGAGGGAGGGAGGAGGGGGGGGCAGGGGGGTAGTTTAATTACCCTAGATAAATGTTGATGAAGTTATGTCCACAGTCAGTATTATAGAATATATATGCGTCAAAACTAGTTAAACTAGTTCCAACATATTTTTAATTAATAATATGGATCCAAAACTGAATCAATTCATAACCTAAAAATTAGTTAACCAACTCAATAGATTCAAGTGATTTTGGTTAACTATATGGATTTCAACCTAAATTGCCAGGTCTAGTTCTCAACAAAGAATATCAATTGGTTGAACTTGGAAGTGGAATTGAGTTTACCTAAAAGAGTCGAACAATAAGATCCCCCATTCAGTTTATTAATCTATTTGTTCTAAAATTAGGGATACAATTTAATTTTGAAGTCAAACGATGATATTTTAATTCTAAATTAATGTGAATTTATTTAATTTTAGTTGATATAATTATTATAATTGTAGAGTATATGACAAAAACTATTAATCACAAAATTTATTTTATTCTAAACTTTTATAAATCATACTAATTTTGAAGTTTAAAATGTCGTTGTTTGACTTCAACAGTCAAATTGTATCTCTAATTTTAGAACGAACATATTATTTATGAAAAAAAATTGGTCAATTAAAATTTACTTAAACCTTGACCTACTCTAAATCCAGTCGGTGATTAACCGTTAGTATCAATTTTACATTTTGAATCAACGCCCCAAGGATATAAGTCGGCATTTACTTAAAGATACGAGTTTTTGTGGATTTAATTTTCAAAGTAATGTATTCTTGTGCAATAAATTTAGAGGGACATTTTTTTAGTAATTTTTTAGTGATATTTTATTTATTTATTTATTTTTTATTTTTTTCTTTGTAATACCTCTCAAAAAATGTTTAGTATTTATTTCAATTGAAATTTTTGTAAAAAACAGTGTTTTATGTGTAATTTGGATACATCTGAAAAGCAAGGTTATGCATTTTGCACCCTATTTCTCAGATGTATCCAAATTACACCTAAAACACTATTTTTTATAAAAATTCCAGTTAGAATAAATACTATATATTTTTTGAGAGATACTACAAAAAAAAACCAAAAAATTGATTCACAAAAATTCTTATATTGAGCGACAAAATATAGCACTATAATCCTATATAGGCTGGTGGGGTGTGTTCAACTAAGGGTGTAAACGAATCGAGTTGATCCGAGTACTGAGTTGTTCACATTTGATTCACAAAATTTATCGAGTATAAAATAAAGTTTGATTGAGATTCATTTAATTTTACTGAAATCGAAGACAATTAGAATCGGTTTCGCCGGTTTGAACTTTTCAAACGAATATGATCCGAGTATCAATAGAAAATTATAATTAAGGAGGTTCGAGTAATTTATCGAATTTTAAAATTTGCTCATTTATATTTTAAATCGAGCTCGAATCAAATTTTTAATTGAACGAATACGAATTGAATCCGAACTTTTTGCTCATTTTATAGCGTTATGTTCAACTGTCCATTGTCCATTGTCCGTTGTCCGTTGTCCAATCCTATTTAAAGATAATGGGCCTACGCTTTTAATTACCGTTGGGCACTAATGAGAGAACACAGACAGACCACGTATCCCATCAATCTTGCATTGTATACTCCACATTCATACCTCTGTCCCCCACCCAAAAAAGAAAAAGAAAAAGAAAAAGAAAAATACAAATATAAAAAATAGCCATTAGTCCACAAATAAAAGTCTCATGGTACATATTTACTTGGCAAAAGTATTACTACAACTACAAAAATTGTGACAACCACATTTATGTAATCAAGTTAACCTGTATGTATGTCATAATTGATGCTTATTAATTTGTTCAGTGATGCCTGATGGACCCAAGGTAGGTAGATAAATATGTACGGACCTCTTTTTTCTTAAGCTTAGTGGGCGATGATTGATTAAGGGTTAAATACATTAATGTCTCTCGTACATAAGTTTTCTTAATTAAAAAAAATCTTATAACATCCTTCAAATACATTTAAGTAAATAAAAATAACTTTAAATTTATTTCTAGCCAAAAAAATCGTCTAAGTGTTAACGTGTCACCAGCAAACCGTATTTTTATAATTTTCAAAGTATTTTATTATATTTTATCATTAAAAAAATTAATAATTTTTTCTCATTAATCCACTCTCTCCCCTCTCTTTTCCACTTCCACACACATTTTTTTCACTTGGATCTTTTGACACAATTTCATCATACAAATCTATATCATTATCTTCCATGGCAGAATGGATTCAACTTTCCAGAGAACTCTTAGACCTTGTAGCCAAACACCTCAACTCCGAAATCGATCTCTTCTGATTCCGATTCCGATTCGTTTTCACTTCCTGACGATCATCTGTCCTTCCCATACCCCACCAATCATCCCTTTCACGTTTCCCGATATCAAAACCTAGAAACTCTCAAAATCAAAGTTTTTAAGTAAAAAAACAAAATTAAAGAAAGAGATTTCTTGGTGGGTTTTTACTTTCATAAGTTTGAACTCCCGTCTCTCACAGCATCTTAAGTTCATCTGTAAGACCTCAACTTTTAAAAATAAAGATGAATTTTTCTATAAATATTATTTTTGAATATTATGAAATAAATTTGATATAATGTTATAATTGTGGGTAATATTTATAAATTTTGCAAAGTATGCAAGTTGTTATAAAATATTCGTTTGGTGGAAATATTCTTTTTTTAGGGAATATTAAATACAATGGCTCAATCATTGGTGGACTTATAATGTAATTATTATTTGGATTGAGAAAAACGACAAAAATATTTTATAAAAATAACTACGGAGGTGTTACTGCTTAAAAGCTGTTGAACTACCCGGCGTTGGTAAAAAACGATGTCTGGCGTGGTTGCGTAGTAGCACACGGTATTGATTATTGATCTTTACGTGAGAAGTCACTCAATTATGCTCAATTATTACTTCAATAATTCTTTGCGTCATATCTCTTATATTATTGATTCAATTATCACACAAAGATCATCCGTATAATATGTTATAAGTATTAAATCAATAATTGAGGCACGACAAGTTATAAATGATTAATAATTGTTGAAAGATTAAATATGTGTTGATGAAAAAAAATGATTTGTGGTAAGTTTGATTATTTTACGTACTCGTATATATGTCATCATCTAAGAGTCTCTTCGTCGATAGTATTTACCTTCCGTCGATAGTAATTACCTTCGTCAATAGTAATTACCCTTGTGAATAGTATTTATCTTCGTCAATAGTAATTACCATTGTGAATAGTATTTACCTTCGTTAATAGTAATTACCTTTACCGGTGCGTCGAACCACTTGTCGTTTCACATTCTGAGCGTCCAAACCACTTTTCTTTTCACATCATTAATCGTCAAGCCACTTGCGCTTTTTTCACACGGCGGTCTTAAGCTAGAAAATCTTCTATAAATAGAGGCTTGGGGCTTTATTATTTTCACGAATTCATTCGGTTATAGAGAGAAAAGTATAGAGAGAATAAGAGAGAAGAAGAGTATTTTGTTACTACACCGTTTGTAGTATTCAATCTCCTACCAAATGTAAGGGGTGTTATTCTTTCTTATTCATGAAGAGAATGTTGTTATTCCATTGCTTATTATTCTCATTGGAATAACTTTATATATGTTTTACCTATACTTGGTGACATTCTTCTATTATTCTGTTGGAACATCCTGCTCATGCATGTTTTTTAATTCTGACCGGTTCTTTATTATTATTTTGTTGGAACATCACATGCGTGTGTTTTTACACCTTACTGGTTAAATCTTTATTATTCTCGTTGGAACATCCTGTCTCATGTGTTTTACACCAATCGACCGGTTCCGCTTTATCATTCTGTTGGAATATCCTATCTCATGTGTTTTACATTCGGATGCAGTTCCATCTTTATTATTACATTGGAAACATCCTGCGGTGTGAATTTCACCGACACGGTTCCGCTTATTTATTATTCTGTTGAATAACTCATGCATGCGCGGTCTATCGCATGCATGATGATTTCTTTTGTTATTCCATTCTTTATTATACCCAATTGGTTAAAACTTTGACTTCTATACTCCATGAAATTAGTGGAATATCCTTGATATTTGCGTTTCATCCAAAGATATCTTTTCATGAAAATATTCTTCCGATCATTCTTGAATTTTACTCTACAAAACAATGATCGTGTTGATAATTTGGACGTTAATAATTCTGGATAAAATAATTCTTGAACTTGTTTTATTGAATTCTTATATCATTGTCATCATCCTTATGTTTATATTTTTAAAGTCATCTCATGGCACTGTAGTGCGTAGATGTACTTGGTATGATTATGACCGAGAGACTATTCGGTTATAATCATGGCCGTAATGTTACAAATGATGTGGTAAAAATCCTCGGTGTCAGTAGTAGTGCGTTGATGGACAATTGTTGGCATGATCATGGCCATTAATGAATACACAAATATTCTTGGCCGTAGTGCGTGAATAATTGTGGTCGTGATACTAAAGAATATCCTCGGCCGTAGTAGTGCGAGGGTGATTCGATGATGTGGAATATTTATTAAAGTGAGTCTCAATTTATATAAAGATGAAAAAACTTTTAAAACCTAAAAGATAGTAGACTTTATTTTCTACTTGACTCTTTTAATGGATTGCGTATTCAAACTATGATTAAACCGGTTGTCTATTGTATTTTTATCGGTTTAACATTGTTGAAGACTATTGATAATTTATTCTCGCATTATCTTAGTCATAATATTTCTTCTTTAGGCTAGTTGAGCTCAACCTTTCTTTCACCGTTCTCTTGAAATGAGAATATATATTTGGGACGAGTCGAAAACGAGTGATGGTCCCGAAGATAGCATTAGTAGTCCCACTATTCGTGAAATAGTGTGATAATAATTATAATGAGGACTCCTTATTGAGTTTGTATAATATCTAGTAGGCGATATTTGTATTTAAACTCACAGATTTATATTGTATTATTGCAGCACGCGCTTATGTTAGTAAGTTGTATTTAAATTACATACCACATGTAGTGGTGACCCAAGATGGGTGATGTATACCTAATTTTGGGGGCGTCACGGTTGGTATCGAGCTTAGGATATGATCCCCAGCTAAGATGTGAGAATAGTACTAGGAGGAGAGAAGGGGAATACCTTGGCTAGTATGACCTACCTAAGTTTATGTGGCTATTTTATTGGTTGGTCGGAAGATAGGGATAATTTGTTACATGTCAATTAACCTTTTGTTTTGTGGCGAGATCTGAAAATGACATCTAAGAATGTTGAGAATAGAATGAGCGCAGCGATCGTTGATTCACTACATATCAATAATCGTGATAATGTGCATCAGAAGGCGATAATCCTCACGCAAACAACAACACCGACCAAATGATGAATGATCAAATGTTCGAGGCTTTATGCAATTTATGCAACG
Source organism: Panax quinquefolius (assembly GCA_020205615.1). NCBI lineage: Eukaryota > Viridiplantae > Streptophyta > Magnoliopsida > Apiales > Araliaceae > Panax > Panax quinquefolius. Next base: position 96,694,520 of record CM035170.1, on the reverse strand, counting down.
AAGAAGTAGCGAGCGACTCATCCAAAATGTAGGTGGAAACACGGAAAACTCTCAGCGGTCACCGCTAAACAATTCAAGGAGCTGGGACCACCGGAGTTTAAGGGTGAGCCAAAACCACTTCACGGCGGAAGCATGGATAAAGCAGATTACCAAGATATTTGATGTCTTGGGATGCTCGAGGAGCAAAAGGTTCCTTTCAGCTCGCTTTTATGTTGCAGCGGAGGCGGATTCTTCGTGGGAATCGGTAAAACGTACTCAACTCTTTGATTGAAGATATCTTGGGAGAAGTTCGAGAGTCGTTCAATGACAAATACTTTCCGAAAGTATTCGCCACATACGGAAGGAGGTGGAATTTATCAAGTTGAACAAAACAATATGACCGTGTCGCAATATGAGGCAAAATTTACGAAAGTTATCACGGTTTCGTCCCCACTTGGTGGATAATGAAGAGAGAAATGGCGCGAATGTTTTTAAGAGGTTTGAAGTCGGGAGATACGCCAACATCTTATTTCTCATAAACCGTGTTTGTATTCGATGTTGTAAATAGGGCTCGATTAGTGGAACGCGATAATGAGTCAACACAACTAAAAAGAGAGCGGTACGTTAAAAAATTATAATACCAATGTAGAGTAGTCATCGAGCGGTGACAACAAAGCGTGGAGGAAGAAGCAACGGGCGGATATGGTAACCACTTGGTGGTAATCGTACAAAACAATAAGAATGGACATTTCAAGAAACGGAGATTCAACAATGGTGGAAAGACGTCAAGACCAAAGACCCATTGTTAAGGAAGGAGAAAGACCACCTATCATATGCTTCAAATGCGAGAGAGAGGACACATCGATCCAAAATCGCTGCGTCATGCTGTCCAAAGCATGTTATAATTGTGGAAGAGAAGGTCACTTAGCTCGATTTTGTTGCCATCAAGAAGACAATTCAGCTAGGATGGAGGCACCAAAGGCCATCCCGAAAAATTCAAAACCGTTAGTCTAAGGGAGAAGGTTTGTTGTGACCTCCCAAAGAGCAAGGAATCCGAATGAGGTCATCACGGGTAAGCTTATCATAAACTCTAATGAAGTCTATACTTTATTTGATACCTGTTCTACCCATTCTTTTATTTCTCCTACTTGCGCTTTCATCGATTAAATTTGACTGGACAAATTAGACTTTGACTTATCTGTGGAAACTCCGTTGGGAGAAACCTTCATTACATCCATCGCTTATAAGTCTTGTTTGGTTCAAATCGGTACCCTCACATTACCCGCCGATCTTATTTCATTAAAAATACTTGCATTTGACATGATTCTAGGGATTGATTGGTTAACTACTTATCATGCAAAAATTGATTGTTTTCGTAAGGTTGTTAGCTTTCATATTCCTAATCAACCTATTATGCTAATTCAAACGACCAAACCATTAAAATCAATCACGGTCATATCAAGCCATAAAGCTATTCGTTTATTGAAAAAGCGGATGTCAAGCTTTCTTAGCTCATGTCACGATTTAAATAAAAATACGCCGCTTTTAAATGATATTCCTATTGTTAATAAATTTTCCGACGATTCCCCAAAGAACTTCCCCGCCTACCCCTCAGGCGTGAAATTGAATTTTGTATCGACCTTGAACCCGGACAAAACCCTATTTCCAAAGCCCCATATCGAATGGCTCTATTGAACTTCGAGAGTTAAAGACCCAACTGCAGGAATTGTTAGACATTGGCTTTATTCGTCTAGTACTTCTCCTTGGGGTGCTCCTGCTCTATTCGTGAAGAAGAAAGATGGGAGTATGCGACTTTGTATTGATTATCTGGAGTTGAATCATGTCACCATCAAAAATAGGTATCCATTGCCACGTATTGATGACTGTTTGACCCGGTTGCAAGGAGCCAAATTCTTTTCAAAGATCGATCTTCGTTCTTGGATATCACCAATTGAAGATTAGAATCACCGACATTCCAAAGACGGCTTTAACTCCCCACTCGACGGGCATTATGAATTCCTAGTCATGTCCTTTGGATTGACTAATGCTCCGCCGCCTTCATGGATATGATGAACCGAGTATTCAAGGAATATTTAGATCACTTTGTGGTCGCCTTTATTGATGACATCCTTATTTATTCCAAAAGCCGTGAAGATCATGAAAGCAACACTTGAGGTCGACACTCCAAAAGCTTCGTGAATATAAGCTTTATGCCAAGTTGAAGAAATGCGAGTTCGGCAGAAGAAGTAGCATTCCTTGGGCACGTGGTATCAAGTCATGGAATATCTGTTGACCAAAGAAAGATCAAGCTATTCAAAGTCGGGAACAACCTAAATCGATGACCAAAGTCGTAGCTTTCTCGGTTTAATTTGGTTATTATCGAGATTCGTGGAAGGATTTTCTCGAATCGCTACTCCATCGACTCAAATTGACTCGGAAAGATATAAAGTTCGGTTGGAGCGAAGAATGTGAGAAGAGTTTTCAAGAACTCAAGAGAGACTTATTTCAAGACTGCTCGACAATACCATCCGGCTCGGAGGATTTGTCATCTACAAATGATGCTTCGCAAAGGGTTGGGATGTGTTCTTATGCAACATGGAAAAGTTATAGCTTATGCCTCATGACAACTCAAAGAATATGAGAGGAATTATCCTACTCATGATCTAGAGTTAGCATTTATTGTCTTCTGCACTTAAAATTTGGAGGCATTACTTGTATGGGGAGAAAGTGGAGATCTTTACGGATCATAAAAGCCTCAAATATTTCTTCACTCAAAAGGAACTCAATATGCGACAACGACGTTGGCTTGAATCATTGAAAGATTATGATCATACCATCCTGAAAAGCGAACGTGGTAGCCGACGATTGAGTAGAAAATCATATGCAAATCTGAAAGTGCGATATTGTCAACGCAAAAGGCCCATTTTGTGTGACTTGCAAAGGATGGAGATAGAGTTAAAGACTCGAGGACGCATGTGATGATAATGCGGTATCTGAGTAGAACCGACTTTAATCAATAAAGTTAAAGTCGCTTTCTACGCACTGAGAAGTGATGCGTATGAGGAAGAAAGTCAAGAAGAAGGTGCTATCTCTAGGAAGCAAGAATCGATGAAGAAGGAATACTTGAAATCAACTCTAGACTTTGTGTTCCTAACGACCACGATTTAAAGTATAATATCATGATGGAGCGCATGAACACACCATTTGCAATCCATCTCGGGAGTACCAAAATGTATCATGATATTCGCCATACATTTTGGTGGAGCAATATGAAGAGAGAGATACTGTTTATCTCAAGGTGTCTAACTTGTCAACGAGTTAAAGCGAGCATCAAGTACCAAAAGGTCCATTGCAACCACTTGAAATTCCGAATGGAAGTGGAGCACATTACCATGGATTTCGTTCTGGGGCCTTCCTAAGGTTTCTCAAGGCATTGATGCGATTTGGGTCATTGTTGATAGATTGACCAAGTCCGCTCATTTCTTCTGAAACGAGAAATTTATACACTTGAATGTCTTGCTCAGTATGTACATAAACGAGATTGTAAGACCGCAGGTATCTGCCTAAGTATCCATAGTTTCGATCGAGACCCAAGATTCACTTCACGATTTTGGGTTAGTTTGCAAAAAAGCTATGGGCACAGACTTTACGATTTAGCTTTCGGCATATCATCCTCGAGACGGACGGACAATGGAGAGGACTATTCAAACTCTTGAAGATCTATTAAGACTCAGATCCTTGATTTCAAGGGAGTTGGGACAAGTTCTTATCATTGGTGGAGTTTTCCTATAACAACAATTATCAAGCAAGTATTGGCATGGCTCCATTCAAGCATTGTATGGAAGAAAGTGTCGCTTCTCCGATGATTTGGGATGAGGTGGGTGAAGCAACGTTGTTGGGACCGAGTTGGTACGTATGACTACGAAAAAGATTCAAACGATCCGACAACGTATAAAAACATCACAAAATCGACAAAAGAGTTATCTTTGATCTTCATCGAAAGGACGTGGAATTCGATATAGAGATCATGTGTTGTTAAGAGTTGCTCCATGGAAAGGAGTTACAAGATTTGGATAGAGAGAAAACTTAATCCTCAATTCATCGGTCCATTTTAATCCTCGATCGGTAGGAATCGTGGCCCTATAGACTCGCTTCTGCCAAAATATGTCTCGTGTTCATAACGCTTTTCACATATCTATGTTACGTAAATATGTGAAAGACCCGAACCATATTATTGAGTTAGAACCAGATTTAAATAGCGGAAGATTTGACGTATGAAGAGGTTCTGTTCAAATTTTGATATAAGAGGAACATATTCTAAGCTCCAAGGTTATACCTCAAGTCAAAGTTTTGTGGAGGAACCACGATGTTGAGGAAATGACTTGGGAGTTAGAATCAAATGAAATCAAGGTATCCTTACCTCTTCGACATACCGTGTATCGTACCCTAATTTCGAGGCTAAATTTCATAAGAAGGGAGGTTGTAAGACCCCACTTTTTATAAATAAAGATGAATTTTTCTATAAATATTATTTTTGAATATTATGGAATAAATTTGATATAATGTTATAGTTGTGGATAATATTTATAAATTTTGCAAAGTATGCAAGTTATTATAAAATATTAGTTTGGTTGGGAATATTCTTTTGTTAGGGAATATTAGTGCATTGGCTCAATCATTGGTGGACCCCATAATGTAATTATTGTCGGATTGAGAAAACGACAAAAATATTTTATAAAAATAACTTGGCGAGGTGTTACCGTTAAAAGCTGTTGAACTACCCTATTGGTAAAAATACATGTCTGTCGTGGCATTGCATAAGTAGCACTCAGTATTGATTATTGATGCTTTACGTGAGAAGTCACTCAATATGCTCAATTATTACTACAAGATAATTCTGCATCATATCTCTTATATTATTGATTCAATTATTGTCACAAAGATCATCTCGTATAATATGTTATAGTATTAAATCAATAATTGAGACGACAAGTTATAAATGATTAATAATTGTTGAAAGATTAAATATGTGTTGATGAAAAAAATGATTTGTGGTAAGTTTGATTATTTTATGGGGGCTCATATGTCATCATCTAAGAGTCTCTTCACGATAGTATTTACCTTCAATAATAGTAATTACCTTCGTCGATAGTAATTACCCTTGTGAATAGTATTTACCTTCGCCAGTCGATAGTAATTACATTCGTCGATAAGTAATTACCCTTGTGAATAGTATTTACCTTCGTCGATAGTATTTACTTTCGTTAATAGTAATTACCTTTACCAAAGTCCGAACCACTTATCGTTTCACATTACAAGCGTCAAACCACTTTTCTTTTCACATCATTAGTCGTCGAGCCACTTTGCCTTTTCACACGGCGGAAAGCAAGCTAGAAATCTTCTATAAATAGAGGCCTAGGGCTTCATTATTTTTCACGAATTCATTCAAGCTATAGAGAGAAAGTATAGAGAGATAAGAGAAAGAAGAAGAGTATTTTATTCTTACTACTTCTTCGCGAGATTCAATCTCTACCAAATGTAAGGGGTGTTATTCTTTCTTATTCATGAAGAGAATCGTTGTTATTCCATTGCTTATTATTACATTGGAATAACTTTGTATATGTGGTTTACCCTATACTTGGTGACATTCTTCTATTATTACATTTGGAACATCCTGTGCGTGTGTTTTACACCCACCGGTTCCGCCTTTTTATTATTTTGTTGGAACATCCTGTGCATGTGTTTTACACCGACTGGTTCCGCTCTTTTATTCTGTTGGAACATCACATGCTCAGTGTTTTACACGGACTGGGTTCCGCTCTTTTATCATTCTGTTGGAATATCCTATTTGTGTGTTTTACAATCGGATCGGTTCCATCTTTATTATTACTGGTTGGAACATCCGCTTGGGTGTGAATTTCACCGACTGATTCCGTTATTTATTATTCATTGGAATAACACATCTGTAAGGCCTATCGCATTTATGATGATTTCTTTTGTTATTCCATTCTTTATTATACCCAAATGGTTAAAACTTTGACTTCTATACTCCATGAAATTAGTGGAATATCCTTGATATTTGCGTTTTCATCCAAATCTTTTCATGAAAATATTCTTCTTCCGATCATTCTTGAATTTTACTCTCTAAAAACAAGATCATGTTGATAATTTGGACGTTAATAATTCTGGATAAAATAATTCTTGAACTTGTTTTATTGAATTCTTATATCATTGTCATCATCCTCATGTTTATATTTTTAAAGTCATCTCATGGCTTTGTAGTGCATAGATGGACTTGGTATGATTATGACCGAGACTATTCGGTGTAATCATGGTAGTAATGTTACAAATGATGTGGTAAAAATCCTCGATTAGGTCGTAGTGCATTGATGGACAATTGTTGGCATGATCATGACCATTAATGAATACAAAATATTCTTGGCCCGTGATGCATGAATAATTGTGGTCGTGATACTAAAGAATATCCTTGGCGTAGTAGTGCGGGGTGATTCGATGATGTGGAATATTTATTAAAGTTTGAGTCTCAAATTATAACAAAGATGATGAAAACCTTTAAAACCTAAAAGATAGTAGACTTTATTTTCTACTTGACTCTTTTAATGGATCAGATATTCCGCCGCAGCTTAAACCGGTTGTTACATTGTATTTTATCGGTTTAACATTGTTGAAGACTATTGATAATTTATTCGCATTATCTTAGTCATAATATTTCTTCTTGGGCTAGTTGAGCTCACCCTTTCTTTCACCGTTTTCTTCAGAAATGAGAATATAAATTTGGGACGAGTCGGGAAACGAGTGATGGTCTCCTGAAGATAGCATTAGTAGTCCCACTATTCTGTGAAATAGTGTGATAATAATTGTAATGAGGACTCCTTATTGAGTTTGTATAATATCTAGTAGACGCTATTTGTATTTAAACTCACAGTTTATGTTGTATTGTACACGACAGTTATGTTAGTAAGTTGTATTTAAATTCTGTACCATGTAAGTGGTGACCCAAGATGGGTGATGTATACCTAATTTTGGGGGCGTCACATCATCAACTAACGGTCTGAGGTATACATTTATGTCTTTTGTTGGACTCTTATCCCCCGGTATAAATAAAGTCAAGAACATATATAGATCCTTCATGCTCATTGACGGTAGAAGATTGTAAGCTACCATGATCACTGGCCAAACAGAGTACATCTAACTAAAATTATTAAATGGGCAAAAGTCAGTCGTAGCCATGTCAAGCCTGACATTCCTAACTTCATCAGCAAATTCTAAAAAATGTTCATCAAATTTCTTCAATTCATCTCCATCTGCAGGGTGAGTCAACTGACCTGGCACACCGTCCCTTCTTTTATGTCAACTCATATGCTCAGCAGTGTGCGACGACATGAATAGACGTTGCAGTCTGGGTGCAAGAGGAAAGTAACGTAAGATCTTATTAGGCACTTGTTTCTGATCTTTCCCCCCCCACCCCCCACCCCCCCACGTTTTGTCGTCTTGTACCGAGGCAAGTTGCATTTATCACACTACACCTTATCTCTGTCCTCCCCATAATATAACATGCAATCCTTCTCACAAGCGATCTTCTTATACCCCAGATTCAACCCTTTTACCATCTTCTTCACTTCATAATAATTTACGAGCAGAGTATGATCAGCCGATAAAAACTCACTAATAATAGCAAGCAAGTCATTGAACCCTCGCTCACTACAATCCTGCTATTTCTTGAAGTGTAAAAGTTTTGTCACTGTAGATAGCCTGATGTGCTTATCATTTCCAGGATACAGTGGGACCCCAGATTCAGATAATATCTTGTAAAAGGCAATAGCTGTATCATTAGGCACGTGTTGAGCACTGCTTGACGAATGCTCATTTTCAGCCCAGTCAATATTGGTAAGGCCATAAGCATCGACCAACATCTCCACGACATATCATAGTTATCGACGTATGAGTCCCGTTCAATTAGTTGTTCTATAGTAGTGTCGGTAATTTCTCTCAACTCAGCTGATTCCCTGTGATGAATCCATACCAAATACCCATTCACAAACCCACGTGTAAACAAGTCAAATTTAATTTCATCGACTTTCTTCCATATCATGTGTTTACACTTAACACATGGGCATCTCATCTTTCCATTCGGATCATCAGCATGTTCTATTGCTTTGTTCATAAAATTGCAGACCCCATCACGATACACATCAACTAATCCCCTTCCATCAACCCGTATCCTACGATACATCCAACTCCGGTCGGCTAACATCTTTAATTGAATATAAAACACGTGTATTAGAAAGGGAATATTCATGTATGTGGTTCATGCATGAATTATATTTTTCTAGTATATATCTCCACTCTATAGGGGTTAAACTTCTATCCCGTTCTTGGATGTGTCGATCTCCTCACTAGTGCCAATCTTGAGCACATTTATTCTGTTTTAAGAAAATTTCAGCAGCACCTCCCCACGGTCTCCAAGTACACGAAATAGACCAAGACAACTTAGTCTAAGTATTCACTCGGAGAACTTATAGAGATAACAAGCTGAAAAATCCTCAAAACAAATAAACATGTACATTGTGAATTGAGTACACCGGTCTAAGTGAGAGACATAACATCCAGTAACAGTCCCAAACTGGGGACTATTCAACATTCACTCCTATTGAGTGAATGTCAAATGGGTTTCTAAGCTCATCAACATATATAATACTACATGCACATGTATATATCGATCGAGTTTATTGAAGATTCTGGTAAACTAAGCAAATGTTACTTAATTTATTTTACCAATTAAAACTAAGTAAATGCTACTTAGTTTTTGAAAACTATTATTTGAATATGGGGTCTACTATTCGATATTTACTGTTACTTGTCAAATGGGTTTAATTCTAAATTCCAAATTATAGTACATATATGTATATATACATATAGTACCTATTCAGTTTATTTTAACCGTGAAAAATTAAGCAAATGCTACTTAGTTTATTATTAATATTTTATGCTAAATTTACTAGAAGTTTTGTTTTGTTTTGTTTTATTAAATTAATTTATTTTATTCGATTTATTATTTTATTTTGTATTATATTATATTATTATTGGGAATTTTTATTCAATTAGTTTTTATTTTATTTTTTTTTTATTTTATTTTATGTTATTTTATTTTATTTTGTATTAAATTATATTATTATATTTTAATAAATTAAATTAAATTTATTAAATTTAATTACAATTTAATTTAATATATGTTATATTAGGAATTTTTTTCTAGTTTTGGAGAATTGATAGTGAATATACCTTTCTTAAAGAACAAAAATTTCTTTAGCCAACATGTTATTAAATTACAATTTAATTTATTACAATTAATTTATTTTATTCTAACTTTAGTTCAATTAATTTTTATTTTATTTTTGTAAGACACCAACTTTTATGAATAAAGATTTAATTTTCTCTATATATTATTTTGAATAGTAAGGTGTTGATTTGATATAATCTTTGTAGTTATGGGTAATATATGCAAAAATTTTGTAAAGTAAGCAAGTTGTCGTAAAATATTTATTTGGTGGGGAATATTCTTTTTTTTGGGAATATTAAATGACTGACATATAATCATTAAGTGGACCCCACAACGGAATAATTGTTTGGATATAAAAGCGACAAAAATATTTTTACCGTTAAACCGTTAAAATACTTTCGGTGATAAAGTAAAAGAATATGTCTGGCGTTGTTGCCGATGACACCACGGTATTTCATAATATCTCCGATTATTGATGCTTACGTAAGAAGTCACTCGGTTTCATTCAATAATTATCACGATGAATTCTTTGATAGTATCTTATATATATTATTGATTCAATTATTGTCACAGTATCATCTACACAATATTTTATATTATTAAATTAATAACTGACACGACACAATTATTCATATTATTATTTGAATTATTGAGAATGTCTAGAAAGTTTTGTCGAGAAAAGAGGTTAGGTTATTTAATTGCGCGCCAATAAGGAGAAATCCCTATCGGAAAGCCCCATCTTTCCTGAGAACGATTTGGTTGTCAATATTGTGAGTTATAATATTAGTGATGAATAATTGTTAAAAGATTAAAAATGTGTTGATTGAAGATAAGTGAATTGTGGTAAATATTTATTCAATTTTTGATATAAATAGAGGAGTTTGTCATGAGACGTTTGTTGTAAGTTTGGTTTATTCTATGGGACCCATATGTCATCATCTAAAGAGTCACTTTCGTTAATAGTACTTGCATTTACCAGGCGTCAAACCACTTGCCTTTTCACATTACAGGCGTCAAACCACTTGTCTTTTCACATTATCAAGCGTCAAGCCAATTGCCTGTTCACATTACCAGGCATCAAGCCACTTTTCTCTTCACATTGCAAGGGCTAAACTAGAATTCTTCTATAAATAGAAGCTCATTTCTTCCTTCATTAATTCTCAACAATTCACTAAAGCTATAGACAGATAGAAACCATAAATAGAGAATAAGAGAGAAAGAAGAAGAGTATTCGAGAAGCAAGCACACACCACCAATACAAAGTTCTGCTACTACACTAGTGCATTATCTAGTCTTTTATTAAGGTAAAGGATGTTATTTTTTTCATACTCATAAGGGTTGTCATTTCATTCCTTATTAATCTGTAGGAATAACCTGTCTACGCGGATTATCGCATGCTTGGTGAATAACCCTTCGTATTCATTCTGTATTAATATTTGGGAATAACCTGTCTACGCGAATTACCGCATGCATGGTGAATAACCATTCGTATTCATTCTTTATTAAGTTGTAGAAATGATCTGTCTACACGCGGATTACCGCATAATGGGTGAAAATCCATTTGTAGTTTCGTATATTCTTTCATACTCGTATGAGATATCATTTTTTTGTACTCGTCAAGGGATATTGTTTTCTTTTATATTTTTCTCTATTTATGGTACAAATTTATTATTTGTTTCCATAACCTTATTATTAAATGGCGATTTTTTTTGAAATTAGTAGAATATCATTAATAGTTTGCGCTTCATCTAATATCATTTCATTGTAATTTTGGCCTGAACTTTCTTATTAAATTTTAATATTTTCATTCGGGATACTATTCATAGGTTACTATTCATTCGTGGTACTATTCACGACAAAATTAGTTTCTTTTTTGTCCAAATTATTTTTGATACATGAATATCATTCTTGTAATTTACCCCACAATTAGTTATCATGTTGACAATTTGGACATTCTTGAACTCTGGATAAATTAAATTATAAATCTTTAATATTTATCCTTGATCCTACTTGATTGATTCTTTATATCATTATTATCATCCTCATGCTTATATTGTGTTGAAAGTCATCTTTGGCCCGTAGTGCAAAGATGAACTGTTGATTGGTATGATTATGACAAGAAATTGTATATTGGTATAATCATGACCATTAATGTTACAGGCAAATATTTGTGGTGAAAGTCCTTTTTGGTCCGTAGTGCATAGATGGACATGTGTTTGACATGATCATGACCACTGGTGATACAAACGATTATCTTTGGCTCGTAGTGCATAGATAATTCGTTGATTGAAAATAATTATTGATTTGTGTTACAAGGATAAACTATTGATGATGAACTCTTAAATCATAGAAGATAGTAGACATCATGCTCTACTTGACTCTTCTAATGGATTGCTATTTCCGCTACAGTTGTTGATCTAAAACTTGTCTATTGTATTCTATCAAATTTTTCCCTGTTGAAGACTAAGGATAATTTGTTCTACATTATCTTACTCATAATATTATTTACTGGGTTAGTTGAGCTCACCCTTTTCTTTCATTGTTTCTTCAGGAAATGAGAATATAGCTGTGACTAGTCGGAGAATGGAGTGATGGTCCAAGATCGTTATTATAATAGTTCTTACTATTCTATAAAATAATATGACAATAATTATAATGAAGACTTTATTTGAGTTTTGAAATTGTCTACAAGACAATATTTGTATTGAAACTCACAGTTTATGTTTTGTCATATTTTACACGATAGTTAATAGTTGTTTATAGGAAGTTTATATTTGGATTCTGTACCATGTATTTGACGACTCAAAATAAATTGTGTAGATCAACCTATTTTAGGAGCGTCACAACGCTTACCTACAAAAAAGTCTAAAACTATAATCTTTCTCTCTTTTTTCTAGCCTAAATTCAATTCAATGTGGATATACTGATCGAGTTAATCAAGTGAAGAAAGTGTGTGTGAAAGTGGAAAAGAGAGAGGAGAGAGTAGATTAGAGAGAGAAAATGAGTATATACATGTATTAATTTTTTTAATGAAAAAATACAATGAAATACGTTATAATTTGTAAAAATATATATGACTTTCCCACGTCAGCGCTCTGGCGATTTCTTTGACCAAAAATAGATTTAGGGTACTCACTTTTGTTTACTTAAAGTATACTCGAAAGATAATATTATATAATTTTTTAGAGTAAGATCATTTATATAAAAGAGATTATACTTCGAAGAACATAAATGTATTTACCCCATTAATTAATGTCACACTCACAGTTGCTCCTTGTCAATTTAGACAAACAGATAGGTTGATATGTTTAGCTTTCTTCTTAAACGATATGTTGACATCACAAAGTTAATTATTTATGTATACATTTAAATTTATATTTAAAAGCACATTTAAATAATTAATACCTGTACCGTCAATATACTCCTTCCGTTCTTTAATATAAATATTTAAAAAAAGTATTTTTATCTTAATATAAAGTAGTTTGAAATTTTAAGTAAGTATTAATTGTTTAGTTTTCAATATTATCCCAACTATTAAATATAATTTTAATTTTTTCACTATTTTTACCCAATAAATAATACTCTTTTTCAAATATAAGAATAATATAGACAATTGAAATTATATTTAATGTTATATAATTATTTTCTTAATATTTATGCACAATTCTAAAACGACTTATATTAAAGAACGGATAAAATATCTTGTAAGAAGAAAGCGCACCATATCCACCTATTTGTTTGTTTAAATTGACTAGGAACAACTGTGAGTCTGACATTAATCAATCATCGCGCCCTCTAAGCTTTAAATTGTCAAGTGATTTTTGTAGTTGTAGTGATACTTTTATGTAGATTTTTTTTCTTATTTTGGCACACGAGATGAGAATGAGTAAGAAGTCGTGAAATTATTTTTATAGTATAAATTAGACGAATCAATTTATAAATTATTTTTATTATTTAATTAATCATCTGAGCATGAAATCTTTCTGTCGAGTAGTGCTAAAAATTATGTGCAACTTTTTAATAACACAATATAAATACGTACATTTTCCTAGAATCTCTTAGATGTCAAAGTGTTGTAAAAAGAAATTAAAATTTGATATTTTTAAAATGGAAAAGAAAAAATATTTGGTACGCCTCAAGTTTGCTTATGGTTAGTGACCAAAAGCACATAATTTTACCCAATGATATGGGAGTTTAGTTGAGCTTTGATTTCTCAAGTTTGAGTTTGATTAAAAGTTAAACGAGTTTAAATCGAGTCAAGTTTTTAAATGACTCTCAAAATGTTCTTCGACTTGAAGTTTATAAATAAGTCGAGCTCAAACTCAAGTAAAGCGGAGTCAAACTTTAGTTAATTTACACTAAATTTAAATAACTATTAAATTAATTATGTTTATATATATATATATATGATACGTAAACAAAATTATTTTATCTAATATTTACATAGCTACCTTAAGTAAACTCGAGTCGAGCTTAAATGAGTCAAACTAGTTTAATTCAACGAATATAGTTTTTTGTTTAAACTCAATTTTATAAATGAACTCCAATCAAGTTTAGTTAAACTTAAATGAGTCGAGTTTAACTTTGTTAGCGAACAACTTAGTTTGTTTACAACTAATAAAATGAGTATGATTTACAAAAATTGCGAATTAACTTTTAGAATATATAATGAGTGTTTGATAGTAATGACATGCTAGATAAATCGTGTTGTCAAACTAGAAGATGGTATGGCATTTTACACTATCACTAATAAAAAAAGATATATTTTATGGAGAGAAAAAAATTCAAATGAGACACTTTCTGAAAGAGATAAACTCAGGGACGTGAGGTCAGTCCGGGTCAAATTGACCCCACTAAAAAAAATTATATTATAATATGATAAATTAAGAAAATATAAAGCACAATATATAAGTTGACCCCAATAAAATTTTATTAATTTTTTAATGAGTGATCAACTTAATTTTAAAATTCTCGCACTACATAGTGGGAATCAAAAATTAACTCAGGTAAAAAATAATTTGCATGTTTTTTAATTTTTTATCAAAAATAATTTGCAAGTTGGTTGTCGCACGGTTTGTAAACCGAAATTCAATTCAATTTGTCAACACCTTCAGGGAGACATATTTTTCCGGATCTGCATGCATGCAAGTAACCCACAGTCAACAACATTCTACATGCTTCAAATATTTTTTGAAGCTCCAAGTTTGGAGTTGTTCCAAATTTACAATAAACCTAGACAAGTTAATTAAGTATATGATGTGTTTGTCTTTTTAGATAGTTAAATTTGTTCATTTTTATTTAATTTGTTGTTTGTACATTTTAAGAACATATTTGTTTTTGCTAAATTTCAAGAAAATATTAAAGACTTAGTTTTGCATATTATCCCTACATTAATATATACTAGATTGTTTATCTTTTATCTTTTTCAATAAATTTTGAAAGGTAATATTGAGATTGTATAATCATTTTAATTAATCAAAGGAAGCATTAATTATATTTTTAAATTTTTGTGTTTTCTCCTAAAGTATCAAGTAAAAAAGAATGAAGGGAGTAAGTCCCAATTTCAAATGTAATGTTGGGATATTAGCTTAATTAGTAATTATTGTTATGAAAAAGAAAGTACTGAAAATAACAAGAAACTACCTTTTTTGTATTTTTCCTTTGTGCATGTAATCTGATCCACAAGTACAGCTTGATAAATTAGTTGAAAATGATAGTACTTGCTGATCGATGGATTTTAGTAATATATAAGTATATATGTCTCAACCTTGTGTTCAGCAAGAAATTAACCACCTAGCCCAAGACACATGCATCTATAATTCTCTCTCTCTCTCTCTCTCTCTCTCTCTCTCTATATATATATATATATATATATATATATATATATATATACATTGTTCTGAATTAGTGCAATTAAAAAGCTAAAAAACTAGTGATAATGGAGTTTGAACAAGATCAAGAGGTGTTGGTACCGGTAAGTCCTAGCGGACAGTACTTGAACAGCTCAATGTTATCCCTCTCTATCGTCGCCGTTATGGAATTCCAAGTTCCGATCCATGACTTACAAACCATAACTCTACTCAACACTCTTTTCTTACCCATCAACCCACGCTTTTCGTCAATAATGGTAATCTCTAGATCTCTCTCCTGCAAAACATGCATCAAGTGTTAATTATATGCTTCATCAAACTTTTTATCTTCTTCAATATCCTTCTGCATCGCTTTTCATAGTTTTTCATTTTTTTTTATCGTTTGTCAATAAATTTATTATATTATCGACAATAATATAAAACGACACAATATTCTCAAATATATATGCCGAAATATATAATTCATTAAGAAATTATTATAGTGATATTCTTAAAACTAATAAATTACTATTTTTAAGGATATATATGAAATTAAAATGCATCCTTAGTGTTTGTAAGTTTTGCTTAATGTTACTCTATTTATGGGATGGATAGGAGTATAATTTATTTATTCTCCGTGTTTTGCTTATGTTACTCTATTTATGGAAGGGATGGAGTATACTTTATTTATTCCAAGAGTTTTGTTTATGTTACTCTATTTATGGAATGTGGATAGAGTATTAAGTTTTGCTTATGTTACTATTTATGGGATGGATAGACTATACTTTATTTATTCTCCGTCAAGTTAATTAAGGAGTTTTTAGTAATATATTCTACATTTTATCAACCTTTTATTAATTAATAGTATTTAAATTCATTCAAATAATGCCTTAAATTATTAGTCCAATAGTATAAATTCACCCAAAAGGTTATGATTGAATATACTATTGTTTGTAATTAACTTAATTGCTTATTTATTTATAAATTTTTTCCATATCATTTGAGGTAAGAGTGGGGTGTTACATTAATAATATATATATAGGTAAAAATGGAGGTACACAACCGTGTAATTTTTAAAACTACACAGTCTACGATCGTAGATCTAGAGTTTTTGTAAATAAAAGGAAAGCAACTGGAACCACTTTACTTTAATATTATTTTGTATTTTAAAATAATATATAAAACGACGTAATTTTATAATAAATGAATGATATTTAAGAGATGTTGTTATTTAATAAGTATTTTAGATCCGTTCTCTCTCTCTCTCTCTCTCTATATATATATATATATATATATATATATATATATATATATATATATATATAACCAGGATCCAGTTCGAGATCCCGGTTTTGTTAAGTTACGATTTTTTTTTTGATTTTTTTTATTTTTAAAACAACTAAATAAAAAGTTTAATATTTTATGAAACTGTAATTTTTACATAATACAATGTTTTGGGTGTGACCTATTTTGTTATATGTATCCAACTCACACCCAAAATACTGTATTATGTAAGAATTTCAGTTCTATAAAATATTAAACTTTTTTATTTAGTTATTTTAAAAAAAAAAATTCCACATTTTAAAAAAGTCCAAGAATCTGGTTCCTAACTCTCTCTCTCTCTCTATATATATATATATATATATATATATATATAGCATGCAGAGTTGGATTGAAATTTGTGTTTTCTTTCTTTCTTTCATCGGTTTTTATTAATTTCCTTTCCTATTATGTTTGCTGTTGATGAGACAAGCTTAATTGCATGCTCAATCTTTTCCAGAAAAGTGATGTTATATAATCCCTTCCTTTTTTAATATAAGTCATTTTAAAGTAATACATAAGTATTAAAAAATGATTGTATAATATTATATATAATATCAATTATCTATATTACCTTTTATTGGAAAAAGAGTGTTATTTATTGGGCGAAAAATAGTGAGAACAAAAGTTATATTTATTATTACTTGGGTAATATCAGAAACTAAACAAATAATACTTACTTAAAATTCTTAAACGACTTATATTAAAGAACAAAAATAAATTTTCTAAAACGATTTATATTAAATAACGAAGGAAGTATACACCTTAATTTAATTAAATTAGGCTTAACAATATTATAGTTGATTCCAACAATATACCCTAGCACATTAGCTGGGTCACACTTCAAGTGGGATAAATAACGTTTTGATCATTTTGTATTGAGAATTACTGTTTTATTCTACATTCTGAAATTTTTTTTATTCTGATCGAATAACCCATGCTTTCAAAACATACAAATGGTCACTCCATTCGATTTTCCGTCAAAAAGCAGACGGAATCTTTATCATCTTGATTGACTTATTTTTTATGACGTGACTGTTATTTTCTTTGATGTGGAGTTAAATTTTTTTTAAAGATAATAATATTACTCAAAGTCTCAAACTTCTAGACCTCTTCAAATTAATTAAACCTTATATTCCAACAAAACCATTACACCAACTATCTACCATGCTTAAATTTATGTAATACTAATATTTAAACTAAGTAGCATCGTTTCTAAGAATTGTAATAATAATAATAATTGTAATAATCGTAATAATAATAATTATTATTGTAATAATATCTGATGACCAAAAAGGGATAATACATTGTAGTATTTCAATAATAATAATAATAGGGCTTAAATATGATTTACTATCCTAAATTACATATTTTTTTGTAATAAAAAAGACGTATTTTTTGTAATAATAAAAAAAGCACAGTTTTTTTAATAAAAAAAAAAAACAACTAACAACGCAAAAAAAAAAACAGCGCACACAAAAAAAATGCGCAGTTTAAAAAAACGCAAAAAAAAAAATGCAGTTAATAAAAAATGCAGTTTTTTTAATTTTTTTGTAATAATAAATGCAGTTTTTTATTTTATTAAAAAAAACTCATGATTTTATAAAAAAAAAAAACTGCATAAACAATTATCCCGTGAATTTTTTTTACATAATAATAGCATTATTTTAATTTTAAATAGACGTTTCTAGATCCGATCATCTACGTGAACACAGTTCAGGCGGCATTATTTTAATAATAGCATTGTTTTTTGTTTATGCAGTTTTTTTTTTTTATAAAAAATGCAGTTTTTTTTAATAAAAATAAAAAAACTGCATTTTATTATTACAAAAAAAAACTGCAGTTTTTGTAATAATAAAATGCAGTTTTTTTATTAACTGCAGGTTTTTTTTTGGCGTTTTTTTTTTTTTTAAACTGCATTTTTTTGTGTGTGTTTTTTTTTTTTTTTTTGGAGTTGTTGGTTGTTTGTTTTTTGCGTTGTTTTGTTTTTTTTTTTAAAAAAAATTGTGCTTTTTTTTTATTATTACAAAAAATTGCATTTTTTTATTATAAAAATTGTGTAGTTTAGGATAGTAAATCATATTTAAGCCTTTATTATTATTATTATTATTATTATTATTGAAATACTACAGTTGTATTATCCCTTTTTGGTCATCAGATTATTACAATAATAATTATTATTATTACGATTATTACAATTATTATTATTATTACAATTCCTAAAAGCGATGCTACTTAGTTTAAATATTAGTATTACATAAATTTAAGCATTGTAGATAATTTGCACAATGTTTTTTGTTGGAATATAAGGTTTTAATTTGAATAGGTCTAGAGTTCGAGACTTGTGAGTAACATTTTCTTTTTAAGAAAATTTTTTATCCTCCATATCGCTAGAAAAATAACGGCCACCACGTCGTAAAAAAAAATGGAGTCGATTTACATGCAAGTTAATATTTCGTCTGCTTTTTTTGGAAAATCGAATCTGATTAATTTTTTAAGTTTTTGAAAGATGCTTATTCGATTAGAATAAAAAAAATTTCAATAACCACAATAAAAATTGGATCCCAGTACAATAATTAAAACGTTATTTATCCCCACTTCAAGTGTACTTAACTTTATAGTAAACGTGTCTTACTAGAGTATTTTTATAACACTTGTCCCACTGCCAAACAATAAAGTCACAAGGACAGATCTAGATATATATGGAAAATAGAGAAAAAAATGGAAATAAAAAATAATTGTATATATAAACAAAATATAACTCACAAATTAAACCTGACTAATGGAATGTTTGTCCTTCCCCAACAAATTAATTAGCTGGGTCACACTTCATGTGGATTAGGATCGATCTTTTATATTTTAAATGAAATAAAAAATTTCTATTTTTTTTATTTTTTATTATTTTTTCTTTCTCTCTCTCATTATATTATATTTTAATATATTTTAAATTTGAACTATAAAATAAAAAATCTCTAATTCATTTAAAATAGAAAATATCCTAATTCACTTCATGTGTACTTAGTAAACGTGTTTTCACTAGAGTATTTTTATAACACTTGTCCCACTGCCAAACAATGAAGTCACAAGGACAGCTCTAGGTATATATGGAAAAGAGAGAAAAGAAGGAAATAAAAAATAATTGTATATATATATAACTCACAAAACCGGACTGTTTTGTTCAGGACTCATGATAAGCTCTAGCGAACGCGATCCCTTACTATTTACCTCCATTTGCTTAGTCTTGTTATATATATATGTTATTTGAAAAACTGCAGGTTGGAGAAAAAAATAAAGTAAAGAAATGGAGAAAGGTGGAAGTGAATCTCAAAGACCATGTCAAGGTCCCCGTATTCCCCACCGGAAAGTCACCGGAATATTACGACAAGTATCTACGCGATTACCTATCCAAAATATCCATGGATCCACTTCCCCAAACCCGGCCATTATGGGAAGTTCATGTAATCCATTACCAGACAAGCAGTGCTGCTGGAAATCTAATCTTTAAGCTCCACCATGCACTTGGCGATGGCAATCTAATCTTTAATCTAATCTAACCAAAGAAGCTTAGTGAAGTTTTGGAAATCTAATCTTTAATCTTTCTTGTCTCAAAAGAGCTGACAATCCTTCACTTCCGTTAACTTTTCCGTTACGCCAATCAAATTCCTCTAAGCCCCAAAACGACGGCAAAAATATATTCAGGCGTGTGCCTCAAGTTTCATCATGGATTGTGAATACTGTGATGGATTTTGGGTGGAGCCTTCTAAAGAGTAGTGTGCTGAAAGATGCTTTGTCACCCATTCGATCAGGGGCCGAGGGAGTGGAGTTTCAGCCGTTGGATATAACTACTATGGAGTTTTCTCTTGATCGGATCAAGCAAATTAAGACCAGCCTCAAAGTGGTAATTAATTATTAACTTTGTAATTGTTTCTTTTAATTTCTTTTAGTTTTCTTTTTCTTTTTCAAGAGCGTCATATATTGTTATAGTTACTTTCAGTACTATATGTGCTCGAATATCTAATATAGATCCATCAATTTCTAAATATAGAATTTAGTATTAACTTGTTAAAATATACTACAAATTAGGGAGATATATAGTTTATCTCTGTAAATATAATCAGATACTTATTTGTGTATTTATATTTTTAAAATTAATATTAATCATATATTTCAGTACAAAAATATAGATAATTTTCGCTTTATATTTTGAAACAGTGTGTATATATATTATATTTCTAATTTTGTCACACTCTTGAGCTCTTTTTTATTCTTTTTATTAATATTGTGGGTACGTCAAGTGTCAAACCTAACTTGTCCTTGTTTCAAACTTTCACTAATCTCACTATTAATGTCAAAATATCCGCCCGGAGAATCATCGAACAACGAACGAAAAACATGCACAATAAATAAATTATTACGTCCAAAAAGTTTGATGGTCGGGGCTACTAGAGATAATTTCGGTGTGAGAATCTGTACATACCAAAAACGTACGTTAACAATGAGAATATAATTGCTCTAATGCGTAAAAGTGAATATTATGTGAGGTTCCTAAAACTTGAATTATGGCTGTATATTTATAGTTGATCACTCAATTTTATACGACCTTTCCCGAGTAAGATTACGAGTCTTTTTGTAAAGTCTTATTATAACTGTAATTCTCATGATTTAATTTGATTTGGTTTTCTTAGAAGGAGGAAGTCAAATTAGGTAGAGAAATTACAAGGCAATTATGATTGGTGAAGCCCTCAAAAGTCAAGACTCCTGACCGGAATATTCTACCATGTGGCGTGACCTATCGAATTATTCGAGCCCACAAAATTATGCTCTAACATTCCCCCCACTCTTTTATTTTAAGGAACTTAAAATAAAAGAGTACATCAATTAGTCAAGGAGGACGTTAGTCAAAGGGCATATACTCCCAAAGAACATCAGCTCGACCCAGAGGATGCTTGTTGGACGTTTAGTCCGATGAACATTTGTCCATCCCAAAGAACGTTAGTTCATTCGGGAGAATATTAATCCGTCCGTCCGTTCAGAAGATCATTATCTGTCCCGAAGAATGTTTATCCTTTTGGGAAAACGTTTGTCCTTTTCGAAGAGTGTTTATTTTTTCGGGAGAATATTTGTAGCTTCCTGAAGAACGTTCATCCTTTCGGGAAAATGTTTGTCCTTCGCGAAGAACGTTTATCCTTTCAGGAGAAACTTGTCCTTTTCGAAGAACGTTTATCCTTTCAGGAGAATGTTTGTTCTTCCCAAAAAACGTTTATCCTTTCAGAAGAAACTTTTCATTCCCAAAAAACGTTTATCCTTTCGGGAGAATGTTTGTCCTTCCCGAAGAACGTTTATCCTTTTGAGAGAAACTTGTCTTTCTCGATGAACGATTATCCTTTCAGGAGAAACAGTCCGACCTTATACCTCTGCGATATTTATCCTGATCCCCTGGGGAGGCTTTATATAGAGATTCTGGAAAACCGTATGACCTTATATCGCCATAAAAATGCTCCCGATCCTATATGGAAAGCTTCAATCCAACCTTATATCACCATCTGAACTTATATCTCCATAATAGTCGTCTCGACCCCTGTGGGAGGCTTTATATAAAGGTTCTGAAGAATCGTCCGACCTTATAACCTCCAAAGATGGATAACCGAAGACATAATGAACCCGGTATGATATAATTCTTCTAAGTGGGCTGCCATCGCTCGAAGTGTCATAGGTGAACGTCTCAGACCATCTAAGCTTCTACCAAACATGTATATCTTGCTTCCCAATCAATTTAGCCCGAATAAGAGAAGAAGCCCGAAATATAATGCCGAATAAATACAAAGTAATACCTTTCCCAAAAATATTTGAATTTTCTAGAGTTACTGAAAATAATTTCTGTATCGGAACACTTCTTAAAAACCACCTTAGCTTGTCTACCTATCAACCTCTGTTTCAGATTCTCTCAAAGGCCCAAATCGCCTGAATATTTTATTAAGATTCAATTTTAAAGGTCCACAATTCCCCATTGTAAAATTCAATATAAGTTCTACTGGTGAACAATCTTGCCTCCTCCCACCAGTATGCCTTGGTGGTTCCCCTACTCCCAATTCATGATCTCTACTATAAAATCGCTTTTAAAATCTTCGACCCAATTTTAGGGGTTTATTTGCCTCATAATTCACTAATAGTCACCTTTTCCATTATGAACATATACAACCGTTGCTCTTCGGCATAGTTGTGGACTTACCTGTCCGTCCAATAAGAATAATTCACATAGTCAGATTCAAAATCTTTAGGAAAGTTTGTAATGACACTAGGTGATTTCAATAAAACCCTGACAAGCCTCTTCTCAATGTTCATCAAATTATCATCAGTTCCAGCCAAATTTATTACTCTATGTACTTCTATTTGAAGTCTGTTTGTCAAAAGCTCTACTCCCCCTGAGTCTTTAAAGAGTCACTACTGAACTGATGTAGTACATGAGCTTTTGTAAAGTTTTCACAACTAAACACACAAGATGCATGTGCGTCGGATCAGAATCTTCCAATAGAGGTAAAAATGTGGGTACCATTCTTGACCCCTAAATGACGCTTCCAGAACTTGATGTAGATATGACATGAAGCAAGTAAAATTGTAAAAGTGCTTAAGCAATGGTGATCGACAACAGATCATTGGACCCATTCAATGATAACATCGTTTTGTGCAGCACACTTAAGAGAATAATGCGGTTACCCCAAACAAAACTGATACGTGATCCGCTCGAAATATGTGCCATGTCATGAGATGAGGAATATTAAACTAATGGAGATCCCAAAGCATGCATTACAAGTTTTCTAAAAATTATAATAAACCCTTGGAATAATATAACAGCTCAAAATAGGGTCTAATAAAGTCATAGCATGGCACAAAAAGATAGAAGCCATAGCATGGCATAAAAGATAAATATGAATCTATTCATAACTACTAAAGCCATAACATAGATAGAAATAAACATTCATACATAATCCATGCATCAAAAACCAATAAATCGTGGCTATAATTAATACAATACCATGAAGTCAAAAATACTAATAAAATAGGAATAATAACGTACTAATGGCATCCTAGTACATCATGGCATAAGACCAGAAAGCTGATAGAAAGGAAAGCTGAAAAGCTGATTAAACTCCCCCAAACTTGATATAGGCAATGCCCTCATTGGCTAGTATGTATATATCCATATGAGAGGGCTTTTCTGAAGGTGAGATAACTCGGTGTTGGTGTCATCGTCGTCATCCGCAGTAGGAGATGGTGGTGGATATGGAGGGAATACTGGAGGCTGAGGAACTGGAATGTTATAGAATTTGCCTCGTCCCCACCATATGATGCATAAATATTATTCACAGTGGTGGCAAACTCAGCTTGGTACTATATCATCAAGTTCTGCCTCTAAACAACCACTACAATATGCCTTGAATGCCTCTCCGATCTCTGATCTTCTAAATCCGCCTTCTGGTGCATGAGGCTCAGGGATGTGAGAATGTCTGACACTGATCCAACTGGAAGATCATGCTGCTGCTGAGTGGAAGTCCCGGCTTCTGAAGGTGGAGGCTCGATGGCAGGAAGGTAGCCCTCACCTCGGAAATAAAAATATGCCCCATCCCAGACATTGAATCGTGAAATAACAACATGATCTATAACCGACACAGGTGACTGGGCGATCTCATCAGTTCACCACTATACGTTTGCATGTTTGCACGGCCTAGTGATCAGCGATGGATGTGGGATTCCCATAGATGAACTGCCCTTAATGGCCCTCAGAATAGACTCTTGTATAAGAGATCCCATATTGACCTTAAGCTAGGTAACAATGGCGAAGACCAGGATGGCTCGCTCTTTTGTGACGTCGCTAAGGTGGCGGGTTGGCATGATACTTGAACAGATGAAGCTGTACCACACCTTACCATAGCGACTGAGCACGTGTTGTGGAAAGCTTGTCTTTTCAGCCGTATACTCGTTAGTCTTCCACATAGTGCCCGGCTTGTAAAGCCGCTTGATGATATCGTCTAGATCGTAGCTTCGAATGTCGTGCTCTAAGCAGTCTTTCTCGTAGTCAGGCATTTGGAAAATGGCATTTATTGTTTTGCTGTCATAGGCCACTGCTTGACCTCTAACCTAAACTACTAATGCACCTTCAGCACTGGCATTAACAAAGAACTCTTTGACCAAAGATATGATGGCGGATTCTAACTGCTTTACGAACTGAACCCATTTCCGGTCAGTGATCATTGCCTCATCTCTCCATCCTTTGTCGGGTCTGGTTTTAGGCCTCTTTTGGGTACCAAACTTTTGTTGGTTAAATTCTGGCCGTACTTTGCCCATACCTCTATGTTAACAAATTTGGTTCGGTCCCATTGTGGTGCGGCTGCGGCTCAAAAAGTGCTAGTGCTTGTTCTTTGGCGCTTAGAAGCCATGTCAGGAATTTCAGGAAATATTAAGCTCGTGAATGCCCAAACCGAATTCTAAATATGAAACCAAACAATCCAACAATGTCAAACTGCATACCAATGTATAGCCAAATCAAACTGAATTCTAAGTCAAAGTTTTCCCCAAAATGGATACCAAGTATCAAGTAAAAATCAGTAGCAAAACCAATACCAATTGTCAATTGTTAACCAATGCCAAACACTGCCAAAATGCAAACCAATTTCAAACTACAAAGCCAAACGTAATCCAATGCAAGCTTCAAGCCAAAATGAGCTCAATGTTTACTTGGGCGAATTATCGAGCATCTGGCGTGCAAAGCCTCCAACCAATTTGCCTAACCTCTGTTTTAGTTGTCTCAAACCCAAAATTTTCCAACAAACCACAGAAATCCCAAGCAATTGATAAAGGGGGCGCTGTGGTGCTTGGTGAAGGCCAAATATTGGTGCTGCAGCGCAACTCTCCAGTAGGTTGGGCTGGGTGTTGGCACTGCTGCACTAATTTTTAGGCTTTAGGAGGCGCTGCAACGCATTCCGTGCACTAATGAAATTTTTTTTATGCCTTCCTGCACAGAAAACACTAAACTTATCAGTGCACATAGCCAAAAATTCTTCACAAATTCTTATATAAACTAAAAACTTATTACTATAACAACTAAAAACTACTCATTTAGATAAATGCATAATAACTTGAAATAAAAAGAAAGACTTGCCTAAACTTAAAAACAAATGGTTATCAAGAATTTGAAAAGCCAAAACACAAGGATACCATAACGTCGGAAAAAAAATGGACACCAAAAACTAAAATAAATGAATACCGTAATGATAACAAAAAAATGTCAACCAATGGAATTCCTCATTAAAGTAATATTATGCAAAAATCCTACAATTAGCACACTCTTATATCACAAACCACTAATATTATTTAAATTATATTACGGTCCTACTAAACTACTATATTAGATAAAATATACAACTAACATACGGAAAATAAGAGTATAAAAGGATGATACTAAAATGGGTTTGCCTCCCCATCTAGCGCTTGATTTAAAGTCGTCGACTTGACTATTCCTTCGTTCCCTTTCAATCCGGCTCATATGCAAAAATGACCATATTAAGCCGCCTCTTTGTCTTTTCTTTGATTTGCATGGCGGACATTGCATGATTGGAGACCCTCAAACTCCACTTCATCCATGAAGAAACTTTCAAAATTCGAATTATCCACTAATTCGCCTTTCAGAGTAATTTGAAAACATTCTTCATGCTCTTTTGCGTCCTCTAGGGTTTCAACAACTTGAGTGTGGTTTCCAGATCTTCATTTTTGAAATTACACCCACTCATGCCCCTATTTTCTCAAACTTCAGAATCGTCAGTTTGCCCAGGATGCATTTCTACATCTCCCTCAATAATTTTGTTTAACTCCTCATCATTTCCTTGCGTATTCACCATGCATTGCTCTTCACCCCCATCGTTAGGTTCAATTTCAGTAACGTCAAGAAGACTGCTTTTGTGGTTGATTCATGATAGCATTGACAAGTTGTCCCATTTGGCTCTCGAGGTTCCGCAATGAGGCGTCTTGGTTCGTCATCTGAGCCTCATTTTGCTCTATGAAATTTATAAGGAGCTCCTCCAACCTTCTTTCTTCTTTGTTGTTTTAAGTAATGGGGAAAAATCTCATCCAAATTAGATGCCTCCTCGTATTACGGCGGAGGTTGGTATGAAAATTCTGATTGGTAAGAAAAAATTTGGGCATAGGATTGCTCTTGGTTGTTGTCCCATGGACAACTCAGATAGCTTTGACAGTCCGGATGATAGTAGCTTGGGTCATAATCAGATTTATTCTAACAGTAGGTATTCTGAGTGGATGACACTCAATATTGTCAGAAAACCTTGAGAGATTTGCAACTTGTTCTTGCAATCGCTCAAGTATTCCTTCTGCACTTAGTTGTGTCGTCCTCTCACAAGGCCATTGATAATTATACTCATCCATAGCCTGAAAGGACTTAAAAACAAAACAAAGTAAAAATAGATTAAATACAAATATAAAATTAAGACTAAATTGATTGAAATCAATATTGGAAAATATTAGAATAAATAATTCTCCGGCAACAGCGCCAAAAACTTGTTGGTCGTTTTAACGATCAATAAAACACTCGCAAGTATACGCAGTCTAACAAGTAATATTCGATAACTTGAGTGTCGAACCCACGGGTAATTATTACTAATATTTACTAAGTACCGACTTTATATCGCTTAAGTCTTATTTAAACAGCTGAAAAAAAGATAATTAATATAACAACTTAATTCTAATTAATAAAGCAATTAAATGGCTAATGACTGGTATCTAAGGCGCTACAAGCTAAGATCATAACTTCCCCCACCACGCAATCATTCTTTCAAACACTTGGTGTGCAATGCTTCATTAAATATCCTAACTCTCCCTTTGGTCTTAGTGGTCACGATGGATTGTCAACTAAGAATTCACAAGTTCTCATACGCCTCTTTTGAGCTATATATAAACCTATCCTCTCTAGATCTATCTAAAAGGGAATAGAACAGAAAAGAACATCCTAGCTAAATAATCCAACATATTCATATGCGAATTAACCATAGACAAGGAATTAAAGCTTAGGTTCTCAATTAGGTTACACGTGGCATATAAGTATATTCCTATCTTATACACAAATTATGCAGTCCATTTTGTGTAGAAAAATCATAATCACATGCCAACATATCAAGGTATAAATCTACAATCCATTTCCTAGGTTCTTATAGATTACCACATTAATCACTAATTCCTTAGCAATTAAATATTAAGCATAAATATATTGAGCCAAACCATATGGTGTCAACCAAAGGAGAAAGAAAATCAATTCAGATTAATAATGGGTTCCATTATAATCTTAGATCAAATATTTAGTTCATAGCTTTTAAACTAAACATCAGTAGCAATATATACAACATTTATAGATTACAAAATCAAAGGAATAAATAGAGAAGAATAAACTTTGTCAAAGCATTCTTCAATCTCCAAGAAATCCCTTTAAATCATGTTTTCCAATCCGTGTTGCTAAGTTGCTCTTGAGCTCCATGAAATCCCAGTCATCTCCCTAATCAATCTAAAGTTATGTACAAAAATTGAGAATGAAATTCTAAGTTCTTAAGTTATCTGGGAGAGAGTTCTATATAGGGAGTGATGATCAAAAGAAGCCTGAGTTCATATATATATATATATATATATATATATATATATATTGTGATATCCCAATTGATTAAATAAAGGTTAGAGATTTAACCTAATTATTAATAAAGGAAATGTGAAAAGAGTGGATTAAATTATTATTTTTGCCCATAGGGTATAAAATGATCGGGAAGAGAGACTTTTAATATAAAAGGCTCTAACTAATAATGTACGAGACATTATAAATATTACTTAATCATAATGAAAAGAATGTACAGTTGAGTAAATATTATGAGATGAAGTAGCAATGATATTACTAATTAATGAATACCTTGATTATTCAAAATGAAAAGGGAAGCTAATATAACTTAATGGAGAAATATTTTTGACATAAATCCACATATGAGATCAATGAAATAATTATATTATAATATAATTAATTTCGTTCAAAAGTAATTTTTAGTGACAAATAAGGAAAATGGTGGGTACTAACATGAAGTATTTAAATTACATAAAGCCATCATTTTTAATGATGTATGTGTTATCTGTAAGACCCCGAATTTTATGAAATGAAAGTATTCAATTTTCTTATAATTATTATTTTATTTCGTAAATGGTTAAATTGATAAAAGGTTAAAGTTAAGGGTGATATGTGAAAATTTTGCAAAGTAAGCAAGTTGTTATAAAATATTCGTTTGGTTAGGAAATATTCTTTTTGTCAGAAATATCCGTACGACGGGACAATCATTGGTGGACCCCACAACGAAAGTATTGTCGTAGTTAAAAAATGACATAATTATCATTTTATAAAAGTAATGGCGAAAGTGTTACCGTTAAAATTGTTGAACTACCCGGTAGTAAAAGTACAATAATACCCGTGGTTGCAAGTAGCACACGGTATTGATTATTGATGCTTACGTAGGAAGTCACTCAGTTATACTCAATTATCGCTACAGTAATTGTTGCATCATATCTCTCATATTATTGATTCAATTGTTGTCACAGTATCATCTGCATAACATGTTATATTATTAAATCAATAATTGAGACGACAAAGTTATTCATATTATTATTTGAAATATTGACAATGTCTAGAAGTTCTGTCAATGAGAGGTTTGGTCACCTAATTACGCGCCAATAAAGAGAAATCCTTATCGGAAAGCCACCTCTTTCCTGAGAACGACCTGGTTGTTAAATATTGTGAGTTATAATATTAATGATGAATAAGTTCGTGTTGATTAAAGATGAAATTGATAGTTCCATTGTGTGGGAATTATTAGTGTTAGTGGAAATCGACATTTATTTCGATAATAATTAATGTCTGGAGGTTATATTGACAAATCGGGTAATTCATCGGATAAATGAGCAATTAATTGCTATAAATTCACATGTTTATAACTATGTGTTCACATGTGTGTACTATTGATTTATATGATTTACTATTAGGGGAGTTGGTGCAAGATTGATAATACTTGCATGACTAAATTAAAAATAGAGGTATAAATGAAGGTACTAAACTATAATTAATTTTTTCACATGTTTAGAACTATTGAGTCACATGATTTACTATTGATTCACATGATTTACTATTAGGGAAGGTGGTGCAAGTTTGATAATACTTGCAGGACTTAATTAAAAATGAAGAAAAAGAGGAAGGTATTATACTGTAATATTTCGAGCCCCAAAACGTGCAATTATCGAAATTATATTTTCTTATAAATAGAAGCTCATTCTTCCTTCATTTTTACCAATTCACTAAGTCTCACAAGTGCAATTATAGAGATAAAAGCTATAGAGAGAAAGAAGAAGCGAAGTCTGCTACTTCACTACTCCAGTATCCAGTCTTCTTCTAAGGTAAGGGGTATTATTTATTTCATATTCTGAAGAGATATTATTTTTCGTATTCGTATGAATATTATTTTGTTCAATATTCATAAAGGATATTATCTTCGTTCAATATTCGTAGGAATATTATCTTCGTTAAATATTCATTGGAATATTATTTACGTTTAAGGGATGTTATTTTTGTTTAATATTCGCTTGAAATAATATTTTCGTCCATACTCTGTAGTATGTAAGTAATATTATTTTGTTTCAGATTTAGAATTTTATACTCATTTTGTTGAAGTTTTGGCTTCCATACTCCATGAAATTAGTAGAATATCCTTGATATTTGCGATTCATTCAGTATCTTTTCATGGAAATATTATTCTGAGCTTTGTTGATAATTATTGATCTTTTCATGACGGAATACTATTCATGAGTTACTATTCACCCAGTAACTATTCACTCAAATATTATTCACTCGGGTATTCAGGACACTTTTCATGCCGGATTACTAATCACGGATTACTATTCACCCGAATATTATTTACTCGGGTATTGGGGTAATTTTCAGGTCGGGGTACTATTCACGAGTTACTATTCCTGAAGTACTATTCATAGGGTACTATTCACTGGGTACTATTTACCCGAAAAAATACATTTCTTTTCAGTCCAAATTATTTTTGGTACATGAATATTATTCTTGAATTTTACTTCACAAAGCAGTATCATGTTGACAATTTGAACGTTATTGAATTCTGGTTAAATTAAATTACAAATCTTTAAAATTTATCCTTGAACTTGTTTTATTGAATTGTTATGTCATGGTCAACATCCTCATGCTTATATAGTGATAAAAGTCATCTTTGACTTACGTGCATAGATGGACTTAGTATGATTATGAAAAAAGGGATTATTCGGTATAATCATGATCGTAATGTAACGAATGATGTGGTAAAAGTCCTCATTGGCCTGTAGTTCATTGATGGACAGTTGTTGGTATGATTATAACCAGGGATTATTCGGTATAATCATGACCATTGATGATTACATGAATATCCTTGGCCGTGGTGCAGGGATGATTCGATTTTATTTAATAAGTTGAGTCGCAGCGATAAAGTTGATAAAAAAATTTTAAATCATAAAAAATAGTAGATTTTATGCTCTACTTGACTCTTCTAATGGATTGATTATTCCGCTGCAGTTGTTGATCTAAAACTTGTTGCCTATTGTATTCTATCAATTGTTATACTGTTGAAGGCTAAGGATAATTTATTCTGCATTATCTTAGTCATAATATTTCTTACTGGGCTAGTTGAGCTCACCCTTTGCTTTCATTGTTCTCTTCAGGAAATGAGAATATAGCTGGGACTAGTCGGTGAACGGAGTGACGGTCCAGATGATAGTATTAGTAGTCCTCATTATTCTGTTAAATAGTGTGACAATAAATATAATGGGGACTCCATTGAGTGTGGATATTGTCTAGAAGGCAATATTCTTATTTAAACTCTCAACTATGTTTTGTCGTATATTACGCGACAGTTGTATAATTTAGTTGTATTTGAATTTTATACCATGTATTTGGCGACTCAGAATGGGTGATGTATACCTATTTTGGGGGCGTCACAGTTGGTATCAAAGCTTAGGGATATGATCCCTGGCTGAGATGTGAGACAAGAATTAGGGGGGAGAGACGGGGAATTCCTTCACTAGTATGACCTATCTAAGTTTATTTGGTATTTAATTGGTCGGTCAGAGTATAGGGATAATATGTGATATGTTAATTAACCCTTGTTTTGTGGCAGTATTTGAAAATGGCATCTAAAAATATTGAGATCAGCAATGAAGCACATGAGACCGTTGAGTCACCAACGATTAATACCCAGGATAATGTGCAACAGGAAGACAATAATCCTCAGGTAAACAATAACACCGATGAAATGGTGAACGATGGGATGTTCAGAGGCTTTATACAATTTATGCAACATCAAAGCAGAGAGAGTCTTCTATTCAAAATGCGAGGTGAAACAATGGCAACCCACTTACCGGTCATCGCTAGCAGATTCAAGGAGTCGGGACCGCCAGAGTTTTTGGGAAAACCAAAACCACTTAAGGCGGAGACGTAGTTAAAGCAGATCACCAAGATATTTGATGTCTTGGGATGCTACGAGGAGCAAAAGTTTCCCTTTGGTACCTTTATATATGTTGCGTGAAGAGGCAGATTACTAGAGGGAATCTGTAAAATGTACCCAGCCTGACACACTCAAGATGTCTTGGAAGAAGTTTCAAGCGTTGTTCAATGACAAATACTTTCCCGAAAGTATTCGTCACATGAAGGAGGTGGAATTTACCAAGTTGGAGCAAAACAATATGTCCGTGTCGCAATACGAGGCTAAATTTGTGGAGTTATCCCGGTTTATATCCCATTTGGTCGATGATGAGGAGCGAATGACTAGAATATTTCTAGGAGGTTTGAAACCCGATATACATCAATACCTCATTTCTCACAAACTTTGTTTATATTTAGATGTTATGAATAGGGCTCAATTATTGGAGCGCGATAATGAGTCAACACAACCAAAAGGTAACGAGCAGCATCACGATAATAATCATACCGGTGGCAATGGCCATCGGAACAATGATAACCATCGTGGGGGGAAATTATCATGCCAAGAATGGTAACCACTTCGGTGGTAATCATTGCCAAGATAATAGGAGTGGAAATTTTAAGAAGAGAAGGTTCAACAACGATGGAAAGATAGCAGCACCAACACCCGTTTTTAAGGAAGGAGAACGACTACCAATTGTATGCTTCAAATGCAGAGGGGAGGGACATATCAGTCCAAGCTGCACGATGCAGTCCAAAGAATGTTACAATTGTAGAAAAGAAGGTCACCTAACCCGATTTTGTCGTGGACCAAAGTTAAGTCCAGCTGGGACGGTGGCACTAAAGGCGGATACGGAAAAAATAAAGTCGGTGGTTTCAGGGAGCGTTTTTATGACTTCTCAAAAAGAAAGTAACCCGAATGAAGTTAGCACGGGTTAGTTAATTATAAATTCTTACGAAGTTTATACCTTATTAGATACCGGTTCTACCCTCTTTTGCTTGCTCTCAACGTTTAAATTTGACTCCGGAGAAATTAGACTTTGACTTATCGGTTGAAACTCCGTTAGGAGAAACCTTCATTACATGTGTTATCCAAGTCTTGGATGAGAGTCACAGTTTTGAATGATATTTCTATTGTTAATAAATTTCCTGACGTATTCCTGAAGACTTCCTAGCCTACCCCAGAGTGTGAAATCACATTTTGTATCGACCTTGAACCGAGTACAAAATCCTCAAATATTTCGTCACCCAAAACTAACGTATCATACGCCACAGACATTGGCTCGAGCTATTGAAGATTACGATAATACGATTCAATACCATCCTAGAAAAGTGAACGTGGTAGCCGACACATTAAGTAGAAGATCGTATGCGTTTATGAGTGCGATATTGTTAACTCAAAGACCCATTTTGTACGACTTACAAAAGATGGAGATAGAGTTAAAGAATCCAAGAACCTATATGAAGATAGCGAATGTACGAGTATAATCGACGTTAATTGATAAAGTTAAAACTGCTCAAGCTACACACCCGGAGCAGAAGAATATGAAGAAGAAGGTTCAAGAGGGCGTTATTCTAGAAGAAAGAATTGACGAAGAGAGTAAATCTCAACCCTCGATTTAATTGGACTATTTGAAATCCTCGATCGAGTAGGAACTGTGGCTTATAGACTTATTTTACCACCAAGTATGTTGCGTGTTCATAACGTTTTTCACGTATCGATGTTACGTAAATATGTGGACGACCCAAACCACATTATTGAATTAGAACTAGACGAGATAGCAGAAGATTTAACGTATGATAAGATACATGTTAAAATCTTGGATAAGAAGGATCATATTCGACACACAAAAGTTATACCTCAAGGGTTAGAATCTAACGAGGTATCCTCAACTATTCGGCATACCAGGTACGTACGTAAATTTCGAGAGCGAAATTTCATAAGGAGGGGAGATTGTAAGACCCTGAATTTTATGAAATAAAAGTATTCAATTTTCTTATAATTATTATTTTATTTCGTAAATGGTTAAATTGATAAAAGGTTAAGGTTAAGGGTGATATGTGAAATTTTTCGCAAAGTAAGCAAGTTGTTATAAAATATTCGTTTGGTCGGAGAATATTCTTTTTGCCAGGAATATCAGTACGCCGGCACAATCATTGGTGGACCCCACAACGGAAGTATTGTCGTAGTTAGAAAATGACAGAATTATCATTTTATAAAAATAACGGCGAAAGTGTTACCGTTAAAACTATTGAACAACCCTAGTAGTAAAAAGTATAATGTCTGGCGCTGGTTGCATAAGAATACACAGATTGATTATTGATGCTTACGTAGGAAGTCACTCAGTTATACTCAATTATTGTTGCAGTAATTGATGCATCATATCTCTCATATTATTGATTCAATTGTTGTCACAGTATCATCTGCATAACATGTGATATTATTAAATCAATAATTGAGACGACAAAGTTATTCATATTACTATTTGCAATATTGACAATGTCTAGAAGTTCTGCCAAGGAGAGGCTTAGTCACCTAATTGCGCGCCAATAAGGAGAAATCCTTATCGAAAAGCCCCCTCTTTCCTGAGAACGACCTGGTTGTTAAATATTATGAGTTATAATATTAATGATGAATAAGTTCGTGTTGATTAAAGATGAAATTGATAGTTCCATTGTGTGGGAATTATTAGTGTTAGTGGAAATCGACATTTATTTCGATAATAATTAATGTCTGGAGGTTATATTGATAAATTGGGTAATTCACCAGATAAATGAGCAATTAATTGCTATTAATTCACATGCTTATAACTATGTGTTCACATGTTTGTACTATTGATTCACATGATTTACTATTAGGGGAGTTGGTGCAAGATTGATAATACTTGCATGACTAAACTAAAAATGGAGGTATAGATGAAGGTAATATACTATAATTAATTTTTTCACATGTTTAGAACTATTGAGTCACATGATTTACTATTAGGGGAGGTGGTGCAAGTTTGATAATACTTGCAGGACTAAATTAAAAATGAAGAAAAAGAGGAAGGTATTATACTGTAATATTTCGAGCCCCAAAACGTGCAATTATTGAAACTATATTTTCCTATAAATAGAAGCTCATTCTTCCTTCATTCTCACGAATTCACCAAGTCTCACAAGAGCAATTATATAGAGAGAAGCTATAGAGATAAAGAAGAAGCGAAGTCTTCTACTTTATTATTCCAGTATCCAGTCTTCTTCTGAGGTAAGGGGTATTATTTATTTTATATTCTGAAGAGATATTATTATTCGTATTCGTATGAATATTATTTCGTTCAATATTCATAAAGGATATTATCTTCGTTCAATATTCGTAGGAATATTATCTTCGTTAAATATTCGTTGGAATATTATTTCTGTTCAAGTAATGTTATTTTTGTTTAATATTCGCTTGAAATAATATTTTTTTTCCATACTCTGTAGTATGTAAGTAATATTATTTCATTTTAGATTTTGAATTTTATACACATTTTGTTGAAGTTTTGGCTTTCATACTCCATGAAATTAGTAAAATATCCTTGATATTTGCGCTTCATTCAGTATTTTTTAATGGAAATATTATTCTGAGCTTTGTTGATAATTATTGATCTTTTCATAATGGAATACTATTCATGAGTTACTATTCACCCGGTTACTATTCACACAAATATTATTCTTTCGGGTATTCGGGACACTTTTCATGCCGGAGTACTATTCATGAGTTACTATTCACAAATTACTATTCACCCTAATATTATTCACTCGGATATTTGGAGTACTTTTCAGGTCGGGGTACTATTCACGAGTTACTATTCCCGAAGTATTATTCACAGGGTACTATTCACGGGGTACTATTTACCCGGAAAAATACATTTCTTTTCTGTTCAAATTATTTTTGGTACATGAATATTATTCTTGAATTTTACTCCACGAAGCAGTATCATGTTGATAATTTGAACGTTATTGAATTCTGGATAAATTAAATTATAAATCTTTAAAATTTATCCTTGAACTTGTTTTATTGAATTTTTATTGGATGGTATGATAATAATCTTTCAACAGCTCAAGCCAACGTCATTGTCTCATGTTGAGTTCCTTTTGAGTGAAGAAATATTTGAGGCTTTTATGATCCGTAAAGATCTCCACTTTTTCCCCATACAAGTAATGCCTCCAAATCTTTAGTGCGAATACAACAGTTGCTAACTCTAGATCATGAGTAGGATAATTCCTCTCATATTCTTTGAGTTGTCGTGAGGCATAGGCTATGACTTTCCCATGTTGCATGAGAACACATCCTAACCCTTTTCCCAAGCATCACTATAGATGACAAATCCTCCGAACCGTATGGTATTGTCGAGTAAGTCTTTAAATGAGTATCCTATTGAGTTCTTGAAAACACTTCTCATTCCTCGCTCCAACCGAACTTTGTATCTTCCGAGTCAACCGAGTTAGTGGAGTAGCGATTTGAGAAAACCCTTCTACGAATCTCTCGATAATAACCAAATAAAGAAAGCTACGTGCTTGATTATCGATTTAGGTTGCTCCCACTTTGAATAGCTTCAATCTTTCTTTGGGTCAACGGATATTCCACATGACTTGATACCACGTGCCCAAGGAATGCTACTTCCTCGCCGAACTCGCATTTCTTCAACTTGGCATAAAGCTTGTATTCACGAAGCTTTTGGAGTATCGACCTCAAGTGTTGCTTTCATGATCTTCACGCTTTTGGAATAAATAAGGATGTCATCAATAAAACGACCACAAAGTGATCCAAATATTCCTTGAATACTTTCGGTTCATCATATCCATGAAGGCGACAAAGCATTAGTCAATCCAAAGGACATGACTAGAATTCATAATGCCCGTCATTAGGAGTTCCGAAAGCCGTCTTTGGAATGTCATCTGCTTAATCTTCAATTGGTGATATCCTAACGAAGATCAATCTTTAAAAATAATTTGGCGCCTTGCAACTAGTCAAACAGGTCATCAATACGTGGCAATGGGTACCTATTTTTTATGGTGACATAATTCAACTCTCGATAATCAATACAAAGTCGCATACTCCCATCTTTCTTCTTCACGGATAGAACAGGGAGCACCCCGAGGAGAAGTCTTTAGGACGAATAAAGCCAATGTCTAACAATTCCTGCGAATTGAGTCTTTAACTCCACGAAGTTCAATAGAGCCATTCGATATGGGGCTTTGTAAATGGGTTTTGTCTTCGGGGTTCAAGGTCGATACAAAATTCAATTTCACGCCTAGGGGTAGGCCGTAAGTTCTTCAGGAAAACGTCGAAAAATTCATTAACAATAGAAATATTATTCAAAACTGACGTATTTTTGTTTAGATCCGTGACATGAGCTAAGAAAGCTTTACATCCGTTTTTCAATAAACGAATAGCTTTATGGCTTGAGATGACAGTGATTGATTTTAATGGTTTAGTTGCTTGAATTCGCATAATAGGTTGGTTATGAATATGAAAGCTAACAACCTTACGAAAACAATCAATTTTTGCATGATGAGTAGTTAACCAATCAATCCCTAGAATTACATCAAATGCAAGTATTTTCAATGAAATAAGATCAACAGGTAATGTGAGACCCCAGATTTTATGAATAAATATTTAATTTCCTCGAAATAATTTTTTGAATATTATGGTGTGGATTTGATATAATATTATAGTTGTGGGTAGTATTTATAAATTTTTCAAAGTACGCAAGTTGTTATATAATATTCTTTTTGTCAGGGAATATTCGTACGACGGCATAATCATTGGTGGACCCCACAATGGAAGTACTATCGTAGTTAGAAAAGGACAAAAATATTTTATGAAAATAACAAATGAGGTTTTACCATTATCTTGTTGAACTACCCTAGTAGTAAAAGTACGAATAATATGGCGTGTTGCATAGTAGCACACGGTATTGATTATTAATGCTTACGTGAGAATTCACTTAGTTATACTCAATTATTGCTACAGTAATTGTTGCATCATATCTCTCATATTATTGATTCGATTATTGTCACAATATCATCTCGCATAATATGTTATTTTATTAAATCAATAATTGAGATGACAAGGTTATTCAGATTATTAAATTGCAATATTTACAATGTCTGAAGTTCTCATCAATGAGAGGTTTGGTCACCTAATCATACGCTAATAGGAGAAATCCTTATTGAAAGCCCCTCTCTCTTGGGAACGACTGGTTGATAAATATTGTGAGTTATAATATTAATGATGAATGTTATTAAAATTGAAGTTGTGTTCGGAGTTGAATTTGAGACGCGGACGTGATATTTGAGTCCTAACGATAAATTAGTAAAATAGTCTATAAACACAAAATTTTCCTGGATTCACTATTTGGTCAAAAGTCAACAGCTTAACTTTTTTGGGAAAAGTCAAACTTGAAATTTCAAAATTTATATTGTTGATAAAAATAGTTTCACTATGTTGGAATTGTTTGTGTTAGTGAAAATCGACATTTATTTCGATAATAATTGATGTCTGGAGGTTATATTGACCAATCGGGTATTTAACCGGATAAATGAGCAATTAATTGCTATTAATTCACATGATTATAAATATTTATTCACATGTGTATACTATTGTTTCACATTCTTGTTACTATTAGGGGAGTTGGTGCAAGATTGATAATACTTGCATGACTAAGTTAAAAATGGAGGTATAGATGGAGGTACTATACTGTAATTGTTTTTATCACATGATTAGAACTATTGAGTCACATGATTTACTATTGATTCACATTATTTACTATTAGGGGAGGTGATGCAAGTTTGATAATACTTGCAGGACTAAATTAAAAGTGAAGAAAAAGAGGAAGGTATTATACTGTAATATTTTGAGCCCCAAAACGTGCAATTATCGAAACTATATTTTCTTATAAATAAAGCTCATTCTTCCTTCATTTCTTACCAATTCACTAAAGCTATAGAAAATTATTATAGAGAGAAATTATAGAGAAAGAAAAAAGTATTCTCGCTACTTCACCACTTCTATATCCGGCTTTCTTAAGGTAAGGATATATTATTTGTTGTACTTTCGTAAGGGGTATTATTTCTTTCTTTCGTCTTCATGTAGAGAACTTCATTTATTCCATTCTTTGTTATTATGTTGGAATAACTTTGTTATGTGAAGTACCGCATACTTGGTGAAATTCTTCCATTATTCCATTCTTTATTATTTTGTTGAATATCACGTATACGCGTTACTGCTACGGACCTAGTTTCGCCTTTTTTATTATTATGTTGGAAAATCCTGTCACATGCGTTTTTACGCCAACTGAGTTCCATCTTTACTATTACATTGGAATATCCTCATCACATGCATTTTACGTTCTGGACTTGATTCCGTCTTTATTATTACATTGGAATATCCCACATGCATGCGTTTTACGCCGGACCGATTCCATTATTTATTATTACATTGGAATAACTTTTATGCGTGGGTCTATCGCATGCCTCGGTGATTTCTTTTGTTATTCCATTCTTTATTATACTCAGTTGGTTAAAGTTTTGACTTATATACCATGAAATTAGTGGAATATCCTCGATATTTGCGCTTCATCCAAAGATCTTTTATGGAAATATTCTTCTAAGCATTCTTGAATTTTACTCCACAGAGAAATATCATGTTGACAATTTAGGCGTTATTGGTTCCTTGACAAATTAATTCTTGAACTTGTTTTATTGAATTCTTATATCATTGTCATCATCCTCATGTTTATATTTTGTTGAAAGTCATCTACGTATTTGTGGTGCATGTAGATGGACTTGGTATGATTATGACTAGGGATTATTTGGTGTAATCATGGTAGTAATGTTACAAATGATGTGGTAAAAGTCCTCATTGGCTGTAAAGTGCATTGATGGACGCTTTTGGTATGATTATGGCTATGGATTCTCTTGACCAAGGGTGCAAAGATGAATTATTTTATGGCATGATCAGGACCGTTAAAACACGATTATCTTTGGCCCGTAGTGCATGGATAATTCGTGGTCGTGATACTAAAAATATCCTTGGCCTGTAGTGCAGGGATGAGTTAATGATGTGGATTATTTATTAATCTGAGTCTCAGCGATAAAATTGATGATAAATTTTTTAAATCATAGAAGATAGTAGATTTTATATTTTATTTGACTCTTCTATTGGATTGGCTCTCCAATAAACTCTGGTGGTCCCAGCTCCTTAAACTGTTTAGCAGTGACCGTCCGAGAGTTTCCAGTGTTTCCACCTACATTTTGTACAGGAGCCGCTCTCGCCTGATGTTGCATGAATTGCATAAAGCCTCTGAACTATCCATCATTTATCATTTGGTCAGTGTTGTTGTTTGCATGAGGATTGTCGCCTTCCTGATGCACATTCTCCTGATTATTGATATGTGGAGACTCAACGGACTCTTGTGCTCCATTGCTATTCTCAACATTCTCGGATGTCATTTTCAGATACTGCCACAAAACAAAGGTTAATTAACATATAACATATTATCCCTATACTTTGACCGACCAATTAAATAACAAATAAACTTAGGTAGGTCATACTAATGAAGGAATTCCCGCCTCTCCCTCCTAGTTCTAGTCTCACATCTTAGCCAGGATCATATCCCTAAGTTTTGATACCAACTGTGACGCCCCCAAAATAGGAATACATCACCTATTCTGAGTCGCCAAATACATGGTACAGAATACAATTACAATCTTTAATATACAACAAGAGAGTCATGAGTTTTAATACAAATCATCTTTTTAGATAATATCCACTCTCGAAATAAGTCCTCATTTATTTATTATTGTCATACTATTTAATGTAATGGTGAGGACTACTAGCTAATACTATCATCCCACCATCACTCCGCTCCCCAACTCGTCCCCAAACCACGTTCTCATTTCAAGAGAATGGTGAAAGAAAGTGTAAAGACCCCAACTTATTATAAATAAAATCGAATTTCCTCTAATTATATTTATGAATAATAAGGTATTAATTTGATATAATTCTCGGTTATGGGTGAAAGCGTGCAAATTTTGCAAAATATGCAAGTGGTTATAAAATAATCATTGTTGTTGGGAATATTCGTTTGGTCGTGGAATATTCTTGTTTGTCGAGGAATATTAAATGCATTTGACGCAGCGATCATTTATGGGTCCCATAATGTAATAATATTTGGATGAAGAAAACGACAAGTTTGAGTTTTTATAAATAATCAGCGTAGTTGTTACCAAGTTAACATGTTAGAATACCCTTGGTTAAAATACGATGTCTGGCGTGTATGCACGATATTGATGAATTATTGATCCTTACGTAAGAAGGCACTTTACTCAATAATTGTTACATGAATTCTTTATTCGATATTTTATTTTATTGATTCAATAATTCTGCGTTGATATTTTATATTATTGTTGTTTCAATAGTTGTCACTGCACAGTATTTTCCATTATCAGATCAATAATTCATATTATTTGAATAATATTATTAGATAGAATTATTGGCAATGTCTAGAAAGTTCTGTCAAGGAGAGGTTTGGTCACCTAATTGCGCGCCAATAAGGAGAAATTCTTATTGGAAACCCCATCTTTCCTGAGAACGGCCTGGTTGTCATAAATGTGATTCTTTAATATTATTTATGAATAATTAATTATTGATTCATATGATAAGAAAATATTTATTTTATGTGGATATAAATGTTGGATATATTTATTGTAGTTAAAAATGAAGGAGTTAATGTTGAGGTATTTTATTAGTATTTTTGTTCGAATGAAGGTATTAAAAATTAAATCGAGAGTTTTTGATATATTATGTGAGTTATAATTTTTAATCCGAATAGTTGGATCGTTGTAATTTTTGGATATGTTATACATATAAAAGTTGAGTATATATGTCCACAAATTTTGAGCAGCTTAAAATGAACGTATGATTTGTTATGAATTTTAAGAGGTGAATGA
This sequence comes from Panax quinquefolius, assembly GCA_020205615.1. NCBI lineage: Eukaryota > Viridiplantae > Streptophyta > Magnoliopsida > Apiales > Araliaceae > Panax > Panax quinquefolius. Next base: position 96,652,534 of record CM035170.1, on the reverse strand, counting down.
TTCGTAAATTAGGTTTATAAATGATTTTGGTGGAAAATTCTAGAATTGAGTGGGCCCCACTTGTGGTTGGTGAAGAAATGTGCTGAATTTATTTCAAATGTGGTGGGTGGGAATAATAATGTAAAGCCATCAAAGTCAGGTTGCAGTCAAGTCTGCTAACATTTTCCTATAAATAGAGAGGGCTAAGTTAGAATTGTAAATCACACCGTAAACAAGTTTTCTCTTTCTCTCTAGATTATTGAGTGTATTTTGTGAGTATTTAGATACTTTGTGAGTTTCATTCATCGGTGCAAGTTTCTTTTTCACCTTATACCGATATTCCGATCGGAAATCTTGATATTTTGAGGTAAGGGGTGTTATATTCTTCTTAAAATGATATTTTCTTCAATATCATTATCTTAGAAATGTTGGTATGAACTTTTTATCAAATTTGAAACTTTTTGTGTCTGGGTTACTATTCACGTATACTGTCTTATTCATGTATACGACATTATTCACGAATCTGCAGACTATTCACCTTGGAAAATAAAATTTTCTTCTTTTTGTCCAAGTTGTACATTATGGTTACTATCTTTTTGATTGTATCCATGTTTTGATCATTATTTTTGAATTACGCTTCAAAATTGGTTATTTTGGAAAATTATTGAACTTGGATAAACCGTAATACTGAATCCTTAATATTTGATCTCATTATCTCACCGGATTCGCTTTTCTTTAAAATATTTTTCATCATCCTCGATCCCTAAATGATGATATAAATGAATATCTTTGGCCTGTAGTGCAAAGATAAATGATTAACTGATGAATATCTTTGGCCCGTAGTGCAAAGATAAACAGGTGTTGAGATGAACATGACCAACTGGTGATACAAATGAATATCTTTGGCATGTAGTGCAAATATGAATATTTGATTAAAGATGTATATTGATTGTTATTATAGGGATAAAATATTGATGATGGACTTTTAAATCTTAGAAGATAGTAGAACTCATTCTCTACTTGACTCTTCTAATGGATTCTTTGCTTCGCTGTAGTTGTTGATCTAAAACTTGTTGGCTATTATATTTTATCAGATTTTTCCTTGTTGAAGACTAACGATAATTTGTTGTATATTATCTTAGTCATAATATTCTTCTTCGGGCTAGTTGAGCTCACCCTTTTCCTTTTTGTTCCATTTTTCTCGTGAGGTGAGAACATAGCGAGGAACTAGTCGAATGCGGAGTGATGGTTCTAGAAAGATGTTTTAGCAGTCCTCACTATTTCTCGTAAAATAGTGTTTGAATAATTATAACGAGGACTTATTTGAGTGTGGATATTGTCTAAAAGACAATATTTGTATCTAAACTCACAAGATGTGTTGTCGTATTTTCTTGCGACAATTGTATTATTAAAGTTATAGTTTGCTTTCCATACCATGTATTTGGCGACTCGAATGGGTGTTGTATACCTATTTTGGGGGCGTCACAATTAATATCAAAGCTCGGGGATATGTTCTCCCATGGAGATCGGGAATAGAACTAGGAGGGAGAGATGAGTAAATCCTTCGCTATCAGTGTCTTATCTAAGCTTATTTGTTGGTCAGTCATATTATAGGGATATTATGTGATATGTTAATTTGTTTAATTAACCCTTATTTTATGGCAATATCTAAGAATGGCCGCTGAGAACGTTAACAATGGAGTGTATGAGACTGTGGAACAACCTTTACTTACAAACCAGGAGAACGTGCAACATGAAGGCAATATTCCTCCTCAGTAAACAACACTACCGAAAGCAAACGATGAATGATGGAATGTTTAGGAGCTTTTTGCGAGCTCATGCAAAACCGCACAAGGAGAGACTCGTGCACAAAATACGGTGGAAATGATAGCAATGTGCGGCACATGTCACACCAAAACAGTTCAAGGAGTTGGGACCACCGAATTTAAGGGAAAGCCGATCCGATCATGGAGGAAACGTGGGTCAAGCAAATTACCAAGATATTCGATGTCTTGGGATGCGGAGAATGTAAGGTTCCATTCGCCACCTTTATGTTTCAAGTGAGGCGAATCTATCGGTGGGAGTCTCAGAAGCGCACTACCAACCGCACTCAAAGATGTCTTGGGAAGCGTTTGAAACTATTCAATGACAAGTACTTTTCGAAAAGTATTCGTCATATGAAGGAGGTGGAGTTTATCGATGGAACAAAACAACATGACGTGTCCCAAAGACGAGGCAAAGTTTGCGAGTTATCGAGTTTGCACCTCATTTGGTCGAAAATGAGGAACCAATGACGAGGATGTTTCGAGAGGTCTAAAGCCCGAGATTCTAAGAATATCTTATATCTCATAAATTTTCTTTATATTCGGATGTTGTAAATGTGGCTCAATTATTAAAGCGAGATAATGAGTATGTTCAACCGAGGAACACAACCGTATCATACCGGTGGCAGCGATCATCGGAGCAATGACAACCAGAGGGAAGGAAAGCATTCGGACAAAAGCGGTAACCACTCTGGTGGTAATCGTGGCCATTAGAATATAAGAAACGAGTCAGGAGGAGATTTTAAAAAGAGGAGATTCAACAATGACAATATGAAGACGTTAGCACCAGCAGCAACTGGTTCCAAGGGATGAGAACGACCACCGGTCATATGCTATAAGTCGTCAAAAAAGAAGGACATATCATTGAACTACCCACAACAGTTTAAGGTATGTTATAATCATGGGAAGGAAGGACATATCGCTCGAGATTGCCAGAAATAAAACCAAGTCCAATGGGGATGGTGACTCAAAAGATCGTCCCTGAAAAGTCAATGTCAACGATTCCTGGAAGAAGCGTTTTCGTGGATCGTCGTAATCGCGAGGAACCCGAACGAAGTTAACACGGGTAGCCTAATCATAAATTCATACGAAGTTTATACCTTTTACTAGATACCTGGGTTGCTACCCATTCATTTATTTCTCCTTGCTTGTGCTCAACGTTTAAACTTGACTTCGAGAAATTAGACTTTGATTTATCTGTGGAAACTCCATTAGAGAAACTTTTTGTTACATCCACTATTTATAAATCTTGTTTGATTCAAGTTGGCACCATCACATTACTTGTTGATCTTATCTATTTAAAGATACTTGCTTTTGATGTGATTTTAGGGATTGATTGGTTAACTACTCATCATGCCAAATTGATTGCTTTTGTAAGGTTGTTAGTTTTATATTTCTTAAGCAACTCCGTTATTCAATTTAAAGAACCAAACCATTGAAGTCAAACTCTTTCATATCAAGCTGTAAAGTCATACTTTTATTGAAAAACGGATGTCAAGCTTTCTTAGCCATGTTATGGACTTGAACAAAAATACGTCAGATTTGAATGATATTTCATTTGTTAGTAAATTTTCCGACGTATTTTCAAAAAAATTTCTGCCCTACTCCCGAGGCGTGATATTGAATTTTGTATCGACTTTGAACACTGGTACAAAACCCATTTCTAAAATCTCATATCGAATGGCTCCTATTGAACTTCAGGAGTTAAAAATCCAACTATAGAAGTTGATAACCGAGCCTCTATCTGGTGACTTCTTTTGTGGAATACACCGAAGCCAGACTCTCCGTAGAGGTTGAGAGCAATCTAAGTCGGTAATCGAAATATGTAGCTTTCTAGGCTTAGTTGGTTATTATCAGAGATTCGTTGAAGGATATTCTCGAATCGCTATTCCATTAACGCAACTAACTCGTAGAGATACAAAATTCGAATGGAGCAAGGAATGTGGGAAGAGCTTCGAAGAACTCAAAAGGAGACTCATTTCGGCACATGTTCTAACCATACCATCCTGGAAAAGCGAACGTGGTAGCTGACGTGTTGAGTAAAAGATCGATATCGAAAGATGAAAAGCGATATTGTCAAAGACCCATTTCATATAACTTACAAATGATAGATATAGAGTTAAAGACTCTAGGGACTCACGTGATGATATCTGACGAGTAGAGCACCGACTTTAATCGATAAAGTTAAAGTCGCTTGGCTACTACGGATACGGAGTCGATATGCGGTATCGTATGAAGAAGAAAGTGCAAGAAGGTGATATTCCAGAAGCAAGAATCGATGAAGAAGGAATACTTAGATTCAACTCCAGATATTGTGTTCCTAACGATTCTGACTTGAAGCATAGAATCATGATGGAGGCATACAACACACCGTTTGCAATCCATCCTGGGAGTACCAAAATGTATCATGATATTCGACATACATTTTGGTGGAACAATATGAAGAGAGAGATCGCGGAGTTTATCTCGAGGTGTTTAACTTGTCAACGTGTAAAGGCGGAGCATCAAGTATTACAACCACTTGAGATTCCAAAATGGAAGTGGAACACATTACTATGGATTTCAAGTTCTGTGTCTTCCCAAAGTTTCTCCGCATGATGCGATTTGGGTTATTGTTGATAGATTAACCAAGTCCGAACATTTCTTACCGATCGTGAGACTTATTCCTTGAACGTCTTGCTCGCGCGTACGTGAATGAGATTAATGAGATTGCATGGCATGCCAAGATCCATAGTTTCGGATCGTGACCCAAGATTCACTTCACGATTTTGGGTTAGCTTGCAGAAGCTATGGGCGCGGATTTATTTATTCAATTCAAAGATACCATCCTCAAACGACTTGGACAATCGAGAGGACTATTCAAACCCTCAAGATCTATTAAGACTTTGTGTCCTAGATTTTAAAGGAAGTTGGGATAAGTACTTGCCATCGTGGAATTCTCCTACAACAACAATTTATCAAGCAAGTATAGATATGGCTCCATTTGAGGCGTTGTATGGATTTAAAGTGTCGTTCTCCAAATCTTTGGGACGAGGTAGGAGAAAGCAACGTTGTTGGGACCGTAATTAAATGTACGTATGACTCACGAAAAGATTCAAATGATTCGACAACGTATACAAACGGCACAAGATCGACAAAAGAGTTATACGGATCTTCATCGAAAAGACGTGGAATTTAATATTGGGGATCATGTATTGTTACGTGTTGTACCATGGAAGGGAGTTACAAGATTTGGGAAGAGAGGAAAGCTCAATCCACGATTTGTTGGTCCATTTGAGATTCTTGACCGAATAGGAAATGTGGCCTATAGACTCGCATTACCTCCAAGTATGTCTCGTGTTCATAATGTTTTTCACATATCCATGCTTCGTAAATATGTGAAAGACCCGAACCATATTCCTACGCACCAAGGTTATACCACAAGTTAAGGTTTTATGGAGAAACCATGCTATTGAAGAAATAACCTGGAAGTTAGAATCAGAAATGAAAGCGAGGTATCCTCACCTTTTTTAAACACCAGGTACATATGTCAATTTCGAGGACGAAATTTCATAAGGAGGGGAGGTTGTAAGACCCCAACTTATTATAAATAAAATTGAATTTCCTCTAATTATATTTGTGAATAATAAGGTATTAATTTGATATAATTCTCTGGTTATGGGTGAAATGTGCAAATTTTGCAAAATATGCAAGTGGTTATAAAATAATCATTATTATTTTGGAAATATTCGTTTGGTCGTGGAATATTCTTGTTGTTTGGGAATATTCGTGCGACTACCAAGCAATCATTATGGGCCCCATATAATGTAATAACCATCGGATGAAGAAAACGACAAGTTTGAGTTTTTATAAATAACGGCGTAGTTATTACTGTTAACATTTGTTGGAATACGGTGGTTAAAATACGATAATATTGATGAATTATCGATCCTTACGTAGAAGGCACTACTCAATAATTGTTACAAAGTGAGTTCTTGCTCAATATTTTATTTTATTGATTCAATAATTGCTGCATTGATATTTTATATTATTGTCGTTTCAATAATTGTCACTGCACAGTATTTCCCATTATCAGATCAATAATTCATATTATTTGAATAATATTATAAGATAGCATTATTGGCAATGTCTAGAAAGTTTTGTCAAGGAGATGTTACCTAATTGCGCGCCAATAAGGAGAAATTCTTATTGGAAAGCCCCCTCTTTCCTGGGAACGGCCTGGTTGCCATAAATGTGATTCTGTAATATTATTTGTGAATAATTAATTATTGATTCATATGATAAGAAAATATTTATTTTATGTGGATATAAATGTTGGATATATTTATTGTGGTTAAAAATGAAGGAGTTAATATTGAGGTGTTTTATCAGTATTTTTGTCGGAATGAAGGTATTAAAAATTAAATCAGTGTTTTTGAGATATATTGTAACGCCCCCAAAATAGGTCCATTCCATCCAACCCATTCTGAGTCGCCAAATATATGGAACGGAAAACAACTACAACTTTATTACAACAATTGTCGCAAAAAATACAACAACACATATCTTTGTGAGTTTGGATACAAATATATACCAATTGAAGACGTCACAAAGACACCTTACATAAAGGTATAGTCAAAAACTGCTTTTAGAAATTAGAATCTTTGGGAAGTGCTCAAGGAAACCTTCGTATACGGGAGGCCATGCTTTTAGGTTATGGTAGATATCATATGGCCACGTAATTATCCTTGGTTGACCTAATAGACCCCAAAGAAAAACGAGAAGATTACTTATCATATTCTTCCCAATGGTGAGTCTTCTTGACATATCATTATCTCCACTGCCTCTAATTGGGTATTATACTCCAAACAAACACCAAGATTATATAGGTAGTGCTTGTAAATATACTCAAAGAAGTGGATGAGCACAACCATGTCTTATGATGACACGAGGTTGTATGTCATTAGACATCTTGTATGATAGTGGCAAAATACCCTTCCAAGTTAAATTCACCTCACCCTCAACATCTATAGACCACCATTCTATTCCTCGCTATCCCCACCGACCCAAATACACTTTTTTATTACGAAAGGAATTGTGAAACAAAAGAGTGAGCACAACTAGCTTCAAGAAAGAATATTATGACTAAAGATAAATAAATTATCAATAGTCTTCATCAATAATAAATCGTAGATTTAGAACATATGGTAGATGATAAAACTTTTCAACCATAGTTACAGCAAGTGAGAATGAAGCAATCCATTAGAAGAGTCAAATAGACCATAAAATCTATTATCTTCTCCATGTTAAAAGTCCACCAATAATATTTTATCCTCAGTAACATCAATCAACAATTCACATCCACAATCACATGTATAACTCATAATCATAATTGTAGTTCTAAATTCTCTTCTTATCCGGGATGAAGATAATTTCATCACCGCCTTTACACGAAACATCAAAGATCATGGTTATACCAAATCACAGCTCCCCTGCTCATAATCATACTAATAAATTCATCTTTGCACCACTACCAAAGATATTCATCAACAGCCCATCTCTTTGCACAACATGCCAAAGATATTCAATAACAAGTCATCTTTGCACTACGAGCCAAAGATATTCAACAACATATCATCTTTACACTACGGCCAAAGATATTCATCAATAATTCATCTTTGCACTACTGAGCTAAGATATTCATATATCAAAGAAATACATAATCATTTCGGAAGTTATATAACAATAATTATAACCATGTTGATCAATTCACCTTTGCACTTAAGCTAAAAATATTCAATTGTAAATTTAATGGTCATGATCATACCAACCAACAATTCAACTTTTTGCACTCATCGGCCAAAGAGAACCTACATATACGATCATACCAATAATCTACCCATCTTTACACTCAAGTCAAAGAGAAATATTATCATTAGGGTTATAAGAATGTTATATAAAACAATATAATTAAAACATGGTTTTAATTTCAAAAGTAAGATTCATATATTAACGATAATTTGGTCGGAGAAGAAACCAATTTGTCGTGAATAAGTACTTCAAATATTCAAGCATAAGACCGTGATATCGTGCTTAAGTAACCTCGACACGAAAAAAGATAAAGTTTCATAATAAAATTCATATCCATATTTATAACACCTTAATCCAAAAGTTATAAATCACTTAGAAATCTCATAATCTAATATTATTAATATTATAATAATATTTTAATCATTTCTTAAACTTATAAATAATTTAATCTAATTATTTACATTTTAATAATTAATGCATTTAATCATCTAAAAATGCCAACTCATAAGATTTCATCATCATTAACCAAAACCCTCATAAAAATCTGCATATACATCATATATGATTCTAAAGCCAATAAATCATATTTTCCAATTTTCTTACTTCACATAACATATTTAATTCATTTACTCATAACTAGAATATTTTCATGAAAATACCAAATCAGTTCCAAAAATATTTATTTTCTGGGATTTAGAAGAATATAGTCCCATATTGAATATATATTTTCTCAAAATTTTTAAAATTCATTTACTATTTTTCACATGGCCAAAACCACCGAATATTTAAACATTTATCATAAATTGTACTTTTGTCCAAAAATTATGAAATTAATACAGTATACTGATATTATATAGATGTACTCCCAATACAAATTTCATCAATTTTAGAGTTAATCACAAGGAGTTATAAACAATTACTTTTAAAATAGTCTTTTCTCATAAAATCCATAACTCCTAATCTATACATCCAAAAATCGCCATTTTTGGACACAATCTACAAAACTCATCAAAATATCATTTCAAATTTTTCCAGAATTTTTGAAGGTCCGGAAAAATACAAAACTGAAAAACATAATCACCCTTAAAAATCCCTTACTATCCCTTACCTCAAAAGAAAGAAGATTTCTAGTTGAAACACCGATCTGAAAGCATGACGAACTTGCACCGTATAGCAATACTCAAAGTATACTCAAAATACTCACAAGAATACGCTCAATAATATAGATAGAGAAAACTTCAGTTTCTGGTGTGATTTTCAATTCTAACCTAAGCACCCTATTTATAGGAAAATGCTTAGAACACCAAAGTAGAAAATTTAATATAATATTAATATATATTTAATAAATTCTCTACGCCCATCTAGACAATCTGATCTCAGCCATCAACACATGTTAAATATGTTCGGTTTGTAATATTCAAGAACGCAATCAAATTGCAAAATTAAGCGGAAGCGAGATAAAATTAGAGTTTAAAAATTTTACAAACCATATACCCGGATCACCCTTTATGCACAATTATTAATTAAATAAAAAATATGAATAAAAACATACCCTTGAAGATCCGAGCTTCCTCAGGTACAAGTTCACCTCCAATTCTTTTCGCGTTCAACTTGAATCCACCGGGTTTGGTTCCTTCCTTTGATCAACGTTAGCCACCCAAGTGTTTGGCCTCTGAGGTGATCCACCAGGAAGAAAAAAAAATTCAAGAAGATGGGTGGTTGGCTAAACCCTAGTTTTCTATCTCTATAGAAAAAGAGCGTTTCTCTAACTATTGGAATTACGTATGTTGTAAAAGTCAACAACCTCATCACCCATAATAAGACTCCTCTTATTTATAGATGTGGGCAACCCACCTTAACAATTAAGGAATTGGGTTTTATTTAATTAATTAAATTCTTTTAATTAATTAAGCTCTCTAATCTTATTAGGGATAATTAATTAAACTCCTTTAACTAATTTTCCTTCCTAATCCAATTAGGAATAAATGAGAGTACTTATATTAAATTAATTCCTAAACTCTTTTAGAAATTAAAATAATAATAATAATTGTAATAATATTAATAAGACTCTCTTATTAATTTATATTTAATATTTCTAAAATATTAAATAATAAATATTAAGCTATTTAATTTATTCTATCACCATAGATTAAATTAAATATACATAATATATTATTACGATTATGCCATTAACTTCTTAAATAATTATTCTTCCTTTTATGGTGTGACCTTTAGGTTCTCCATATTAAACCTATTGTGAATAAATCAATTAGAACAATTCTAATCTTATTTAAATAAATAAATTAAACAATTAATTTATTTAAATAAATAATATTTATTCTACAATAGGGATAAACCTCCCTAAATGATCAACGACTTTCCGGATAATATAGATTTCAACATTAATCATAAAAGAACCTTTGAGTGAATAGTTACTCGTGATAATTCAATCATTCTACCATACAATGTCCCAATTAAATATAAGACATGGAATTACATCAAGTCTTATTTTATTTAATTATATGTATTTCGATTCTTAAATGAACAACTCCAAATAATGCAAATTAAAACTCCTTTCTAATTTCATTCTCGCCGCCAAGGACTCTTTGGGTTGTCATTTATCGAATCACATAGACATTTCTCTTCTTTTATTAGAAGTGGTAAATTCTTTATTGATCATACATTATCTCCATGTACAACTTATTATACCCAAGCATACCTTTGATATACCCTAAGGGTCTTAAGGAATAAGTCAAAGTATAACTCATCATACAAAAGATACTATGATGATCTCAAGTCCAAGGATCACTTGTCTTACTATCACTATAGGAATTCCTATTGATGCAGACAAGTAAAACTCCATTAGGTATTCCTTAGCGAGCCAATGCTTCGATGAACTTATTCTCCATAAGCACCTACATACTTGCTTTAGTGTCTCCACATAAATGATCATGAGATCAATCATCATCCATCGAATGAAAGAAGAAACGTATGTACCAATCTATCCGGATTCACTAATCCCCAATTTAGTAATCCAACGATTGGGAACTATTTTAGTTTTAAGATTTCAAAGAATTTAGATCTCATTAGAATGATCATCATCATTATTCTAAAAGCATTGTTTAAAACTATGGGTTTATCACATATTATAAAACAAAGATCATGTAGATAATTAAAAGCCTTTAATAAATTAATACTTTTTATTAATAAATGAATAAGATTGTTACAAAGTATATGTTTTATCATCAAACATGATTGGCTTGTGTGCATACTACTTTCAAAAGATGCCCACAAACATTTAAAAAACGTTTTTCTTATTTAAATTATTTTAAACTTCCAAAAATCAATTATTTCGGAGCTTCGGAACTTCAATAATTCATAATAAATAGCCATTTTATCGTAAAATTCAAATCTCACGATTTTTATAGGAAATTCAATTCTCTACAACTTTGCGGAAGAAAGTTTTTCTAAATTCCAAATGTAAATTGGCCAAATCCACAAATGGGCGATTTTACAAGCTATAGTCAAATTTCGATCAATAATTGTGTCCACCAACACACAAAATATGTGTTAAACATTTAATGCCACAAAAATACTCTTCCTCCTCATATACTCATATATACCACATTCATTATAAATATATCACCGTTAATATATTATTAAAATAATATATTTAAATGAATTATTTTATCAAAAAAAGATAAAATATTAATTTTCAACAATTGTCATTTTAAAAATTTCTCCATCTATATCCACATAAAATCAATATTTTCCTCATCATATAAATCAATAATTAAATATTCACAAATAATATTACAGAATCACGATCTTGGCAACCAGTAGTTCCTGTGAGAAGAGGGGCTTTCCAATAAGGATCTCTCCTTCTTGCGCCAAGCAATTAGGTGACCAAACCTCTCCTGTATGCGAACTTTCTAACATTGCCAATAATGTTATCCAATAATATTATTCAGATAATATGAATTATTGCTCGAATAATGGAAAATACTATGTAATGACAATTTATTGAAACAACGGTAATATAAAATATCAATGCGTGAATTATTGAATCAATAAAATAAAATCTTTGAATAGTAATTATCAGTAATAATTATTAAGTAGTGCCTTCTTCACGTAAGAATCAATAATTCAAAATATCACTGCGTAATACCGCGAGCTTTCGCCAAGCGACAACGCAGACACTTTACTTTACCCACCGGGTATTCCAACAAAGTGTTAATTCGGTAATAATTCTACCGTTATTTTTATAAAAACTCCTTTGTCATTTTCTTCATCCGACAGCTTATTACATTATGGGGCCCATAAATGGTTTCTTGAGTTGTCATGCGAATATTCCCCAAGCGGAAAAGAATATTTCACGACCAAACGAATATTCCCAGACAATAATGAATATTTTATAACCACTTGCTTATTTTGAAAAAATTATATATATCACCCTTAACTTTAACTTTTATCAATTTAACCATTTACTGAATAGTAATTATAAGAAAAATTGAATACTTTTATTTCATAAAATTAGGGGCCTTACATATATTGTGTGAGTTATAATTTTTAATCCGACCGTTGGATTGTTGTAATTTTTGGATATGTTATACATATATAAGTTGAGTATATGTCCACAAATTTTGAACCGCTAAAATGAACGTATGATTTGTTATGAATTTTAAGAGGTGACCGATTCTGAAATTAGGTTTATAAATGATTTTGGTGGAAAATTCTAGAATTGAGTGGGCCCCACTCTTGTGGTTGGTGAAGAAATATCTGAATTTATTTCAAATATGGTGGGTGGAAATAGTAGCGAGTAAAGCCATCGAGTTTGGTCAGTCAAGTCTGCTAAACATTTTCCTATAAATAGAGGGCTAAGTTAGAATTGAAAATCACACCAGAAACAAGTTTTCTCTCTTTCTCTCTCTAGATTATCAAGTGTATTTTGTGAGTATTTAGATACTTTGTGAGTTTCTATTCATCAGTGCAAGTTTCCTTCAGCCTTATACCGATATTCAGATCAGAAGTACTGATATTTTGAGGTAAGGTGTGTTATATTCTTCTTAAAATGATATTTTCTTCAATATCATTATATCTAAAATATTAGTATGAACTTTTTATCAAATTTGGAACTTTTGTGTGGGTTACTTATTCACGTATCTGGTCTTATTCACGATACGACACTATTCACTTAATCACTGACACTATTCACCGGAAAAATGAAATTTTTTCTTTTTGTCCAAGTTATACATTATGGTTACTATTTTTGATTGTATCCATGTTTTGATCATTATTTTTGAATTACGCTTCAAAATTGGTTATTTTGGAAAATTATTGAACTTGGATAAAGCGTAATACTGAATCCTTAATATTTGATCTGTTATCTCACCGGATTCGTTTTCTTTAAAATATTTTTCATCATCCTCGGTCCCTAAATGATGATATGAAATGAATATCTTTGGCACGTAGTGCAAAGATAAATGATTAATCGATGAATATCTTTGGCCGTAGTGCTGAAGATGAACAGTGTTGAGATGAACATGACCAACTAGTGATATAAATGAATATCTTTGGCTCATAGAAGCAAAAGATGAATATTTGATTAAAGATGTATATTGATTGTTATTATGAGGATAAAATATTGATGATGGACTTTTAAATCTTAGAAGATAGTAGAACTCATTCTCTCGCTTGACTCTTACAATGGATTCTTCGCTTCATTTGCAGTTGTTGATTTAAAACTTGTTGGCTATTATATTTTATCGATTTTTCTGTCAAGACTAACGATAATTTGTTGTATATTATCTTAGTCATAATATTCTTTATCTTGCTAGCTAGTTGAGCTCACCTTTTTCCTTTTTGTTCCATTTTCTCGGGAGGTGAGAACATAGCGAGAACTAGTCGAGTAATGCGGAGTGATGGTTCTAGAAAGATGTTTTAGCAGTCCTCACTATTTACGTAAAATAGTGTTTGAATAATTATAACGAGGACTTATTTGAGTGTGGATATTATGCAGAAGACAATATTTGTATTTAAACTCATGTGATGTGTTATGTCGTATTTTGCACGACAATTGTATTATTAAAGTTATAGTTTGCTTTCTGTACCATGTATTTGCGACCTAGAATGGGTGTTGTATACCTATTTTGGGGGCGTCACAAAGGGTGAGCTCAACTAGCCCAGTAAGAAATATTATGACTAAGATAATGCAGAATAAATTATCATTAGCCTTCAACAGTGTTAAACTGATAAAATATAACAAACATAAAGTTTAACTGCAGCGGAACAAACAATCCATTGGAAGATTCAAGTAGAGAATAAAATCTACTATCTTCTATGATTTAAAAGGTTTTTCATGACTTTTATCGCTGAGACTCAGCTTAATAAATAATTCACATCATCGAATCACCCCTGCACTATGGCCAAGGATATTCTTTAGTATCACGACCACAATTATCAATGCACTACGTGCCAAGAATATTTGTGTATTCATTAATGGTCATGATCATGCCAACAACTGTCCATCAATGCACTACGGGCCAATGAGGACTTTTATCACATCATTTGTAACACTACGGTCATGATTACACCGAATAATCCATGGTCATAATCATACCAAGTCCATCTATGCACTATAGGCCACAGATGACTTTCAAAAAAAATATAAATATGAGGATAATGACAATGATATAAGAATTCAATAAAATAAATTCAAGAATTAATTTATCCAAGAACCAATAACGTCCAAATTGTCAACATGATCATCGCTTTGTAGAGTAAAATTCAAGAATGCTCGGAAAGAATATTTCCATGAAAAGATCTTTGGATGAAGCCGCAATTATCAAGGTTATTCCACTAATTTCATGGAGTATAGAAGTCAAAACTTTAACCAACCGAGTATAATAAAGAATGGAATAACAAAAGAAATCACCATGCATGCGGTGCTTGAATAAACAGGTTATTCCAATGCGATTACTAAATAACGGAACACGTCAAAGCAATTAAGACGCAAGCAGGATGTTCCAATGAATAATAAAGAATGGAATAACAATCACCATGCATGAGGTACTTCACATGACGAGTTATTCCAATGTAATACTAATAAGGGCGAAAATCAGTCCCAGAAAAACGCATGAGATGGTGATATTCCAACGTAATAATAATAAAGATTTTAACCAGTCCCACAGTAAACGAACGTATATATATATTCCAACAAAATAATAAAGACGGAATCGTGTCTGTGTAAAACGATGCATATGATATTCCAAATGTAATAGAAAGATGGAATAATAGAAGAATGTCACCAAGTATAGGGTAGCTCACGTATACACAAGTTATTCCAACGTAATAATAAAGAATGGAATAACATAAGTTCTCTTCATGAATACAAAAGAATAACATCCCTACGAATACAACAAATAATATTCCCTACCTTAAGAAGAAGAAAATCTTGGATATATAAGTAGTGAAGTAGCGAGAATACTTTCTTCTTTCTCTCTATAGTTTATCTCTCTAGTAGTTTACGTGAATTCAGTAAAAAATAATGAAGGAATGAGCTTATTTATAGAAAAAATGGATCGCGTAAGAATTAACTCATGAATCGGTCCAGATTGATTTACTTTAATCTGACGGTCCATATTTAAAGCAAAATCTTTTAAATAAAATATTGTTAGGTTTGTAATATTCATAACGCATGATCAAATTGCATAAAAAGTGCTTGAGCGTGTTAAAATCGAGTTTAAAATTTACAAACCATATAATTTTGATCACCCTTTATGCATAATTATTAATTAAACGAAAAGATAAAGAATAAAATCATACCCTTGAAGATCGAGCTTCCTCAGGTACAAGTTCACCTCCAAATCCTTTCGCGTTCAATCTTGAATCCACCGGGTTTGGTTCCTTCCTTTGATCAACGTTAGCCACCCAAGTGTTTGGCCTCTAGAGGTGATCCACCAAGGAAGAAGAAAATTCAAGAAGAAGGGTGGTTGGCTAAACCCTAGTTTTTTCTATCTCTATAGAAAAGGCATACTCCCAACAACTTGGAATTATTACGTACTTTGTTAAAGTCAACAACCCATACCACCCATAATAAGACTCCTCTTATTTATAGATGTGGGCAACCCACCTTAACAATTAAGGAATTGAGTTTTATTTAATTAATTAAATTAATTAATTAAGCTCCCTAATCTTATTAGGGATAATTAATTAAACTCCTTTAACTAATTTTCCTTCCTAATCCAATTAGGAATAAATGAGAGTACTTATATTAAATTAATTCCTAAACTCTTTTAGAAATTAAAATAATAATAATTGTAATAATATTAATAAGACTCCTCTTATTAATTTATATTTAATATTTCTAAAATATTAAATAATAAATATTAAGCTATTTAATTTATTCTATCACCATAGATTAAATTAAATATACTTAACATATATTATTACGATTATGCCATTAACTTCTTAAATAATTATTCTTCCTTTTATGGTGTGACCCTTTAGGTTCTCCATATTAAACCTATTTGTGAATAAATCAATTAGAAACGATTCTAATCTTATTTAAATAAATAAATTAAACAATTAATTTATTTAAATAAATAATATTTATTCTACAATAGGGATAAGCCTCCCACAATGATCAACGACTTTCCGGATAATATAGATTTCAACATTAATCATTGAAGAACCTTTGAGTAAATAGTTACCGTCTAATTCAATCCTTCCACCATACAATGTCCCAATTAAATATAAGACATGGAATTACCGCTCAAGTCTTATTTTATTTAATTATATGTATTTCGACTCTTAAATGCACAACTCAAATAATGCAAATTAGAAACTCCTTTCTAATTTCATTCTCGCCACCCAAGGACTCTTTGGTTGTCATTTATCGAATCACATAGACATTTCTCTTCTTTTATTAGAAGTGGTAGATTCTTTATTGATCATACATTATCTCCATGTACACTTATTATACCCAAGCATACCCTTTGATATACCCTAAGGGTCTTAAGGAATAAGTCAAAGTATAACTCATCATACACAAGATACTATGATGATCTCAAGTCCAAGGATTACTTGACTACTATCACTACAGAATTCTATTGACAGCAAATAAAACTCCATTAGGTATTCCTTAGCGAGCCACGCTCAAAGTGAACTTATTCTCTAATAAGCACCTACATACTTGCTTTGCTTTAGTGTCTCCACACAAATGATCATGAGATCAATCATCCTCATCCAACGAAAGCAAGCAACGTATGTACCAATCTATCCGGATTCACTAATCCCCAATTTAGTAATCCAATGATTGGGAACTATTTTAGTTTTTAAGCTTTCTAAGAATTTAGATCTCATTAGAATGATCATCATCATTATTCTAAAAGCATTGCTTAAAACTATGGGTTTATCACATATTATAAAACAGCATCATGTAGATAATTAAAAGCCTTTAATAAATAAATATTTTTTATTAATAAATGAATAAGATTGTTACAAAGTATATGCTTTATCATCAAACATGATTGGCTTGTGTGCATACTACTTTCAATCTCCCACTTGCACTAAAGCCAATCGTCATGGTATCCCATACTCTTCTTCTCTAAGTGACGATTATCCTGCTGTTGGATAAGCTTTAGTTAATAGATATGTAATGTTGTTCATGAGAGTCCACTATCTCTATAGTTATTTCCCATCTTTCAATGATTCTAATAATCAAATGAAAGTGCCACAACACATGTTTAGATCCAAGATGAGACTTAGGAACTATTCCTAGTTCTCAGAATGAACTTTTCATCCAAACAATCAACTTGCAGACTTCATTTATAGCTATATACTTTGTCTTTATCACTAAACCAAAGAACTCTTTCTTTGTTTGGAACCTTTCCAATTCAACGCACCACTGCTCAAGGTAACACTTTACCTTAAAGTGGATTTTCCGTAAATCTTGAGTACTGTCTAAAAAACTTGAGTCTGTTAAGCCCTTTAGTTTTAATTTAGACCCACCATGAATATGATTACATCCTTAGTGCTTGGGTTAAGCACTTTAAGATGTTTTTCACCGCTCAACAATGATCTTCTCGAGAATATGGTGATCAACATCGTGTCTCGTACATTTCATTGCATACATGATTGTCACTCATGCGATCTCTCTTCTTTGGAGTCTATGGGGACTATTAAGAGATACACTCCATAGCTCATCGACATGAGACATCTCTTGGAGTTTGCCATGCTAAACGACTTTAGCATCAAATGAATATACGTTCCTCGGGTTAAGTCAAGATCCTCTTAAATCTATCTATATAGATTTATATCCCCAATTAAGATACTCTTCCAAATAATTCATGGAGGAATGTTTAGACAACTTTATCTTTACCGATTGTAGCATTGGTATGTCATTCCTTATCTCGTAGTATATCAACATATAATATTAGGAATGTCACTACATTCCCTCATCATTCCTTTTGTACACACTAGAACTCTTACCTCATCGTATGTAACTCTGGATCATCATCTTCTATGATGTGTACCTCATCATCATCATCATCCATGATGAATCCATACCTCCTAGGTATCTTCTCTACTATTCATTTCACGATTATTTTCTGGTCAATGTACAACAGTCTATCTATAGGTTCCTCTTATTTGACTTATAGTGTTTTGTGGTTCTTGAACTTTTCAAGATCTATTATCCTCCCACTAGCCCTTTCAATGATAAACACCTTTATCTTAGAAGCGGCGTGTTTCATGACAAACACCTTTTGCTAAGTAGGGATTATAGAACACATGCCCTAAACTTACTTTAGGATGTCCAACAAATCTACACTTGTCAAATCTTGTCCCAAGCTTATCTTTTGAAACCGTTTCACATAAGTTGGACAACCCCTTATCTTAACATACTTAAGATTAGGAATCCTCCATGTCCATAACTTTTATGGAGTCTTTGGGCCGGATTTAGAGGTTACCTTTTCGTAGATATATCTGACCATTTCTAGGATATGACCCTGTAAGGATCTTTGGAATATCGGTAAAATCATTATGGATCGCATTTTCATGTTCAAATAGGTACGATTTTTCCTTTCAGATACATCAATCAATTATTACGTATCATGAGGTGTCCATTATGAGAAAACCATTTGAGATGATCTAGAAACTTATTGCACAAGTATTTATTCCTTGATCTAATCAAAGAATCTTAATACATTGTCAATTTGTTTCACTTCCGAATTCTTTGAACCTTTCAAATAATTCACACTTGTATTTCAAAGAAATACACACATTCAACTCTTTGAATGATCATCTCCTTTTCTTATACTAATTTGTTCAATATGCAAAATTATTTTCATGTAAGTCAAGTATACAAAATTTATTAAGTAATATTTCGATTCTATACAAAACATTATTATTATAAATAGAACAACAATTGTTCTTAAATATAATACCAAAGATTTCATTGTCCAACAATAAAATGGAAATAATGTTTTCAACGAGAACTAGAATACAATAACAACTTATTGACTTAATAGATTTGCCGTCAGTAAGCGATCTTAAACTATAAGTTTCTATAGCTAATGCAAAGAACCTTTGCTTCATTTTCCACACATAGGATTACTTATCTTTGTTTAACTTTCTACTTACTTGGTCCTTCATAAATCTATATTTATGATAACCAAAGTCGGTATCCAATACCCAAGTAGAACCTTGACTTAAAGAAAAATTTATTTCAATCATGAACAAAAAGCGTATTATGAATCAAACTTCACTAAGCTTCTTTGGTTAGCCTCTGCAAAGATGCTTCTCGCAGCTTTCTTTCCGGTGTCCAGCTTATTGCGGTGGGAAGCAAACTCCTTTGCTATCCGTGATCGCTTTTGTTCTTATTATCCTTTGTTTTTGCCTTTCTATTTACCTTCTTTGAATCGTTCTTCTTTTCGTAAGATCATTTGGCCCCTACCAAGATAAGACTTGATCTTTCTTGGTTGAAAGTGACTCTCAACAATTTTTCAATATGTTAAGCAAATCAAATGAGGACTGATATCTAGCTTGTTCATATGAAAAATTCACAACAATGTGAAAAGGAGTCCTGGAGTGAGTGCAAGATCAAATCTTGGCTCAACTCTCCATCCATGACAAAACCTCTTTGTTGTCCTAATTGATCAATCCAATTGATTATGTTAAGAACCTTTTATGCATCTTATAGTGCCATTGGCCATTCCAGATCGGAAGAGCTCCTTAGATATCGATATCTATCGGTCCCCACTTTCCTCACCATCAACTACTTGATGTGCGGAATATAGTAAAGCATCCATAGTATTATCTTTGACGACAAAGCTCGTTACTTTCGTAGATGCGAGCATGATGCATTGAGCCAACTCGCATCATCTTGCCACTTTCTAAAAGTAGCAATCTCTTCCTCGGAGGCATTATGCGCAACCATTGCGAGGGATAGGCGTATTATGGACATAAGATAGCTTTTCACCATGAGAACTATTCTCAAACTCCTTAACCAATCCGCTTTAATTCTGGCCCGTTAATTTAGCATCTAATATGCTTCGCAGTGATAGTAATTAAGACATTGTAAAATTACGTAAAATGAATTTGTAATTAACAACATTTTAACATACATTCTTTTATTAATTACCAAAATAAATTAGGTCTTGTTTTAAATTGGTATCTCCCACTATTTTCTTCAAACTATATTACCTCACTTATATAGTTCGGCAAAATCTAATTAAAGATTTGCTAGTGAGAATAAGGATCCCATTTCAAATGTATATAGCCTTGTGGTGACACAACAAACTATATATAAATAAATAGGTAGACAACTTTTGTCAATTACATCAACTATGCAACTCCTCAGTATTTTGCTCTAAGATTATTTTGATCAAGTGGTGGCACATCCGAATCAAAATTATCCAAGTTAAGTCCTACCTAGCACTCCATATATTCAAAAAAGAAATATCATCCTTGTGGTGACACAACAAAACACTATTGTTCAATTTTCTTTATAAGCATCAAATGTGATAAATTAACATCTTAAATACTTAATACTTGCCTTGTGGTGACACAACAAACTCATATTAAATATTTAATACTCTATTAATTTTATCATGCTTAGAAAGCGACGCTCGATATTCCAAATATCTTTGAACGCTTAGGACTTAATATAAAAAATTGAGGGTTTGTTATTAATTTGTCTCATCTTGTTTAGCGCATGCATATATATATATAAAAATACGCGTATATATTAATAAACATGCGAAGCATGTTTGCATAATATATAATATATATATATAGATAAGCATGCACATATAGAATACTATATTCTACTCCTGGATTGATTATGGACTTTTATTCTAGTTTGGTTCACTAGAGCCACCAAGTGAACCAAAAGGTCAAACCCTAGGTTGCAAGAAATAATATTTAAATATAACAATTACATTTAAACTCTGCTCCATTACAAACGGGTCTTCAAGCGCTTCTTGTCCTTGATCTCTAATTCTTCAAAATTAATTCTAAATATTCCTATTACAAAACTATTTTAAAATAAATAGAAAACTTGATCGACTGATCGAGGGAAGTACATGGGAGGAGATAGAATTTACATTAAGAAAAATTAGAGAAGAGTAGTGTGACGAGATCCCATTTAATAAAAAACCCATACATTCATGCATCCAACTAAAATAAAATCCAATCGCATCGGTCAATAGTCCATAATCAATCCCATTTATTATCATACATCATCACCATATGCATCAATAAATAACATTCATCTCATGAATAATAAACATTTAATATATATATTGATATCATTTAATGGGCAAATTTATTTAGTATAAAATCTATTTTTGAATAAAAATAAACTCCTTTATTTAAATCCAAATTTAAATCAAAATAAAACTATTTTATTTTAATTTATCCTATTTTGAATAAAATAAACTATTTTATTTTAATCAAAATCTTTAATCAAAATAAACTCTTTTATTTTAATTAATTATGGAATCCAATTCCATGTAAAAAAAAAATCTTTAATTAAAATAAACTCTTTTATTTTAATTAATTATGGAATCCAATTCCATATATATATATAAAAAAAAATCTTTAATTAAAATAAACTCTTTTATTTTAATTAGTTATGGAATCCAATTCCATGTAAAAAAAAAATCTTTATTAAAGGAAACACGGATATTCTTTCCTATTCACAAATAAACTCCTTTATTTTGAATAATATGAAATCTTATTTCATATCTAAATAAACTCCTTTATTTAAGGAAACACGGATTTTCTTTCCTATTCACAAATAAACTCTTTTATTTTGAATAATATGAAATCCTATTTCATATCTAAATAAACTCCTTTATTTAAGGAAACACGGATTTTCTTTCCTATTCACAAATAAACTCTTTTATTTTGAATAATATGAAATCCTATTTCATATCTAAATAAACTCCTTTATTTAAGGAAAGATCAATTTCAACTCCAATTAGTTATCATGGAATCCAATTCCAACTCTAATTAGTTAGCATGAAATTCTAATTTTAAAATTAAAATAAACTTTATATTTTAATATTAAAATAAACCTTTTATTCTAAAATTAAAATTAACATTTTATTTTAATTATAAAATAATTAAGAATAATATATATATATAGTATATATATATATATATAACTATTATATATATATAATATAATAATCAATATATATATATTATATAAAACCGTGTATATTAATTAAAGTAACATTATATCTGCATACGTATATATATATATAGTTAGATTATTATACTATATATATAAAACCTAGGTAGTGAATAAATCAATTAGAACAATTCTAATCTTATTTAAATAAATAAATTAAATAATTAATTTATTTAAATAAATAATATTTATTCTACAATAGGATAAGCCTCCCTAATGATCAACGACTTTCCGGATAATATAGATTTCAACATTAATCATTAAAGAACCTTTGAGTAAATAGTTACCGTGAATTCAATCTTTTCCACCATACAATGTCCCAATTAAATATAAGATATGGAATTACCATCAAGTCTTATTTTATTTAATTATATGTATTTCACTCTTAAATGCACAACTCAAATAATGCAAATTAGAAACTCCTTTCTAATTTCATTCGCAACCCAAGGACTCTTGGGTTGTCATTTATCGAATCACATAGACATTTCTCTTTTATTAGAAGTGGTAGATTCTTTATCGATCATACATTATCTCCATGCATAACTTATTATACCCAAGCATACCTTTGATATACCCTAAGGGTCTTAAGGAATAAGTCAAAGTATAACTCATCATACACAAGATACTATGATGATCTCAAGTCCAAGGATTACTTGTACTACTATCATCACTACAGAATTCCTATTGACAGCAAATAAAACTCCATTAGGTATTCCTTAGCGAGCCAATGCTCAAAGTGAACTTATTCTCTAATAAGCACCTACATACTTGCTTTAGTGTCTCCACACAAAATGATCATGAGATCAATCATCCTCATCCAACGAAAAAGCAACGTATGTACCAATCTATCCTGGATTCACTAATCCCCAATTTAGTAATCCAATGATTGGGAACTATTTTAGTTTTTAAGCTTTCTAAGAATTTAGATCTCATTAGAATGATCATCATCATTATTCTAAAAGCATTGCTTAAAACTATGGGTTTATCACATATTATAAAACAAAGATCATGTAGATAATTAAAAGCCTTTAATAAATAAATACTTTTATTAATAAATGAATAAGATTGTTACAAAGTATATGCTTTATCATCAAACATGATTGGCTTACATAGCATACTACTTTCAAATATAATATATTCTATTTATAATCTAATAAAATGAATAACTTTATAAAAGATTTTACTATCTGAAACACTATCGCAGCACTATGCAAATACTATGCATAATAAAATATAATATATTCTAATTATTGTTTAATAAAATGATAACTTTATAAAAGTATTCATTTTATATAAAAAAAAATTACTATGCAAAATACGATGCAAACACTACTATCGAACACTATCATAATAGAATACAATATATTCTATTTATAGAATAACTTTATAAAAGTATTATGTTTTATATAAAAAAGATTTTCTGTATTATTACATTAATAATACCAACAAAACTGAGTGACTTATCATGTAAGCATCAATAATTAATACCGTGTGCTACTATACAACCACGCCAGACATCGTATTTTTAACACCGGGTGTTTCAACAGTTAACGGTAAAACTTCCGCCGTTATTTTCATAAAGTATTTTTTGTCGTTATCTCAATCCGACAATAATTCGGTTGTGGGGTCCACCAATGATTGTGCCGTTGTACGAATATTCCCTGTTAAAACGAATATTCCCTGACCAATCGAATATTATATAACAACTTACGTACTTTGCAAAATTTATAAATATTACTCACAACTATAACATTATATCAATTTCACTCCATAATATTCAAAAATAATATTTATAGAAAATTCATCTTTATTCAAAATGTTGGGGTTTTACACAGCTAGTCTATCTAACAAAATACAATTGATTTTGAATTTTCTGCTCACCTTAATAAATCATCTGGCTGTCCAAAATTTGAGATAAATCTCACCGTACACGTAGTGCCAGAGACACGGGACAAATCTAGCATATATATAGAGATAGAGAAATTAAGATGATTCTAATTACACGTAAAATTATTAATTAATAATATATAATTCAACAATTTATTAGTTAAATATATATTTAATAACTACCATTATCTTTTAAAAAATTTAAATAAATATTTATCTTACATTTAATTAATTATCATAATAAATCATTATTTATGTTGTTCGTGCGAGTTGGTGAACTTGTTTAAATAATAATATAGGCAATTTCATTACATAGATGAGCAAAGTTAACAAATTTTATCTATTTCCTCCATAACTTGTGATTGGTGAATACATGATGATCTTTATAAAATAATCAAATTTTTATTTATTATGTTAACAAACAAAATGGAAACTAATATTACCTCAATTCCAAAATATATGATTATTATTGACTTTTTGAAAGTTAATTTAAGATGTTTTCAAACTTAAAATTGAGATGGTTCATTTAAAATTAATAAAAATAAATCTTATAATGAGTAATACTTGTTAAATAATTTAGAAATTTCATCATTTTTTCAATTAAAATTAAAAGAAATCAATTCAATTTTGAATTTAAAAATGTCTTAGTTTCACTTTAAAAAGTCAATAATATTTTAATTTTGAAATGAATTGAGTAAATAAAGTTAAATAGTATTTACCTTAGAGAGAGAAAAATTCAAAACATTTTGATGTGATTTTTCTTAATAATGGATTATGAACCAAAAGAATTTAATCAAATGTTTATATAAGATAATTTGAGGACAAAAATGACATTTTAAAGAATAATATAGACATTGAAATTATAATCACTTGCTTTTAGGCAAGTGGAGTGTTGGGGTGTAATTATTTAGGTCTGGTCAAGGTGTAGCTTAATTTATTTAATAGTCCGGATCTGGTGGTGTTGGTCCTATACATTTATTTTGACAACTTGCTCAAATAATGAGAGAGATTGTATTTCCTTATTTGATGGGAAGATTTGAAAAGAAATTAGTCATTAATTGCAGTTATAAGGTGATTCCAAAAATTCTTAATTGGATTTGGGTGAACATCACATCTATAAATACAACAATAAGTAATGGTTCGAGTATATAACACAAATAAATAATTTATACTACAGTTATTATTTTATAGTGGATTTCTTAACTCTTTTTGTGGTTTTTTCACATTGGGTTTCCACGTTAATTCTTGTGTTCATATTTTATATTTTTTATCTTTGTATATTTTATAAGTTTGACTTCACAATAATACAATCAACTACTCCATCAACTGTTAGCGTTGTTTTGGTGATTTCGTCAGACGTACAAAATTTGGTGTTAACATGAAGTAAACTTTCGATTACTTTGGATGGAATTGATCAATTAATTTGTTATGTTTATAAAACCACATATAGTCAAAAGTTTACTTTTTAACGTGGCTACAAGTAATTTTGAATCAACCATAGATGGTGGTTATATAAAGTAAATTACAAATAACCACCTACAGTTTAAAAGTTAATTTTTAATTACAATACACTATTATGAAAAATATGAAAAATAATATATATTATCAGTGGCGGAACCAGGACGCTTTTATAGGGAGGTCAAAATATATCAGTAAATTTTATTTATTTATTCACACTTGAAGTGCTTCTTTCGGTTATTTACGTTGTGACGCCCCCAAAATAGGTATACATCACCCATCTTGAGTCGCCAAATATATGGTACAAAATTCAAATACAACTTAATTATACAACTGTCGTGTAAAATATGACAAATTATAAGCTGAGAGTTTTAATACGAATATTGTCTTCTAGACAGTATTCAAACTCAAATGGAGTCCTTATTACATTTATTATCACACTATTTCGCAGAATAGTGAGGACTATTAATGTAAACATCTGGACCGTCACTCCGTTCTCCGACTAGTCCCAGCTATATTATCATTTCCTGAAGAGAACAATGAAAGCAAAGGGTGAGCTCAACTAGCCCAGTAAGAAATATTATGACTAAGATAATGCAAAATAAATTATCATTAGCCTTCAACAGTATAAAACTGATAGAATACAATAGACAACAAGTTTTAGATCAACAACTGCAGCGGAATAAGCAATCTATTAGAAGAGTCAAGTAGAACATAATGTCTATTATCTCCTCTAGATTAAAAGTCCATCGTTAATATTTCATTCCTGTAATACTCATCAACAGTTCTTTGTTATACAAAGACAAAAAGAACTCTCATCGCCTGTCTTCACCTGAACCACCAAATATTATAGTTAAATCCACAATTCATATTTATAATCATGTAAATCAACAGTTTTTCCTTGCCACAAAGACTTAATAGAACGTTTACTCAATATCCTTACCCCAAAGGCTAAAGATATTCAAATGTAATACCAATGATCATACCAAACAGTTGTCTACCTTTGCACTACGGGCCAAAGATATTCAATTATAAAACCAATGGTCATGATCATACCAATCAATTGTCATTCGTCGTTGCACTACTACTGAAGACATTCAACTGTTAACTAATGGTCATGATCACGCTTAATCACAAAATCGAATTATCCATACACTACGTGCCAAGGATATTCGTTATTATCACCGAAATGGTCATGATCATGTATATACACCTGCATCATCTTCACACTACGAGCCAAAGTTATCAATCAACAGATTCGTCTTTGCGTAAGCCAAAAGATATACAAATCAGAAAATCAATAATCAATAGTCCATCTTTGCACGTAAGCCAAAGGTATACAACTGTAAAACCAATAATCAACAGTCCATCTTTGCACGTAAGCCATAGATGACTTTCATCACAATATAAGCATGATGATGATGACACTGATATAAACATTAATCAAACGAAATAAATGATAAATATTAAAGACTTTAAATTTATCCAGAGTTTAAAAATATCTAAATTGTCAACATGATACTGCTTTGTGGAGTAAAATTCAAGAATAATATTCATGTATCAAAAATATTTTGGACAGAAAAGAAATAAATTTTTTGTGTGAATAGTACCCCGTGAATAGTACCCTGTGAATAGAACTTCGGGAATAGTACCTCGTGAATATTACCTTGACATGAAAAGTGTCCCGAATATTCGAATGAATATTATTTAAGTGAATAGTAATCGGGTGAATAGTAATCCATGAATAGTAACTCGTGAATAGTAACTCGTGAATAGTATTCCGGCATGAAAAGATCAATAATTATCAAGAATGCTCATAATAATATTTTCATGAAAAGATACTGGATGAAGCGCAAATATCAAGAATATTCTATTAATTTCATGGAATATAGAAGCAATACTTCAACAAAATGAGTATAGAACTAGGGATACGAAACGAAATAATATTACTTATATACTACAGAGTATGGAAGAAAATATTATTTCATACGAATATTGAACAAAAATAATATTCCTTACGAATACGAAAGAAATAATATCTCTTACGAATACGAAAAATAATATCTCTTCTGAATATGAAATAAATAATACCCCTTACGACTGTTGAACGAAAATAATATTCTTACGAATATTGAACGAAGATGATATTCCTTACGAATATTAAACGAAAATAATATTCATACGAATACGAAAAATAATATCTCTTCAGAATATGAAATAAATAATACCACTTACCTCAGAAGAAGACTGGATACTGAAATAGTGAAGTAGAAGACTTCTCTTCTTCTTTCTCTCTACAACTTCTCTTTCTATAATTGCTCTTGCGAGTCTTAGTGAATTGGTGAGAATGAAAGAAGAATGAGATTCTATTTATAGAAAAATATAGTTTTGATAATTGCACGTTTTGGGGCTCGAAATATTACAGTATAATACATTCATCTTTTCCTTCATTTTTAATTTAGTCCTGCAAGTATTATCAAACTTGCACCACATCCCCTAATAGTATTCATGTGAATCAATAGTACAATCATGTGACTCAATAGTTTTATACATGTGAAAAAAATAATTACAGTATAGTACCTTCATATATACCTCTATTTTTAATTTAGTCATGCAAATATTATCAATCTTGCACCACCTCCCCTAATAGTACATGCATGTGAATCAATAGTACACACATGTGAACAAATAGATATAAGAATGTGAATTAATAGTAATTAATTGCTCATTTATCCAATTAATTACTTGATTGGTCAATATAACCTCCAGATATCAATTATTATCGGAATAGATGTCGATTTCCACTAATACTAATAATCCCAACACAATGGAAATATCAATTTCATCTTAAATCAATACGAACTTATTCATCATTATTATTATAACTCACAATATTAACAACCAGATCGTTTCCAGGAAAGAGGGGGCTTTTCGATAAGGATTTCTCCCTATTGGCGCGCAATTAAATAACCTAACCTCTTTCCTCGACAGAACTTTCTAGACATCGTCAATAATGCAAATAATAATATGAATAACTTTGTCGTCTCAATTATTGATTTAATAATATAAAATATTATGCATATGATATCGTTGTGACATAATTTAATCAATAATATGAGAGATATTACGCAAAGAATTACTATATATAGCAATAATTGAGTATAACCGGGTGACTTCTCACGTAAGCATCAATAATCAATACCGTGTGCTACTATGCAACCACGCAGTATTCTTGTTTTTTACCACCGGGTAGTTCAACAGTTTAACGGTAAAAATGTTTGCCGTTATTTTTATAAAAGATAATTACGTAGCTTTTCTAATTACGACAATACTTCTGTTGTGGGGTCCACCAATGATTGTGTCGTCGTTCGAATATTTCTTGTTAAAACGAATATTCCCCGACACAACGAATATTTTATATCAACTTGCTTACTTTGCAAAATTTTTAAATGTTACCCTTAACTTTAACCTTTTATCAATTTAACCATTTAAGAAAATAAAAAAATTGAATACTTTTATTTCATAAAATTCGGGGTCTTACATACGTAACCCCGGATCACTAACAATATCATTCGAATTGAACTCCACACGTGAATTATTAATACCACCACTTACTTCAGAACTTAGTAATTGATTATTAGAAGAATCAACAGTTCTTTGTCGCTTAATCAAATATTTATCCATAATCTAGTATAAATAAAAATATCATTTGCTAATTAATAATTTCATCAATTTAAATATTTCATAATAATTTCATCAATTAACCTAATTTAATAATTTCAATTAACCTAACAATTGAAAGACATAACCTAAATTAGAATTTAGAAATTGCCAAAGTTCAAAGAAAGGACCATGTAGGATTGGAGCAAGGAAGCATCCTACTATCTTGATAAAGGGGTTCCAATACAAGCTTCCCGGGTTTCACAGTAAGTGGAACTGAAAGATTCATAAAATACAAAATTAAAATTAAAAATAATAAACCAAAACAGATTGAATCAAATGTGAAATTCAGTCATGTTTTACCGATCAGACTATTTAGTTAGCATTTAACATCAAATAGAGTTTAATATGTATTCAAATATCAATGATTTTCTTTAGACTATTTGCAAAAAGGAACACCTTTAGACAACCAACTAGATTCCAAAATATACATAAAAAGGAACGAACAGAATCCATAAACAAATTAATGAAGCCATCCACAGAAAAGAAGAAAGATTGACAACAAACTCAAGCTTAACACAGTTTAGACAACCAAGCACAGACAATGCAAAAATATACTCCCTCCATACCAAAATATTTTATCAATATTAACTTTTTAAAAATTAATTTTCAAATATAGAATTTATATGATTCATTTAAATTTTTTAAAAAAATTTATAATTAGTAATACTTTTTAGATAATAATGATATTCATAATTATATTAACAAAATTAAATGGAACCATTCAAATTTTGAATTTCAAAAGGTTCAGACACATTTTTTAAAAAGTCAATAGTGAATTAGTGATACTATAATTTGGAACAAGAGTCATAATTGAAACAAACACAATTTGTTAAACTTAAACATACACTGTATCAAAAGTTTCTCTAGTAAAGGAGGCACGAAAAACAAAAAGAATAAGAAAAATTAGCTCCAAGATGACAAGATGAGAAGGCCTAGAGTTCTGATACCGACATGTAGATGAAGATCAGAGCAGCAGCTGTGTTAAGGAATAACAGAAGAAGACTGAGCCGCCGCTGAAGGAGTCGTCGCCTCACCAGAAGGCCCGAAATTCCAGCTAGGCAGTGGCTGCCCCCCTGGCCCTCCACTAGTTCAACCTGAACCGCTGCTGCTACCAGGGTCAGATGCCCGCCCCCGCCCCCGCCCCCGCCCCCGCCCCCGCCCTCGCCCTCGCCTCGCCTCTATCCCTTAGTCCCTAGTTCCGCCTCTGTATATTATACGTTCATCGATTGATTATTAATTATGTAAATAAATTTGAAGAGATACAATAAATGAGATTATTTATAATTTTTATCAATTATATCTATTGATAAAATTCGTAATTATAATTTTTCTTAATTTTATGGTAATATATTGCATGACTACGCTACTATTAATCCTTAAAAAATAATGCATAAATTAATGTATCCGCGGGATATAATATTAAGGTAAACTCTACCGATGATACAAAGCCATTCTAGAATGTCTGCCTCTACCGACTAACAATATTGGGCGGTGTTTGACTTAAAGTGATCACATTATATAACGTCTTCCCCCACCCCCACTGATATTAAACAAAACCAAAATTAAAAAATATTCCCTCCGTCCCAAATTAATTATTTAATTTTAATTTTTTTAAATTAAAATGACTATTTTTAAAATTAATAATTAAGCATATATAAATATATTTCTAAAATTATAAAAATTGGGATTAGTAATAAATTGTATATCTTTCTTTTGGTTATAATCTCTTCACCTATATTTTAGCAAAAATAATAAAAGATTAGTTTTAAAATGGTCAATTTGACTTTTAAAAAGTCAGCAAACCTAAGAATTAATTTGAGGCCGGAGGAGTAGTATTTAAAAAAAATTGTTGAATGAAAGTGATCATTTCATAATAAATGTTATTTCTAAAATTCATAGTTTTGACTTCCAAAAGTATGGTAATTAAGAATTTAAATTGATAACAAATGAAAAACGTAATACTCTCCAATTCTAAAATAGGAAATATACAGTTTAAATTCAATGATATATATTTTATTTTTCAATTATACTCCAATAAAGTGATTTAGAAATTATAACATATTATTATTTTTATTATAGTCGATTGAAACAATCGTGCTATTAATATTATAATTTTATCCGGTGTTGAGAAATAAATTTTTAATTACACATCAGGTGACTACTAATAGTTATACAATCAAAAAATATGATGTAACATTTGTAATATATATATATATATATATATCATTTTCCAAAAAAAACTGCATGGAAATATAAGATTTTAAAGCCAAGTTTATTTCCTTAAGATTTTCCTTGGTTTCCCGATTTATTGGGTCACTTATCCTGGCCACACTTTAAGCCGGTCTTTTGGGAGAAAAAATTAGAATGGTTTAGGATTTAAGGTTCAACTCCAAAGCAAGCCCAATATTTTCAAGGTTTTATTTATGCTGAGTAAGGCCGATCTTTTGGGCTCAGGCTCTGGTTTTTGGGCTGCTTTGGTTGGATGGTCCATCCAACAAAGCAGTAACAAGTATTTCCTCATAAAAGTGGCTGCTGGAAGATTGCAAGTTGCAGCTAGCTAGTGAAATGTTACCGACAAAACCCGCCAGACCAACTGCCATTTTCACGCTTACCAATGCACTCCTCCTTCCAATTATCACCGATGATCTCCCCCGTGAACCTAGGGTTAGTTTTTCAAAATCTCCCTTACCAATTCCAGATCACTGCCACTTCTCTATCCTTCCCTCTTCCCCCACATCGAAACTCTCAATCAATTTAGGGGTTTATCAACAGACAAATTGCGTTGCTATAAATTGTTGAAACTTTCAGAGTTTACAAATGGAAAGGGATTCTTCTTGTCTGTCTAAGGTTAGGTTATAAATCTCAATTTGAGTTTTTTGATAATGAATAGTTGTTAATTGATGTTGGTTTTTGTGAGTGAAGTGTAACCACTGCAAAAGTGATTGATTTTATAGATAGTTGAACTCTTTGGGTTAAAGGTGAGAGCAGTATTTCAAAGCCTTGAGCTAGGCTGGGTTTTCTTTTCTTCTTTTTTCATCACTATCTTGAGTCGTCATTATCAGGACTGTAAATTTACCTGGGATTTTTATTGTAAAGGAAAGGTTTAAGTATAAAGTTGTTGAACTGAAGGGAAGTTTAAGCTAAAAATTTGGTGTAATTACGAATGCAAATTTTCTTACAATTCTTAAGAAGCTTGTTTGATTTACATGGTTTTGAGTAGAGAATTGGGCTAGTTTTTAAAATTTTGATTAATGGGATCATCTGGGTTCTTTGTAATCTGCCTTCTTCATTCAGTGATAGCTGTAACTTGTGGCGCTCTGATAATCTTTTATCTTAATGAAATCTCCGTGTTTGGTCACGGCATTGAAACTGCTACAAAGCTATTGGGATCATCACCACACGATCAGTTGTTGGTACAAACTTCCAATTCATTTGCCGGTTTGCTTTTGGTTGTTATTGGATTTTTATTGTTGATGGTTTCATTTGTTAAGGACAGAGAGTTTCAGAGCTTCTTTGCTAAAGGTTGTGTTCTTGTTCATATGTCAATGGCTCTTTGGAGGATTTCCTTTGAGAGAAGACTTGAAGACTTGGCTTATGCCTGGCCGCGACAGCTAGTTGGTGATTTTCTATTGGCACTTTCTTGGGTTTTCTTTCTTGTTTACTCATGGAGGGAGAAGTATGATTAGACCAAATAAGAAGTTTAAATATATGATCAGTTTGAACTGTGCTGTTGTATGAAGTCATAGATTACACATTTGAGGAATAGTTATGATTTTGAAGATCTTTCCTGATGATTTGTTTTAAGGCATTTGTGAGTTTTCTTTCCCTGCTTGTACTATTATAAGCTGTTCAATGATGGTCTACATAGTGGAAATTGGAGGAAGACCTGAATATCGGAGGAACACCGCAGCTTGGATATTTGGGTTAGTATCTTGAGTATGCTTGTAATTCATTTTGGAGTCAGCCTCCTTTGAAAGAATTTTCTTACTTGAATCAAAGTGCAACTGAAAAAAGTTTGGCGCACACTGTTTTGTTGTTATATATGTGTGTGTTTGTGTGTGTAAAGTTTTGAATGAATACTGACATCCTTGACGTGAATTAGTAATGTGATCTTATGCAAACAAAGATACGTTTTTCCATTATACTTATAATTGCTTTGACTTTATGTAGTTTATAATTATATTTTTACTAGATATCAATATGTATTGTGAAAGCTTCTTGACATTCAAATGCAAAGAGAGAGGTACTTTACCTGGAAAACACCAGTTAGTGTGCAGTATTACTCCATAATGATTGGAAACTCTTCTTGCTGTACTCTTTTCGTAAGGAAAACATTTACAATTGCTATTCTATTGTTTAGGCAGGTGCATTAAATCTCCTCAGTGCTTAGATATGCCCTGATTGCTGAGCTCTTCATGATTGTTATATGTTGAAGTCATCCCTGATAGTAATTTAATTAAGGAAATCCTAGTTTATTAATTTGAAATAAAAAGCCTTAGTTTCTTATATTACAAAGTTAACTTTACAATCACTCCTCTGATATGCGAGGGATGCAATGGGCTTCCGTAGGATTTTACCATTCTTTAATGGATGTGTGTATAAACTACTCCCTCCGTTCTAAACCATAAGATTAATAGTTTACCTTTTAAAAATTAATTTGTGACATTTTCAAATTTAAAATTAACATGATTCATTTAAATTGTGAAAACAATAAATCTCTTAATTAGTAGTACTTTTTAGATTTTTTATAATAGTCATACTTGCATTGACAAAAATTAGAGGGAATTGTTATTTCCACATGTAAATATTAATATTTCCACAAGGTCTCTAAGTGTGAGGGCCACTTCCTATTCATGCGAGGAGGATCGTATGGAAATACCACTTTTATTTGCGGAAATATCAATTCCCAAATTAAATGGATTAATCTCAATTTTGAATATGAAAATATTTCAATTCAACTTTTAAAAGTTCAATATTGATCCTATATTATGGAATGGAGGGAGTATTTTAGTTGGTCTCATACTGGATTTACCTAGAATCAGGTTGTGGTGAGTATGTTTGCATTCGTATTAGTACGTGCCTCGCCTGTTATACAGGTTTTGGGAGAGCACTTTCATTTGTGGTCTTTCCGTCTTGTTTATTGTCTTTTTTCTCGCTTTATTTAACTGTTTCCAACGTTCTTGCTGAAGTAGACAGGATATACACTGTACTAAACTTTCATGATTAAAAGAATAAAAGATAACTTTGGCGATCTAGCATTTGAAAGAAATATGTCTGAAGCTCTTATATGGTTTGACTAAGGCAATATAAGCTGCATTGCAGATACTAGCAACATTAACAATTTATTTCTTTTTGCTTAAGAATATATATCCAGCCATTGCCATTATCATCATCTAGAGGTCTTCATCTTTGTAGTCATCATAGTAATTGTTATCATCATTATTTCTCTGTGTATGTTCTAGATGAAGTTGACTATGTGGTCTAACTGATGTTACAAACTTGGATATATAAGCTCATACCCCTATGTCTCCCTTGTTAAGCAATGAAGTTGAGCCTTTCTTTCACATTGTAGTTATATATGCTGCTTTTCCAATTTGTGGCCTCTAGCATTTTTTATTGATTGTTCTATTGTACTCGCAGTTTCATCTTTCAATAAACTTCCAAGTTTGTAATAATACATGAAGAAATGCGTGGAGATGTTTATGTTCATTTACCAAGTATTTTCAGTTTAATATTTTGTATTATTATAAACAAATTGGTTCTTAGTCTTTTTGGCTTATTATCTACATAATTGGATGTCTACATAACCAATATCAGAGTCCTTTTGGCATTTTGTTCAGTAAATGCTATGTAGTGCATGACATATATGTCTGACATGATTATGTGATATATACAATTTAACTATAATTAAAGTTAACTTTGAAATTTCAGCATCCTGGTAATTTATGCAGGATTTTAGAAACTCTGAATAAGAAAAATGTGATGACTTGAATGCCCACGCAAGCTTCTGCTGTGTAGTCCCTTCCCGGTAACGCCTGCTAAATAGGGGCGGTGTAAGCGTGTTTGGGGTATTTTGCTGGTATTTATTTCCCCTTTACCCCAGAGAAGAAAAACTCCCTATTTTTCTGCCACTGCCTACTAGTAAATGTTTCAAAGTTCAATCAAATAATGAATGCCTGAATTGAATTTCTGTTTCTTGGTCAAAAACTAAGAAGTACTAACTCGAGTATAACATAATTGCACAACTGAATTTACATTTAATTAATTGTTATGATCAAGGATTTGTACGCATGAAGGGATTGATCAAGTATTAAGTGGTTGGTGTTCTTGATTAAAATAGAGTTTAGAGAGGAGACCATTAAGGCAAATTCTTTGCTTAAGGTGGTAATTTGTTCTTTTTCAATACCACACGTCAGAATTCAGCCATCTTTTGCTTTCTCTCTCTTTTTTTAAATCATTTTTCTGTATGTATTTGCATATGCAGGCATATATTAGATAAAAGTGCATAATAACAAGAATCTGCATGTAACACCCCCTTCTCGAAAAAGAAAGGGAGGTCACGAACAAAGTACAACAAACCTCAAAATAAAAAAACAGAGCACTAATAACTTCAAAATATTAATAGTGGTGATCCATTAATAGCGTACTAAATACAATTCTCTGAATAGAGTCAAAATAATCAAAACTTAAAATTCGAAACAACCTAGATAGTCAAAGGCAATTCTCTCATCACACTAAATACACAATCACCTTTGCAAACCTCACTTGGGTAAAAAAAAAACACAAACATGAGCCAATTGCCCAATGACAGAGATATAGATAATACAAAGATGTATAAGCGATATGCGAAAACAATCGAGACAAAATATCGAACAAAGCCTCAAGTGTAAATATCGGCGAAAAATATAATCTCCAAAGATCTCGAATGAAATATATCCGAATCAATGTAATTAACGAAACCAATAGATTTAATAAAGAAATAACGAATCAAGTAACTAACTCAATGGATTGAATCGAATGAAACCAAAAAATTAATCCAATAAAATAATAGGTCAAACAAATGGTGGAGTTATTTCATATGCAAGATGAGCTCGAAAATATATCTTGCCACACGCATAAGTCAAACTAATGTCACACAGTAAAATCAAATGATGCCACACAGTAACCAAAATAATGCCACACAGTGCAAATCACATTGACCGCGAATCCAAATGTATGCAAATCGGATAGTGTGTTTGGCACAACATCACCAATCCGCAGAACAGAAAATTAGGGTTAACCCATACGCCTCCCACAACAAAACACCAAATGGCCCACTTCCTCCGAAGCCCAAAACGGAGACGCCGTGGACTAATCACACCGCCACAGAAAGTGTCATGTCTCTTGTGACGACCCCAAAATAGGTCCATTCCATCCAACCCATTCTGAGTCGCCAAATACATGGTACAGAAAACAACTACAACTTTATTATAACAATTGTCATGCAAAATACAACAACACATATACTGTGAGTTTGGATACAAATATATATACCAACTGTGACTCTCATCCCAACCTTGGATAACACGTCACAATGACACCTTACATAAATGTATAGTCAAAAACTGTTTTAGAAATTAGAATCTTTGGGAAGTGCTCAAGAAAACCTTCGTATACGGGAGGCCATGCTTACAGGTTATGATAGATATCATATGGCCACGTAATTATCCTTGGTTGACCCAATGTAATTCCCCAAAGAAAAACGAAAAGATTACTATCATATTCTTCCCAATGGTGAGTCTTCTCTTGACTTATCATTATCTCCATTGTCTCAAATTGAGAATTATACTTCAAACAAATACCAAGATTATATAGGTAGTGCTTCAGAAATATACTTCGAGAAATGGATGAGCACAACTCGTCTTATGATGACACGAGGTTGTATGTCATTAGACATCTTGTATGATAGTGGCAAAACACCCTTCCAACGTTGGGTTCACCTCTCCTATATGATTCACCAAATATAACTCTTCGAAGATGTATACAACACACTTGTTTATATCTTGTTTAGGAGAACTCCACAAACTAGAGACCACCGCTCTATTCCCTTGTTACCCCCGCTCGACCCAGCTACACTTTTATTATCTGAAAGGAATTGTGAAGCAAAAGGGTAGTAAATAATATCATGACAAAAGATAATTAAATTATCAATAGCCTTCATCAATAACAAATCAGAGATTTAGAACATATGGTAGATAATAAAAATTTCAACCATAGTTGCAGCGGAACGAGCAATCCATTAGAAGAGTCAAATAGACAATACAATCTATTATCTTCTCCATGTTAAAAGTCCACCAACAATGTTTTATCCCTGTAACATCAATCAACAGTTCCTTTCCATATCACATAATCATAATTGTGATTCTAAATTCCTTTTCGTACCCAGGACGAATATAATTTTCATCACATGTCTTTACCGAAACATCAAAGATCATGGTTATACCAAATCACGCCCTGCTCATAATCATACTAATAAATTCATCTTTGCACTACGGGCCGAGATATTCATCCACGCTTCATCTTCGCACCAATCGGCCAAAGATATTCAATAACAAAAGTCTTTTGCACTACGGGCCAAAGATATTCATTAACGCTTCATCTTTGCACTCTCGGCAAAGATATTCATCAACAATTCATCTTTGCACTACAGCCAAAGATATTCCTAAATAGCTCATATTTGCACTACAAGCCAAATATATTCATCAACAGCTTCATATTTACATTACAGCCAAATATATTAATATCTCAAAGAAATATATAATCATTTTAAATTTATATAAACAATAATTATAACCATGTTGATCAATTCATCTTTGCACTTAAGCTAAAGATATTCAATTATAAATTCAATGGTCATGATCATACCAAATACAATTCAACTTTTCACTTCTCACAAAGAGAACCCTAGTCAAATGATCATACCAATAATCTACTCATCTTTACGCCCAAAGGAAAAGAATTTCAACATCGAGGTTATAAAAATATTATATATGATAATAAAATCAATATAATCAATATATAGTTTTAATCTCCGAGTAATATTCATAAATCAACTATAATTTGGTTAGAAAAATAAACCAATTTTGTAGTGAATAGTACTAAATGAATAGTAACTCGTGAATAGTAATTCATGAATAATAACCCACACACAAAAAAAAGGTAGAAATTCTACAATAAAATCCATACCAATATTTTAGTATAATGATATTGAAAGAATAACATTTCTTAAACTTATAAACAATTTATTTTAATTGTTTACACTTTACTAAATAATGCATTTAATCATCATAAAATGCCAAACTTATAAGATTTCATCACCAATAACCAAAACCCTCATAAAAAATCTGCATATACCACATATATGATTCTCAAGCCATAAAATCATATTTTTCAATTTTTTTCCTTCACATAACATATTTAACTCATTTATTCATAACTAGTACATTTTCATAAAAAATACCAAATCAGTTCCAAAAATATTTCTTTTCTGGGATTTAGCAGAATATAGTCCCATATTGAACATATATTTTTCTTAGAATTTTTAAAATTCATTTACTATTTTTCATATGGCCAAAATCGCTGAATATTTAGACATTTATCATAAATTGTACTTTAATCCAAAAATTCCAAAATTCACAGAGTACACTGATATTATATAGATGTACTCCCAATAAAAATTTCATCAATTTTGGAGTTAACCACAAGGAGTTATAAGCGGTTACTTTTAAAATAGTATTTTCTCATAAAATTCATAACTCTTAATCTATACATCCAAAAATCACCATTTTTGGACAAAATCAATAAAACTCATCAACATATCATATCAAATTTTTCCAGAATTTTCTGAAGGTCAAGAAAATACTGGCCGAAAAACATAATAACCCTTAAAATCCTTACTATCCCTTACCTCAAAAGCAGCAAAGACACTTCATTGGATATCGGATATGATGTGAAGGAAACTTGCGGATGAATATCAACTCACCAAGTATCTAAATACTCACAAAATACACTCAATAATCTAGAGAGAAAGAGAAAAAAAACTTGTTTACGTGTGATTTTCAATTCTAACTTAGCCCTCTATTTATAGGAAAATTTTAACAGACTTGACCTGCATCCTGATGGCTTTACCTGCTACTATTCCCACCCACCACATTTGAAATAAAATTCAGCACATCTCTTCACCAACCACAAGTGGGGCCCACTCAATTCTAGAATTTTCCACCAAAATGCTAAATTCGGATATTTCAACAATTTCTGAACCATTCACCTCTTAAAATTCATAACAAATCATACGTTCATTTTTAACGGTTCAAAATTTGTGAACATATACTCAACGTATATATGTATAACATATCCAAAAATCAAAACGATCCAACGGTCGGATTAAAAATTATAACTCACACAATAGAGCTGTAAGAACACCGACTTGATCTTTTAATACCTCCAATCTGACAAAATACTGATAAAATATCTCAACATTATTTCCTTCATTTATAACCACATAAATAAATCCATCATTTATATCCACATCAAATAAATATTTCCTTATCATATAAATCAATAATTAATTATTCACAAATAATATTACAGAATCACAATAATGACAACCAGACAGTTCCCAGGAAAGAGGGGGCTTTTCAATAAGAATTTCTCCTTACTGGAGCGCAATTAGGTGAACAAACCTCTCCTTGACAGAACTTTCTATACATTGCCAATAATGCTATCTAATAATATTATTCAAATAATATGAATTATTGATTTGATAATGAGAAATATTGTGCAGTGATAATTATTGAAACAACAATAATATAAAATATCAACGCAGCAACTATTGAATCAATAAAATAAAATATTGAACAGTAATTACTGTAACAATTATTGAGTAGCGTCTTCTTACGGAAGAATCAATAATTCAAAAATACTTGTAATACCGCAGGTAATACTTTGTCTGACAATAACGCGTATTACTTTATTTTACCAACCGGGTATTCCAACGATTAATAATTGTAACGATTACGCCAGTTATTTATAAAAACTTAATTTTGTCTTTTTTTCATCCGGCAGCTTATTCTTACATTATGGGGCCCACAAATGGTTGTTGTGCTAAATGCATTTAATATTCCACGACGAAAGAATATTCCACGACCAAACGAATATTCCCCGACAACAATGAATATTTTATAACCACTTGTGTATTTTAAAAAAAAATCATATATCACCCTTAACTTTAACTTTTATCAATTTAACCATTTACTGAATAGTAATTATAAGAAAAATTGAATACTTTTATTTCATAAAATTCGGGGTCTTACAATCTCCCCTCCTTATGAAATTTCGTCCCCGAAATTTACGTACCTGGTATTTTGAAAAGTTGAGAATACCTTGCTTCCATTTCAGATTCTATCTCCCCGGTCATCATGATTTCTCCATCTCCCGGGATAACTTCATTTGGGTTCCTCATTTGTTGGGAAGTCATGACAACCGCCATCCCCTCGAACTACCGGCTTTTGACTTGTGCGGAGCGAAGATTTAGGCGTCATCACTACCGTTGGAATATATTTTTCTATAGGACATATTCCTCCCTCAACTGCCTCGTCGTACTCCTGTTTCATGATCTGAATCATCAATCTTCGATCCATATCAAATTTAGGTTGACCGCTATGTACAGGGTAATTCAAAACTCGATGTTGGGTTCTCCCAATTGCTTTCCAAAAAGAGAAATTCATGTCATCTATTTTAGCCTTTTAGATCGGACATCTTTTTCCAAAATATCCACGTGTCGTGTGGCTTTTACCCATGCATCACTCATTCTTACTCGTTCAGTTTTTTTTTTTCTTTCAAATTTCGATTCCATCTTTATCATCTTATACTCTGCCAAAGAATGCTTCTGTTCAAGCATCACATATCGGGTAACACAAGCTTGAATTGTTGCATCCTTTTGTTCCACGACCGTCTGTCGTTCTTCACCCGCTTCTTCTAACTCATGAATACGATTTTGAAATTCTACATTTTGATCATATAATACCTCTAATAAACTC
Source organism: Panax quinquefolius (assembly GCA_020205615.1). Lineage (NCBI taxonomy): Eukaryota > Viridiplantae > Streptophyta > Magnoliopsida > Apiales > Araliaceae > Panax > Panax quinquefolius. The sequence goes on along the minus strand of CM035170.1, from coordinate 96,611,096 downwards.
TCCTCAGGTACCTCTTCTTCCTCTTCTTCCTCACTCTCAGCTGTTACCTCTGTGACTATCTCGGGTGCAACTATCAATTCTTCACTCACCACATGGATATCTCTAATCACATTATCATGGTTAGTGATTAGAGGTATCCCCAAGGTCTCATTCACTCCATTATTAACATTCTCAGCAGCCATTCTCAAATACTGCCATAAAACAAGGGTTAATTAAACAAATTAACATATCACATAATATCCCGATATTATGACTGACCAACAAATAAGCTTAGGTAGGACACACTAGCGAAGGATTTACTCATCTCTCCCCTCCTAGTTATATTCCCCGATCTCCGCCAGAGATCATATCCCTAAGCTCTGATACCAACTGTGACGACCCCAAAATAGGTCCATTCCATCCAACCCATTCTGAGTCGCCAAATACATGGTACAGAAAACAACTACAACTTTATTACAATAATTGTCGTGCAAAAAACAACAACACATATACTGTGAGTTTGGATACAAATATGTATACCAACTGTGACTCTCATCCCAACTTTGGATAGCACGTCACAATGACACCTTACATAAATGTATAGTCAAAAACTATTTTAGAAATTAGAATTTTTGGGAAGTGCTCAAGAAAACTTCGTATACGTGGGAGGCCATGCTTCTAGGTTATGATAGATATCATATGGCCACGTAATTATCCTTGGTTGACCTAATAGACCCCAAAGAAAAACGAGAAGATTACTATCATATTCTTCCCAATGGTGAGTCTTCTCTCGACTTATCATTATCTCCACTGCTCTCAAATTGAGAATTATACTTCAAACAAATACCAAGATTATATAGGTAGTGCTCAGAAATATACTCGAGAAGTGGATGAGCACAACTCTGTCTTATAATGACACGAGGTTGTATGTCATTAGACATCTTGTATGATAGTGGCAAAACACCCTTCCAACGTTGGGTTTGCCTTTCCCTATATGATTCACCAAATATAACTACTAAAAGATGTATACAACACACTTGTTTATACTTGCTTAGGAGAACTCCACGCCTAGAGACCGCCGTTCTATTCCTTGTTACCCCCATTTCGACCCAAATACACTTTTATTACGAAAGGAATTGTGAAGCAAAAGGGTGAGCACAACTAGCTTCAAGAAAGAATATCATGACTAAAGATAATTAAATTATCAATAGCCTTTATCAATAACAAATCGAGATTTAGAACATATGGTAGATGATAAAAATTTCAACCATAGTTGCGGTAGAACGAGCAATCCATTAGAAGAGTCAAATAGATAATACGATTCCTATTATCTTCTCCATGTTAAAAGTCCACCAACAATGTTTTATCCTCGTAACATCAATCAACAGTTCCTTTCCACAATTATATGAATATCTCATAATCATAATTGTGATTCTAAATTCCTTTTCGCATCCGGGATTTAATATAATTTTCATCACATGCCTTTACCAAACATCAAAGATCATGGTTATACCAAATCACGATTCTGCTCATAATCATACTAATAAATTCATCTTTTGCACTACGGGCGAGATATTCATCCACGCTTCATCTTCGCACTAATCGGCCAAAGATATTCAACAACAGTGTCATCTTCTTTGCACTACGGGCCAAAGATATTCATTAACAGCTCATCTTTGCCATCGCCAAAGATATTCATCAACAATTCATCTTTGCACTACAGGCCAAAGATATTCCTAAACAATTCATATTTGCACTACAAGCCAAATATATTCATCAACAGTTCATATTTACATTACAGGCCAAATATATTAATATCTCAAAGAAATATATAATCATTTTAGAATTTATATAAACAATAATTATAACCATGTTGATCAATTCATCTTTGCACTTAAGCTAAAGATATTCAATTATAAATTCAATGGTCATGATCATACCAAATACACAATTTAACTTTTCACTATTGGCTAAAGAGAACCCTACCATGATCATACCAATAATCTACTCATCTTTACGCCCAAAGTGAAAGAGAAATTTCAACATCGGGGTTATAAAAATATTATATATGATAATAAAATCAATATAATCAATATATAGTTTTAATCTCCAGAGTAATATTCATAAATCAACTATAATTTGGTTAGAAAAAGAAACCAATTTTGTAGTGAATAGTACCCGTGAATAGTAACTCGTGAATAGTAACTCATGAATAGTAACCCTGACACAAAAAAGGTAGAAATTCTACAATAAAATCCATACCAATATTTCGGTATAATGATATTGAAAGAATAACATTTCTTAAACTTATAAACAATTTATTTTAATTGTTTACACTTTACTAAATAATGCATTTAATCATCATAAAATGCCAAACTTATAAGATTTCATCACCAATAACCAAAACCCTCATAAAAAATCTGCATATACCACATATATGATTCTCAAGCCATAAAATCATATTTTTTCAATTTTCTTCCTTCACATAACATATTTAACTCATTTATTCATAACTAGTACATTTTCATAAAAAATACCAAATTAGTTCCAAAAATATTTCTTTTCTGGGATTTAGCAGAATATAGTCCCATATTGAACATATATTTTTCTTAGAATTTTTAAAATTCATTTACTATTTTTCATATGGCCAAAATCGCCGAATATTTAGACATTTATCATAAATTGTAATTTTATCCAAAAATTCCAAAATTCACAGAGTACACTGATATTATATAGATGTACTCCCAATAAAAATTTCATCAATTTTGGAGTTAACCACAAGGAGTTATAAGCGGTTACTTTTAAAATAGTCTTTTCTCATAAAATTCATAACTCTTAATCTATACATCCAAAATCACCATTTTGGACAAAATCAATAAAACTCATCAACATATCATTTCAAATTTTTCCAGAATTTTCTGAAGGTCGAAAGAAGTACGAACTGAAAAACATAATAACCCTTAAAATCCCTTACTATCCCTTACCTCAAAAAAAGAAAGACTTCCGATCGGATATCGGATATGACAAATCAAGGAAACTTGTGCGGATGAATATCAACTCACCAAGTATCTAAATACTCACAAAATACACTCAATAATCTAGAGAGAGAAAGAGAAAAACTTGTTTCGTGTGTGATTTTCAATTCTAACTTAGTCCTCTATTTATAGGAAAATTTTAGCGAGACTTGACCAAGAACCTCGATGGCTTTTACTCACTATTATTCCCACCCACCACATTTGAAATAAAATTCAGCACATCTCTTCACCAACCACAAGTGGGGCCCACTCAATTCTAGAATTTTCCACCAAAATGCTAAATTCGGATACTTCAACAATTTCTGAACCATTCACCTCTTAAAATTCATAACAAATCATACGTTCATTTTTAACGGTTCAAAATTTGTGAACATATACCCAACGATATATATATAACATATCCAAAATCAAAACGATCCAACGGTTGGATTAAAATTATAACTCACAATAATAGAGTCATGTAAGAACACGACTTGATCCATTAATACCTCCAATCGACAAAATACTGATAAAATACCTCAACATTATTTCCTTCATTTATAACCACATAAATAAATCCATCATTTATATCCACATCAAATAAATATTTTCTTATCATATAAATCAATAATTAATTATTCACAAATAATATTACGAAACACAATAATGACAACCAAGGCGGTTCCTGTGAAAGAGGGGCTTTCCAATAAGAATTTCTCCTTCTTGGGCCTTGCTGAATTAGGTGACCAAACCTCTCCTTGACAGAACTTTCTAGACATTGCCGATAGTGCTATCTAATAATATTATTCAAATAATATGAATTATTGATATGATAATGAGAAATATTGTGCAGTGATAATTATTGAAACAACAATAATATAAAATATCAACGCAACAACTATTGAATCAATAAAATAAAATATTGAACAGTAATTACTGAAAGTAGTATGCACTCAAGCCAATCATGTTTGATGATAAAGCATATACTTTGTAACAATCTTATTCATTTATTAATAAAAAGTATTAATTTATTAAAGGCTTTTAATTATCTACATGATGCTGTTTTATAATATGTGATAAACCCATAGTTTTAAGCAATGCTTTTAGAATAATGATGATGATCATTCTAATGAGATCTAAATTCTTAGAAAGCTTAAAACTAAAATAATTCCCAATCATTGGATTACTAAATTGGGGATTAGTGAATCCGGATAGATTAATACATCGTTGCATTGCTTTCATTGGATGAGGATGATTGATCTCATGATCATTTGTGTGGAGACACTAAAAGCAAGTATGTAGGTGCTTATTATTAGAATAAGTTCACTTTGAACGTTGGCTCGCTAAGGAATACCTAATGGAGTTTTATTTGCTGTCGATAGGAATTCTGTAGTGATAGTAAGACAAGTAATCCTTGGACTTGAGATCATCATAGATCTTGTGTATGATGAGTTATACTTTGACTTATTCCTTAAGACCCTTAGGGTATATCAAAGGGTATGCTTGGGTATAATAAATTGTACATGGAGATAATGTATGATCAATAAAGAATCTACCACTTCTAATAAAAGAAGAGAAATGTTCTATGTGATTCGATAAATGACAACCCAAAGAGTCCTTGGCAATAGAATGAAATTAGAAAGGAGTTTCTAATTTGCATCATTTGGAGTTGTGCATTTAAGGATCGAAATACATATAATTAAATAAAATAAGACTTGACAAGAATTCCATGTCTTATATTTAATTGGGACATTGTATGGTGGAAGGATTGAATTGTGCGGTAACTATTTACTCAAAGGTTCTTTTATGATTAATGTTGAAATCTATATTATCTGGAAAGTCGTTGATCGCTGGGAGGCTTATCCTATTGTAGAATAAATATTATTTATTTAAATAAATTATTTGTTTAATTTATTTATTTAAATAAGATTAGAATTGTTACAATTGATTTATTCACAACCTAGGTTTAATATGGAGAACCTAAAGGGTCACACCATAAAAGGAAGAATAATTATTTAAGAAGTTAATGGCATAATCGTAATAATATGTTATGTATATTTAATTTAATCTATGGTGATAGAATAAATTAAATAGCTTAATATTTATTATTTAATATTTTAGAAATATTAAATATAAATTAATAAGAGGAGTCTTATTAATATTATTACAATTATTATTATTTTAATTTCTAAAAGAGTTTAGGAATTAATTTAATATAAGTACTCTCATTTATTCCTAATTGGATTAGGAAGGAAAATTAGTTAAAGGAGTTTAATTAATTATCCCTAATAAGATTAGGGAGCTTAATTAATTAAAAAATTTAATTAATTAATTAAAACTCAATTCCTTAATTGTTAAGGTGGGTTGCCCACATCTATAAATAAGAGGAGTTATTATTATGGGTGATGGGGGTTGTTGACTTTTACAACGACATAATTTCAATTTGTTGGAGAAAGACGCCTTTTTACATAGAGATAGGAAAAACTAGGGTTTGAGCCAATATCCCTTCTTCTCTTGAATCATTATTATTCCTTGGTGGATCACCTCTAGAGGCCATACACTTGGGTGGCTTACATTGATCAAAGGAAGGAACCAAACCCGGTGGATTCAAGGAGATCGCGAGAAGTAGGAGGTGAACTCGTGCTGAGGAAGCTCGTTTCTACAAGGGTATGATTTCATAATTTCTTATTCTTCGCTTTAATTAATAATTGTGCATAAAGGGTGATCCGGGTATATGGTTTGTAATTTTTTTTAAACTCGATTTTACACGCTTAGCATTTTTATGCAATTTGATTGCAAGGCTTGAATATTACAAACCTAATAGTGGCATCAGAGCCAAACCTTTATGCGAATTATTAATTGTTTTAATTTGATATGTATATTGATATGTATTTAGAACAATTTAATTGGGCATAATTTTGTTGTATAAAATTTAAAAAAAATAAAAATAAAATAAAAAAATAATAATAATAAAATAAAAATTCATCCTACGTCACCCACGTTTCACGTGGATTACCCACGGGTGCAATTTTATTTTTCAATCACGGTGGTATTTTATTATTTTTTTTTAGGGTCACGTGAGACAAAATTACATGTCTTATATTACTGAATCTAAAAAAAAAGCCCAGCAAAAAGGGTACCACGTGGTTCAAGAATATAGTATTCTTTGGTTCAAAAATTTGGGCTAGTCAAGATCCGTGTTATTGCTTCAAAAATTTGCCAGGATTATATAATATTTACGGTAATATATAATATTTACGGTAATATATATATATAATATTTTAATAATTTTATAATTAAAATAAAAAGTTTATTTTAATTTAAAAATAAAAGTTTATTTTATATTAAAATATAAAGTTTATTTTAATTTTAAAATTAAATTTCATACTAACTAATTAGAGTTGGAATTGGATTCCATGATAACTAATTGGAGTTGAAATTGGATTTTATTTTTCCTTAAATAAAGGAGTTTATTTAGATATGAAATAAGATTTCATATTATTCAAAATAAAGGAGTTTATTTGTGAATAGGAAATAAAATCCATCTTTCCTTAAATAAAGGAGTTTGTTTAGATATGAAATAAAATTTCATATTATTCAAAATAAAAGAGTTTATTTGTGAATAGGAAAGAAATCCTAATTTCCTTAAATAAAAGAGTTTATTTAAATATGGAATAAGATTTCATATTATTCAAAATAAAGAAGTTTATTTGTGAATAGGAAAGAATATTAAGTGTTTCCTTTAATAATAATTTTTTTTTTATTACATGGAATTGGATTCCATAATTAATTAAAATAAAGGAGTTTATTTTGATTAAAATTTTGATTAAAATAAAATAGTTTATTTTTTTTCAAAAATTAGATAAATTAAAATAAAATAGTTTTATTTTGATTTACATTTGGATTAAAATAAAGGAGTTTATTTTGATTCAAAATTAGATTTTATACTTAACTAAATTTGCCCATTAAATGATATCAATATATATTAAATGTTTATTATTCATAAGATGAATGTTATTTATTGATGCGTATGGTGATATGTATGATAATAAATGGGATTGATTATGGACTATTGACGAATGTGATTGGATTTTATTTTAGTTGGATGCGTGAATGTATGAGTTTTATTAAATGGGGAATTCTGCGTCATTCTCGCCTTCTAATTTTTCTTAATGTAAATTCTATCTCTCTCCTATGTATTTCCTCGATCACGATCAAGGTTTCTATTTATTTTAAAATAGTTATGTAATAGGAATTTTAGAATTATTTTGAAGAATTGGAGATCAAGAAGCAAGGAGCGCCAAGACCCATTTGTAATGGAGCCGGGTTTAAATGTAATAGTTATATTTAAATATTATTTCTTGCACCCCTTTAGGGTTTGACCTTTTAGTTCACTTGGTGGCTCTAGTGAACCAAACTAGAATAAAAGTCCATAATCAATCCGGGTAGAATATAGTATTCTATATGTGCATGCTTATACTATATATATTATATATTATGCAAACACATCTTGGCATGTTCATTAATATACGCGCGTATTTTATATATATATAATATGCTTGCGCTAAACAAGATGAGACAAATTAATAACAAAACACCTCATAATTTTATATTAAGTCTTAAGCGTTCAAAGATATTTGGAATATCGAACGTCGCCTTCTAGCATGATAAAATTAATAGAGTATTAAATATTTAATATGAGTTTGTTGTGTCACCACAAGGCAAGTCTTAAGTATTTAAGATGTTAATTTATCACATTTGATGCTTATAAAGAAAATTGAACAATATTGTTTTGTTGTGTCACCACAAGGATGATATTTTTCTTTTTGAATATATGGAGTGCTAGGTCGGACTTAACTTGGATAATTTTGATTCTGGATGTGCCACCACTTGATCAAAATAATCTAAGAGGCAAAATAAAAGGAGTTGATAGTTGATGTAATTGACAAAAGTTGTCTACCTATTTATTTATATATAGTTTGTTGTGTCACCACAAGGCTATATACATTTGAAATGGGATCCTTATTCTCACTAGCAAATCTTTAATTAGATTTTGCCGAACTATATAAGTGAGGTAATATAGTTTGAAGAAAATAATGAGGGAGATACCAATTTAAAACAAGACCTAAATTATTTTGGTAATTAATAAAAGAATGTATGTTAAAATGTTGTTAATTACAAATTCATCTATAGAATTTTACAATGTCTAAATTACTATCATCATGAGCATATTAGATGCTAAATTAACCGGAATCAATTAAATCTGATTGGTTAAAATTTGAGAAAAGTTCTCATAGGTGAAAAGCTATCTTATGTCCTTAATCGCCTATCCTCGCAATGGTTGCAAACAATGCCTCTGAGGAAGAGATTGCTACTTTTAGAAAGTGGCTGAGATGATGCACAGATTGGCTCAACGATCATGCTCACATCCATGAGTAACAAACTTCAAATACGCGATGAAACTATGGATGCTTTTACTATATTCCCGCACATCAAGTAGTTGATGGTGAGGAAAGTAGGACCGATAGATATCGACATATCTAAGGAGCTCTTCCGATCTAGAATGGCCAATGGCACTATAAAGATGCAGACAAAAAGTTCTTAACATAATCAATTTGATTGATCAATTAGACAACCGATTTTGTCATGGATGGAGAGTTGAGCCAAGATTTGATCTTGCACTCACTCCCTGACTCCTTTCACAATTGTTGTGAATTTTCATATAAACAAGCTAGATATCGGCCTCACGATTTGTTTATCATGTTGAAAATGTTGAGAGTCACTTTCCAACCAAGAAAGACCATGTCTTCTTGGTAGGGGCCAAAGGATCTTCCGAAAAGAAGAACGATTCAAAGAAGGTAAATGCGAAAGGCGTAAACAAAGGATAATAAGAGCAAAAGCGATACGGATAGCAAAGGAGTTTGCTTCCACCGCAATAAGCCCGGATATTTGGAAAGAAAGCTGCGAGAAGCATCTTGCAGAGGCTAACCAAAGAAGCTTAGTGAAGTTTGATTATAAATACAAATTTGTTCATGATTTAAAATAAATTTTTCTTTAAGTCAAGGTTCTACTTGGGTATTGGATACCGACTTTGGTTATCATAAATATAGATTTATGAAAGGACCAAAAGTAGTAGTAAAGCTAAACAAATATAAGTAATCCTATGTGTGGAAAATGAAGCAAAGGTTGCAACATTAGCCATAGAAACTTATAGTTTAGCAATGCTACGGCAAATCTATTAAGTCAATAAGTTGTTATTGTATTCCGGTTCTTGTTAAAAATATTATTTCCATTTTATTGTTGGACAATGAAATCTTTGGTATTATAATTAAGAACAATTGTTGTTCTATTTATAATAATAATGTTTTGTATAGAATCGGAATATTACTTAATAAATTTTGTATACTTGACTTACATGAAAATAATTTTGCATATCGAACAAATTAGTATAAGAAAAGGAGATGATCATTCAAAGAGTTGAATGTGTGTATTTGCTAAAATACAAGTGTGAATTATTTGAAAGGTTCAAAGAATTCAAAAGTGAAACAAATTGACAAAGTATTAAGATTCTTTGATTAGATCAAGGAATAAATACTTGTGCAATAAGTTTCTAGATCATCTCAAATAGTTTTCTCATAATGGACACATCCCGACACGCAATAATTGATTGATGTATCCGAATGAAAATCATACCTTGTTGGACATAGTGCGGTCCATAATGATTTTACTGACATTCCAAAGATCCTTCAGGATCATGTCCTAGAAATGGCTGCATATCTACGAAAAGGTAACCTCAAAATCCAGCCCCAAGACTCCATAAAAGTTATGGACAGGGAGGATTCCTAATCTTAAGTATGTTAAGATAAGGAGTTGTCCAACTTATGTGAAAAGGTTTCAAAGGATAAGGTTGGGACAAGATTTTATAAGTGTCGATTTGTGGGACATCCTAAAGTAAGTTTAGGGTATATGTTCTATAATCCTACTTAGCAAAAGGTGTTTGTTGCGAAACACGCTACCTTCTAAGATAAAGGTGTTTATCATCAAGGGACTAGTAGGAGGATAATAGATCTTGAAGAGTTCAAGAACCACAAAATACTATAAGTCAAATAAGAGGAACTCAGTAGATGTAATTCTATTATACCACACAAATCGAATCAGTAAATCTAGAATTGTCACCAAGAAGATACAGGAGGTATGGATTCATCATAGATGATGATGATGAGGTACACATCATAGAAGATGATGATCCGAGTTACATCTGATGAGGTAAGAGTTCTAGTGTGTTACAAAAGGGTCGATGGGAGCGTCTTGAAATTTCTAGTATTATATGTTGATATACTACGGATGAGGAATTACATACCAATGCTACAATCAAGAAAGATAAAGTTGTCTAATCATTCCTCCATGAATGATTTGGAAGAGTATCTTAATTGGGATATAAATCTTTATAGATAGATTTAAGAGGATGCTCGACTTAACCCAAGAACGATATATTCATTTGATGCTAAAGTCGCTTAGCATAAAACTCCAAGAGATGTCTCATGTTGATGAGCCATGGAGTGTATCTCTTAATAGTCCCCACGCACTCTCGAAAAGAGAGGTCGCATGAGTGGCAATCATGTATGCAATGAAATGTACGAGACCGATGTTGATCGATCATATTCGAGAAGATCAACGTCGAGACGTTGAAAAACATCTTAAAGTACTTTCACCAAAACTAAAGATGTGATTAAAATTTATCTTTGGGTCTTAATTAAAACTAGAGGGCTTAACAGACTCAAGTTTTTCGATGATACCAAGACGACGTAAAAATCCACTTTAAGGTAAAGGGTTGCCTTGAACAAAGGTGCGAAAGGAATTGAAAGGTTCCAAACAAAGAAAGAGTTCTTTGGTTTAGTAATAAAGACAAAGTATATAGCTATAAATGAAGTCGCAAGTTGATTGTTTGGATTAAAAGTTTATTACGAACTAGAATAGTTCCTAAGTCTCATCTTGGATCTAAACATGTGTTGTGGCACTTTCATTTGATTATTAGAATCATTGAAAGATGAGAAATCACTATAGAGATAGTGGACTCTCAACAACAACATTACATATCCATTAACTAAAGCTTATCCAACAATGAGGATAATCGCCACTTAGAAGAAGAAGATAAGATACCATGACGATTGGCTTTAGTGCAAGTGGGAGATTGAAAGTAGTATGCACTCAAGCCAATCATGTTTGATGATAAAGCATATACTTTGTAACAATCTTATTCATTTATTAATAAAAGTATTAATTTATTAAAGGCTTTTAATTATCTACGTGATCTTCGTTTTATAATATGTGATAAACCCATAGTTTTAAGCAATGCTTTTAGAATAATGATGATGATCATTATAATGAGATCTAAATTCTTAGAAAGCTTAAAACTAAAATAGTTCCCAATCATTGGATTACTAAATTGGGGATTAGTGAATCCGGATAGATTGGTACATACGTTGCTTGCTTTCATTGGATGAGGATGATTGATCTCATGATCATTTGTGTGGAGACACTAAAGCAAGTATGTAGTGCTTATTAGAGAATAAGTTCAATTGAGCGTTGGCTCGCATTAGGAATACCTAATGGAGTTTTATTTGCTGTCAATAGAATTCTCAGTAGTGATAGTAGACAAGTAATCCTTGGACTTGAGATCATCATAGTATCTCGTAGTATGATGAGTTATACTTTGACTTATTCCTTAAGACCCTTAGGGTATATCAAAGGGTAAGTTTGGGTATAATAAATTGTATACGTGGAGATAATGTATGATCAATAAAGAATCTACCACTTCTAATAAAAGAAGAGAAATGTTCTATGTGATTCGATAAATGACAACCCAAAGAGTCCTTTAAGGCGTGATGAAATTAGAAAAGAGTTTCTAATTTGCATTATTTGAGTTAGGCATTTAAGGATCGAAATACATATAATTAAATAAAATAAGACTTGACAATAATTCCATGCCTTATATTTAATTGGGACATTGTATGGTGGAAGGATTGAATTGTCTGGTAACTATTTACTCAAAGGTTCTTTTATGATTAATGTTGAAATCTATATTATCCGGAAAGTCGTTGATCGCTAGGAGGCTTATCCCTATCAGAGAATAAATATTATTTATTTAAATAAATTATTTGTTTAATTTATTTATTTAAATAAGATTAGAATTGTTCTAATTGATTTATTCACAACCTGTTTAATATGGAGAACCTAAAGGGTCACACCATAAAAGGAAGAATAATTATTTAAGAAGTTAATGGCATAATCGTAATAATATAAGATGTATATTTAATTTAATCTATGGTGATAGAATAAATTAAATAGCTTAATATTTATTATTTAATATTTTAGAAATATTAAATATAAATTAATAAGAGGAGTCTTATTAATATTATTACAATTATTATTATTTTAATTTCTAAAGAGTTTAGGAATTAATTTAATATAAGTACTTCTCATTTATTCCTAATTGGATTAGGAAGGAAAATTAGTTAAAGGAGTTTAATTAATTATCCCTAATAAGATTAGGGAGCTTAATTAATTAAAAGAATTTAATTAATTAAAACCCAATTCCTTAATTGTTAAGGTGGGTTGCTTTCATCTATAAATAAGAGGAGTCTTATTATGGGTGATGGGGTTGTTGACTTTTACAACGACATAATTCCAATTTGTTGGAGAATACGCCTTTTTTCTATGAGATAGGAAAAACTAGGGTTTGAGCCAATATCCCTTCTTCTTGAATCATTATTATTCCTCGGTGGATCACCCTCAGAGGCAATACACTTGGGTGGCTTACATTGATCAAAGGAAGGAACCAAACCCGTGGATTCAAGGAGATCGCGAGAAGTAGGAGGTGAACTCGCACTGAGGAAGCTTCGTTTCTACAAGGTATGATTTCATAATTTCTTATTCTTCGTTTAATTAATAATTGTGCATAAAGGGTGATCCGTATATGGTTTGTAATTTTTTTTAAACTCGATTTTACACGCTCCGCATTTTATATGCAATTTGATTGCGTTCTTGAATATTACAAACCTAACAATTCTCAGAATAATTATTGAGTAGTGCCTTCATGTAAGAATCAATAATTCAAAATACGTATGTAATACCGTGCTAATCGCGTCTGACAACGCCAGTATTACTTTTTATTTTACCAACCGTATTCCAACGATGTTAACGATATAACGATTACGCAGATTATTTATAAAAATTTAATTTTGTCGTTTTCTTCATCCGAGCGCTTATCTTTGTTATGGGACCCACAAATGGTCATACTGTCGCATTTAATATTCCCCGGCGTAAAGAATATTCCACGACCAAACGAATATTCCCAAACAACAATGAATATTTTATAACCACTTGTGTATTTTGAAAAAAAAATCATATATCACCCTTAACTTTAACTTTTATCAATTTAACCATTTACTGAATAGTAATTATAAGAAAAATTGAATACTTTTATTTCATAAAATTCGGGGTCTTACATCTCTCGTGCCAAGACGACATGCCTGTGGTACCCCCACAGGTGGTTACAAATTCGGTATACCCTACGATATATTCTAACAAAAATATCATGTCACAACATATGCGACATAATACCAACAAAAGGTTTTCTATATGCATATTGAACCAAATCAAATTATAGTCACAATATCTCAAAAAGAAGGTAGCAACATGTACCGCTCTACGATTATCAAGAATAAATACTAAGCATGATAACCTAACTCAAGGAGTATAAATACGAGTCATATTTATCAAGTCCAAAATGAAACTATTATATGAATTTCACAAGAAACAATTATGTGAAATAATAACGAAATTCGAAATAAGGGATAAAACAAACAAATCAAATATAACAAGAATGTCGCTGAAAGAGTACGAAATCCGTACCTGATACTTCCAACCCATTTGTAGCACACTACACAAAGTCTTACCCTCAAGAGCCAACGATATCAAATACGAAACGTTATTCACCACCTAAACATATTCACCTCAAATTAAATATAATCCAACTCATAAACTCCAAAATAATTCGCAATTCATTCAAGGTACATTTAATCATCGCCTTAAATCAATTATTAATACTCCAAAATTTATATACTAAGTATAACTCTTTTAATTCTTTCCGTTCAATTTAAATAATTTAATAAGATTTTATTACAATTCAATCATTAATAACATAATACTATTAAATTTATTATTAAAAATTTTATAACTATATATCAAAAATTAATTAATTCAAATTAATATGCATAACTTCAATTTAATTTACTAATTTTATTTATAAGATTCATGGCGAAAATTTATTAACATATAATATATATAATTTAAAAATAACGAAATATAACTTAAAATTACCGAAATATACTATATATACCGCTGCAGGCAATTTGATATATAAATCATCTTTATTATATAACAGGAGTAGAGCAGCCTTTCAATTAATTGCATGATGACGTTAATTTTTTTTTTTTTGTCAAAACCGTAACTAAATTTTACATGACTATTATAAGCATTCTTATACATACACATATATTACCCAAAAGGAACACTAACAGAATTAAAGTTTGGTGAAAGGATTGGTACTCAGAATTCAAAGTTCAACTACTTCATCTCCCAAAATCTATTAGGCTTATATTATAGTTATTATTACAATAATAGTTTACAACAATTCATTAATAATAGCAAAGTTATAATACCTTTTGGCTTCCTATGCAACAGAGTGAATTTATAAATTTGCTCTTCCTTTTGATCTCTCTTCACAGCAGCCGCCAACCACTTTTTCTTTTCTTTTTGATTTGTACCGCATGTATGATTAGGTTTTAGTATTTATTATTATTTTGTTTTACTAACTCTCCTAATTATAATAGGATTTTACTATTACTCAAATACAAAATAGACTCAATTAGTATAAAAGCCTAAATTAATGTAATCACATACTTATTATAGTTTACACAAATTAAATACAATTTAACCCAACATAAAAAAAATCTAATTAAAATATAAATTTAAATATTATTATTATTATTATTATTATTATTATTTTTTACCGGGTATTACACTGCAGGGTGGAAAGTCTGAAAAAGAAAAAGAAAGAGTTTGGCCAAAGGAGAGTAATTGTCATTCACTCAACTCTTCCAAAATCCAAAGTCCAAACAGATGTGCTTTGGTCATCCCAAATATCCCATGGACCCATGAGTGACTCACTCTTCCAACTGCTCCTCTTACACTACAACCCCTTCCTTCCATAAAAGAACAGTACTAGTACCCATTTTTCATCCTATTCATGGATAAATGTTCACCCTTGTACTGCAAATATCTGCACAATATGAATATACCCTCCACCTTCCTCAAGAGTGTGTGAAACTCACATTACATAAAGCTTATCATAAACCATTTCATTTCATATCTAAATCTCACCCCAAAATTTAACCCCAATGTACTATCAAAGAATTAGGTCCAATCTCTATATGAGGTCAGAGAAAGTTGTGCATTATATTATATATGGTACCTTCAAAACCAAGAAAAGTAAAAGACTATTTTCAATTAGTTTATGAAATGTATGTACTTCACTTTGGAGAAATTCATCATAATTACTCTGTCTAGATGATTTTTTTTCTCGGTTAAATATTTTTAACGCTCTTTTTGAAAAAATCCACATGTTTTTGTACTTTTAATTTTCATTGAAAATATAATTATATTTTCTGTTAAGCCGGTTATCAAAATATTAAATCCTAAGACTATTTTTTTGCTAGCTCCTCCAATTTATGCATTCATTTATGAAAAATACATAAATGAATTTAGTTAGTAAACTAAACAATCTGCACGCGTGCGGCTGGTAAGTGGTAGGGGCGTGATTTTTGGAATTTAACTTTTATCATCTACTAATAGTCTATAATATATACTGTTCACCAAACCATCCCCACACCATAAAATAAAGGAAGCACAGGAGAGAGAAAGCAAGAAAAGAAAATCAACCATCTTCTTTACTTTACTTGTTCAAGCAGCCATGGCAGGTTATGTAGAAGAAGAATCAATCCCACCTCCACCTCCACCTCCACCTCCACCTCCCAAGTTACTGATAAGAATCATGAGCAAAAGAAGAACATGGGTATTTCTGTTTATTTCCGTATACACCATTCTATTATCTTCCTCTTGGAATCTCCTCAAATCCGTAGTTTCTTGGTACGAATCCACCGTCTCAAGCTCGTCCAACTCATCTGGGTGGCCGGCAATTTACGCCTCGGTGGCGCTTGGGGTCATTTTTGGGCTTCTTTCGATGGGCGCCGCCCTGGCAGTGGCGGTTCCGGCCACCTTGGTGACATGGATCACTGTGCTGGTTTTGCTGACTTTTTGTGGGAAGCCCAGAAAAGCTTTGGTGGTGGAGGGTAAGCAATTGACGGCAGAGATTACTGGGTTTGTAGTGAAAATCTTGATCAAGGAAGGTAATTTTGTGGCTGCGGTTTGTGCTGTTTTGGGGTACTTTGCTCTGGTTAGGAAGAATAGAGACGAAGGATTGTGAAGAATGTTTGACCAATAAATCTTTGTTTCCATGTTAATTTTGACTAATATGTAAAATTAATTTTTATTAAGGCTTTTAATTAGAATGGGGAAAGCTCGCTAATGTAACACTAATAACCTACTTTTGTTTATTCAATATATATATTCCTTAGGATAAGCTATTACTTGAACTAATTATTGGAATTTATAAGTAACTAACTTGAATCTAAGTGAAAATTTTTAAATACAATTTGAATTTGAATTGAATTCGAGCATCTCTTTTTTCGGTTCAATTCGATTTATTTACACCATTAATTAAGAATTTAGACCTTTTATATTCAACCATGCAAAATCTTTTTAGGAGTTATAAGTACATGCATGTAATTACTTAAAATTAATATTCATTATTTAATTATTCACATAAATTCAACCTATATACTCTACATGAAGAATACCAAAAGTTTTTTATATTTTGTATAAATAGGTCTCTATTCCCTCATTTGTTATTCACCATATCTTTCAATTACTTTTTACTTTTATTTTTCTGAAGACTAACAAAAGTTAAAAAAAATTAAGGGAGAAAGGGTGGTTGTTCGTGAACTAGTCATAGTTACGCCAACAAAACTACTTATCATTTTCATATGTTATAAATAATATTTTTATATGAATAATTTATGTGTTCATTTTAGTTGACCACATAAATACTTTGATCAAATATTATTATTTTTAATATAAATAATTGTTAATAAACAAATTTCGTGCCTCGCACATGTTATTACACTAGTTAAACTAAATGAGTAACAAAATATATCCCAATTTGTTTAGGCCTTTGCTTTTTGGGAAATATTATTAAAATAATATATATATATATATATATATATATATTAGGAATGTTTATATTGATTTTTTGATTATTTAAATATTAATGATAATTTTTTTTAAATGTGTAATGTATAAAAAATTTAATTTAATTTAATTTAATTATAAATTTATGGTAATATATGACGGTGACAGTCGTCACGTTATTAACATTATTATTTAGGAGTAATATTTATTAGTAGTAGCACTAATTAGTAACCTTATGCAACTGTCGGTGGCTATTGGTAATACTCATATGGTGGACCCATCTCTACATTCACTTTTGTCTTTTCCTCATCCTACATCTATCTACAAG
Organism: Panax quinquefolius; assembly: GCA_020205615.1. NCBI lineage: Eukaryota > Viridiplantae > Streptophyta > Magnoliopsida > Apiales > Araliaceae > Panax > Panax quinquefolius. Next base: position 96,593,405 of record CM035170.1, on the reverse strand, counting down.
CAAGCTCGCCTTTATTTTTTCATTTAAATTTAAGAACTAATATTTTTATATTAAAAATTAATATTTTTATTTTTATGTAAAAATATTATTTTAACATATAAAAATATAAATTTTTTAAATTTAAATATATTATTAACATTTTTCGGAGGCAATCTCTACCATTTTGTATCAACATCTTCTTCAAGTTTGGATAAAATAGCCAAAAAAAATACTCCTATAATAAAGTAAAATCGAAGAAAATCTAGGAAAATAAAAGCTCCAGGAAATACTCGTATAATAAAGTAAAATTGAAGAAAATCTAAGAAAATAAAAGCTTCAGATCTAATTAGCCAACAGCCCAACACATTTGATACCAACATTCCACCATACACCCACTTAAGATCCTAAAACAAAACAGAAGGCTCTGTCTTGATGGGAGGAGAAAGACTTAGATTTATTAATAATATTATGATTTAAATTTGATTACAAAAAATAGTTTTGAATTAAAATATGAGTATAATCTAAATGAGTATATTATACGATACATTCTCTTATAATATATACAAAGTTAAATAAAATTAGAATAATTAATTATTATTATTTTATTTTTAATTGTGATTTTATATTTATAAAGTGTAATAATAAATATATTTTAATTTTTTAGTAAAATAATAAGTTCAATTTATAATTATATCTATTATAAAATTAGTTACTAATGAGAGACTCGAATTTAAGTTTTAATTTGAAATTAGCGAGTTGTTTGAATATAATTTAATTCAAATTGAATCGAATTCAAGTAATAAATATTTGAATCGAATCAAAATTTAAGTAGAATTTTTTAAATATAATAATATAAATTTAATTTTTCAAACCGAATCGGAATAATTTTGTGTTCAGTTCCGTTCTACTCGTAACTCATGTATACCCTTGCACCCCCCACCTTCACTCCCCAAACACTGCAGTTAAAGTTTGTTGATATTTTTGACACTTGGAGGGAACAAGTTAGGTAGAAAATTTCTCCCATTTGGTCTCCCCCTGCCTCGGAAGTCTCATTCCTAAAATTGAAAAATCCCTTTGATTCACATCTCTTTAATTATTTTTAGGCCAGCAAAATACAAATCTCCCTTATAGTCCTGCTTTTTCTCTCTTTTCACAAAAAGTTACTTATACATATGATGCACGTGTTACTGGGTGACTGGTTTCGTGAGCTTCATTGATGATTTTTGGAGTTTAATTGTCTTCTTAGCTATTTTTGGATCTGGTTTGCTCACCAATTTTGTATCCATCTGGGTATACAAAGATCTGGGAATTAAGAGATCCAAGGTAAACCCAAGAAAACCTCATCGTCATCTATGTGATTTTAACAAATTCTTGAGTTTTAGCTCAAAGGGTATTCAATATTCACTCACTTCTAATCTGGGACGGTGTTGTTTATTTAATTCATCACCAATAAAAAAAATGGTAGCTGGGAATAACCTGTTTTACCCAATTGTTGGCTTTGCATCATGTTTTGCTTTCATATATATGTCTTTTGGGGACTTGTGGGCTGATCTTCATAATCAACCGGAACAAAAATTGAGTTTTGTGGAGAGAAATGGGACTCATTTCATGGTAGATGGTAGAATCTTCTACATTAATGGGTGGAATTCATACTGGATGATGGACCATGCTGTGAATGAATATAACAAACCCAGGATCAAACAAATGCTGCAAGCCGGTGCAAAGATGGGTCTCACCGTATGTCGAACGTGGGCTTTTAATGATGGTTCCTACAATGCCCTCCAGATTTCCCCTGGTCAATTTGATGAGCAAGTATTCAGGGTAATGAAATTCTGTAATTCTTAGTATATTGTTCTATTTTAATTATGTAGATCTTCTTTATGTGTTTCAGTTAACTAGTGTCTACATAAGTTTTTCTATGTGAAAAATGAGGTATGTTTGCAGTTTCTAATTATGTAAGATCCCCTAATATGTATATCAGGTAATATAATGGGGTTAGGATTAACATTCCAATTCACATCTGAATGAAATTGTCAAATTTAATCCAGGAATGATGTTTTAACAATTATTTTATGGCTTTCAATTTGTTTATCTACTAATGAATTAACGTGTAATAGTAGTATCAATCTGTGCTCATTACGAATGGTCCATTCATTTTATCGTTCTTTTGCGTTCATCTTTGATATTGAGTCTGTTACCTCTCATTGCTTAAAGTTCCTGCATGTCTGGAAGAATAGAAGATACTGGTTCCAAATCATTTCATCTGATTTACGTTTCCAGTTTGGCTTTTATTTTTTGAACCAGTTAATTGATATGTTCAATTAAATGTTAAACTTGTTCCTTCTTCATTATGTCAATTTCTTCCATGGTAAATCGCTGTATATATAATTATATATTATTCATACTGTCAATTTTCACTTTTTGGCTGAATACTATGACAGGCCTTGGACCACGTCATTGCAGAAGCTAAGCAACAAGGGATAAGGCTGTTGCTTGCTTTAGTCAATAACTTACAAGCTTACGGTGGTAAGACTCAGTATGTCAAATGGGCATGGGAAGAGGGCCTTGGTTTAAGTGCTTCTAATGATTCATTCTTCTATGATCCATCCATTCGTCGTTATTTCAAACACTATGTCAAGGTAATATATTTATCATGTTCGGTCATAACTCACTTGGTATTAATTCAAGTTACTGGTCTTCTCATTGCTATTCAAGTGACACTCTTCACTTGGCACATACTTTAAGAAAGAGTAGTACCTAACTTTGCATCACACAACTATTATTAGTGTTCTAAAAATCCTCGCCTAGGCGCTAGGCGGTCATCTACCGCTTAGATTTGGTTGGACGCTTAAGCCCTCGCCTAGGGAGAACCAGACCTCTACTTTGAAACTTTACAATACTTAAAATAAAATTTTCAGTCTTAAAAGATCTTTTTTTTGATAATTTTCATGTGAAATTTTAGAAAATTACATATATTTTACGCTTTGTATAGTAAAAAATGTATGTATAATAGAAAAATAAATAAATGAGACCGCCTAAGAAAATACTTTGTCCGCCTAGGCTAGGCGGTAGGCGCCCCCTCCGCCGCCTAGCGACTTTTAGAACACTGACTATTATATTTTGATTCAAATTTAACATACATGAGGTTTAGGGGGCAAGAGGCATTCACTGTACCTATGCTACTACTGTAACTCTTTAAAGCTATGGCTTCAATAACTTAGCTTTGGTCTTAGTCCTAGTGCAGAAAATCGCCAAATTAATGGGCATGGCTTGCTGAAATCAAAACTAAAGTGGTGAATTCTCAATTGACAAGATTTGAAATCAAATTGATCCAAGTCTGTAACATTTTCAAAAACAGCTTCCAAACACACAATGAAGTAGTACATTGATATATGGAATGGGGTCTACGACGTTTTAAACTCTCACTTTTAAGTTTTTAACATTTTAAACACATGGCTAATATAATTAAATTGAACAATCTATTGATAAATGGAATAGGATCACTTAATTGGATCTCTCAAGTAGGAAGATGGCTGGAACAAATATACTCTTTAGTATTTATGAAGTCGAATTAGGAATTTGTAGCAATAGACTTCTTGGACAGACTTTGAAAATAATTACATCATACCATGAAAATAACAATCAATGAACAAATCAATTTCTTTGCCATGCATTAGAAGTATTGTGTGTGATGAAATCTTCTTCTGTTAGACTCTGTAGTTGTCTGGAAACATAACTTTTGACAAGTAGTAGGAATTTCGTATTCATTGAACTTTAGAAATCTCATTAAACAAAATGGGGTTCGGAAAATCTGAGAACACAGGACAGTGAAGCAGCTTGCTGTTTTCTAGACACTCTTAGAACCAAGTCCTCATCTTTAGTTCTAGACCTAAATCTCTTATCCCTCGAGTTGAATTGACATGTAAACCGACACTTAATAAACAGTTCTAAATGATATGGAAAATGAAGAAAGTAACCTTGCTATAAGTAGCAATGTAGCAATGTAGCAATGTGAGTAGTTGGAAGTGGAGAAAAGTAGGACGAAGAAAGGAGTAGGTGATGGTGGAGATCAATGACAGTAGTGGAGGGGTTTGTGGGTTACGACAGTGAAAGTTGATATGTACATTAGAGAGAGAGTCTAACAGAAACCTAAGGTGAGTGGGTTAAGAGAGGGAAGAGATAATTGACTATTTTTCTTCTTTTATGTAAATTTATTATTTTCATTATTTTTACTTTCTATTTCCTATTTTTTTAGTTTTAATATTATTCTATTGAAATTCCTATTTTACCCTTAAAATTATGAGAAAATGATGCTTCCGGTCACTTTTGATAGGATAAAAACTAGGATAGCCGTTTAACATGTATGATGTAAACCATAAAGAGAGGGTGCACATAGAAACAATTTAAAGATTAGGGTGCAAAATTTCTCTAACATGTAAACCCTGGGGTGCAAAGTGCAAATTGTCATTCAGTTTAAAATAACTGGACTTGGTTTTATTGCCATGTAAATCAAAATAGAATTGTAAGTTTCCACTGAATGTCCAAATGAACATTTATTAAGTTAAATATTTTCATCAAAACATTTATTATTGGAGAGACTGCAACAGAATAACCATAGCAAGTAAAATTATGATTCTGTATAGGGTGCACTAGTCGGGGATCAGGATGAGGACTCGAGAAAATTTTCAAATATTGTGCAAATTGTTGGAAATTTATATTTTTGAAAGAATAAATTTACTAGGAATGCATTCTGGTTGAAGACTTATGTAGACAGAGAAAATTGACATTGTTCGTAGTCCCTAAGCTAGTTTAGACTTTTTGGAAATGAGAAAATTTATAAATATAGCAGGCTTTCTGAACTGGTCTGATACACACATCTTGGATTGGGGTTAAGGGGGATCCTGATTGAAGAGGTAAGAGAGGGTGAGATCATGGTCTGTCTGAACGAGGGAGAATCTAAGAAATCAGTTTGGTATCAGTTGTTAATCTTCTGTATTCTTTAAGTTCCTGGGGTTCATTTCCTATTTAAAGAGACCCAGCGTGTGAAGATATGTGGTAATCACATCCTGGTGTATATTATAAACTGATTGACAAACAAGGTAATAAAAGTAATTTCTTCATGAAGCAGAAGGATGTGACTTATCTGTCTTTGTTGAGGAAGATAGGATTATTTCATAACAAGACTGTTTCTTAGCTGAATGTATTTAGCTTCAAGGTCACATAACCCAAGAATCACTGGTTGGACCATAACATACATGGTGGTGTGTGTGCGCCCAAATCTCACTTTCAGATGCATTTTTGAGAGAGAGTAGTTGTCTGTAGTGAATTCAAATTACTTGGCAAAAACTTACAGACTGAGTAATTCTTCTCTTTTCATTTTTCCCTATACAAGTTTGTCATTATATCCAATTTAATATCAATTGATAGATCAATGAACTTGTTCGAAAGCCTTTTCTGGTCCCTATCACCATGTTTCTGAGATTTTCCCCCCGGCGGAGAAGAAAGGGTTGGGGGGAGGGAAAGGAAATTTATTACTTTCCTTTCAAATTCTTTGTTTGTGAGTTTTTAAGTGGGAAAAGGGAGGGATTTGGAGGTAAAATTGTGGTTACTTTACCCTCAAAACTTTTCCCCACCCGCACCCCCCCTTCCACCCCCAAAAAAATTGGAGGATTCGGGGGGATTGGAAAGTTAACTTAAATGAAATTATCATAATACAAAGATCTTTGAGAATAAACAACATTTATTTTACATTAAGGGTACTATTGTAAGTGTATTTTAAATATTAATTTCCCTTCCCCTCTCTTCTTTTAAACTCACACATAAGTTAAATCACACTAACTTTTGCTTCCTTTCTTAAGCTCACAAAACATGACAAGGGAAAGTTAAGACCTCTTCCCACACCTTCCCCACTTATACTTTCCCTTCCCTCCCCATCCCTCTAAACGCAAAAACAAAGTACATGGGTTCAGCAGCACATCCAATTATACTAGTTTAATTTTCCCTAGTTTGCTGCATATTTTGTAATTGTTGATACAGTATTGACATGGATAGATGATGATAATGTTCTGAAATCTTTTACTGATTCTAGTAACTCTCATTTCTGCAGACTGTTCTGTCAAGGAAGAATACAATCACTGGAATCGAGTACAGGGATGATCCCACCATTTTCGGATGGGAGTTAATTAATGAGCCCAGGTGCATGACTGATGCTTCAGGTGACACTCTCCAAGTAAGTCACAGACTCCTAAATACGCTTGAATCGTGACAGTATATTCTAAAGAACTGTATAAAGTTATAAACTATCTAATATGGTGTCAAACTTCTCATCAATTTCAACAAGTCCTGTTCATTTTATGTTGATTCGTATCTTTTGGAATATATCTCATATGATGTTTACTTCAAGGTTTTGGTTGAGATTTGTAAATATGCCCAATAAATGACAATATCTTGGCGTGTTTGTGTTTATGGGGGGGGGGGGGGGGGGGATGCCAGGATGATAGTCCTCCCCATGGACTCCATGCGTTTTTAGGGCAGAGATACCATTCTAGTGGTGTCGCTTAGCAGGGGCGGATCCAACCTAATAGTTCAGTGGGGTCACATTCGAAGAAAAAAAATCCGTTAAGAATAAAAATTTAATAAAATAAACTAAAAACCTAAATAATCCTCAAATATTATTTACAATAAATTTTTCGAGGTTTCATTTTTTTCCCGCTAAATTTGATTTGTATATTAATTTTAAAAAATTATATAGTACAATGAAGTTCAAAACATAGTCCCATCTCCTGTATGGACTATAACACCTGGTTAAACCTAGAAATCTCTAAACCGAACGTAATAAATTAACCTCACAACTCGAGATTAGGTTTAGGAAATACACTTGGTCCTTTCCTCGAGTGGCTAAAACACCTAGAATAGTCAAGGCCGCAAGGAAACCAATAACCTAGCCTAAAATACATTTTTCCTTACAATCCAAGGTTAGGCAATGGAAGCACTAAGTTTAGCTAATGAGTCACATAAGCCCACCAGCTGAAAAGGAAACCAGCCCAAGTGGCCATCAGTCCATAAGACCATCAGCCCAGCTCACGTGGGACGAAAGAGAATTTTGGTCGAAACATGTTGGACCCGATAGATACCAAGTTATCACCATCTGCAAATTGAAATTTGAAATCACGTGGGCCCATTGCTTCACCCAATGTCAACACACACTACCCCATACTGGAACAAACCAACAGCTCGCAGGAGAAGAGGCAACTAGCCGGAAATCCAAACAGATTGGGAAACAGATGCACCGGAATTCCTAATCAGATCCAACAAGCAACAGCAATAACATTACAGATCTGGACAATTAGGAAAATAGACCTAAAATGGCCAAAACACACCAATAATCAGACCCAACCATGCTGTGACCATCCATGCCATCCCAAATTCCGGTGAAAAGAAGAGCAACATAGCAGCCAAATCTGATTAGTAGAGAAAACAACCCGAGATTTCGATATCCAAACAAGATCAGATCAATAAAACCAAAATCAAGGGAGTACAACAACCCAAATCCATAATTATGAAAACAAAAATCAATCGGAATAAGAAAAACTGTCGGTAACCAAACAGAATATAGCACTTTAAAATTAAAATCCCAGATTCCGGCTAACAAACCCATTAATCAGCGATGAACATCCAAATCTGAAAATTAAGAGATAAACAATAAGCAAAATTTCAGATCGAGAACACACGAATGAGCCACCCATCCGTGCAAAATAGAACCAACCTTGTAGAATTCAATACCTACACTTCTTAGTTTGAAAAGTTGAAAATTCAGTGGGGGCAGGTGCCCCCTGCCCCAGCCGTAGATCCGCCCCTGTCGCTTAGTTCTGTTAAGGTTTTATGTTGAATACCCATTTCTTGGCCACTCTTTCAGTATTAAATTTGAGTCTTGACCTGTACAAAATTAGTCTTCTTGCTTAAGTTATTAAAGTGCTTAACTGAGTTACTTCTAGGTTGTGCTGCTAACTTCTGGCATGCAACCTTCTTCAATTTACATTTTGTGTTCTGTTAACATTTCAATGTGCCTTTTCCGCCCTGGAGAATTAAATCATAGTTATAAACTAGTGAAGCTGTACTCATACTTTTACCATTCAGGCATTTCAGTCTTTCTCTATGGTGTCTGTGTGTTTGGACCTATATAAAATTTGCTTTCTCTCAAACACATGAAAATGATGCATTAAAGCGAGAATCACTTTCCTGACTGTTCACTATTCCATTGTATTAATTAACTGAATGTCCTAGATTTCATTCTTGTCCGAGCGTGAATTAATTGTATGTCATAGAATTGCAGGACTGGATAGAAGAAATGTCAAACTTTGTGAAAGCAATCGACAGGAAGCATTTACTAACTGTGGGCCTTGAAGGATTCTATGGTCCTAAAAGTCCCAAAAGATTAACTGAGAATCCAGAATTTTGGGCTGCGGACCTTGGAACTGATTTTATTCGCAACTCAATGCTCTCTACAATCGACTTTGCTTCTGTTCATATATATCCTGACCACTGGTAAGTTCTTTTTTATTGTAATGTGCAACTCTACAAATGCCAAACCTAAGACCAAGTTGCTAATGCTACTTCTAAACCTTAGCCTGAAAAAAAATTAAAAGAAAAGAAAAAAGAAGGAAAGAAAGAAATAGGCCATATATGATACTGAAAAATCAAGGCCTTCATCATTTTCCTTTTACCTACGACAACCTTTCATCCTTTAAAAAGAAAATAAGTGTTGTAAGCCACTTGGTCATATCCAGGTTAAGTTTTAACTTGCTGTATATGCTCTTTTTCTAACCTAACCTTAGACCAATTTGATCTGTTTCTTTTTTGGTAGGACTCACGTGGAAGACCTCGAGTACAGACTAAAATTTGTCTCTAAATGGATGCAATCCCACATTGAAGATGGTGACAAAGAACTCAAGAAACCTATCATGTTCACTGAATTTGGATTGTCTAGCGAGAACAAGGGTTTTGACCCAGCTCAGCGAGATAGATTCTACAAAATTGTTTTCGACGTCATATATAAATCTGCAAAGAAGAAAGGGTCTGGAGCCGGATCTTTTGCTTGGCAGTTCTTTGTTGGAGGAATGGAAGAGTACAATGACGAATTTGGAATTGTCCCATGGCAGAGACCCTCAACATATAAGCTGATAACTGAACAATCATGTAGACTGGCAAGAATTCAAGGAGTATTCCCTTGGCAAAGTGGATATATGAAACAACTGTGTTCGCATTGATGGTAAAAATATAGTTTCAATCGATCAAGATACTGAACTTTGTAGGATAGTTTGTGGTTTGGGATTACAAGTCATTAGTTTTGTACATCGTTTCTTCTCATATATAGATAGATATATTTAACAATTTATGTTTAACTAAAAAAAGTAATCTTAAAATTTTCAGGTAATTGTCTCGACTTGAGAAGGGCATATACAAAATACATGCTCATGTCTTGAATTTCATATTCATGAAGAGTTAACATGTCAAATTATCTCGTTCTTAAGATGAACTTTAGCCTTGAAATGGTTGAAGATTTGCTGCACTCCATTAATTTTCAAGAAGTAGGATATTCCCTCCCTTTCTCCAAATTATATTTAAAAAATTTCACTCAGACTCGCGACTCGAATATTTATTACTCGAATTCGATCCGACTCGAATATTTATTCAAAATACTCGCGATATTCAAATTCAAACTCGAATTCAAATCTCCACATAATAACTAGTTTTATAATAAATATAATTATAAATTAAATTTTTTATTTTACTTAAAAATGAAAAAATATATTTATTATTACATTTTACAAATATAAAATTACAATTAAAATTAAAAACAAAACAAAAATTCTATTATAAAAGAATGTATCGAACATCTAATTGAATATGTATTAAACGAATATGTATTGAATCACAATCAAAAATTCGACTATAAACGAGTCGAGTATAACTTTAATCAAATTCTACTTATATTTTTATTCAAACTATTTTTAATAATCAAATTTAAATCATATTATTAACAAATCCGAATATTACCTTGAAATGTGTGTTGGCCGGGCTGGTTTACAGCCTTGCCTATAAATGAATCTCTACGTAGAATCAACAATAACAATAATAATTACTAAACAACGCATTGACAATATAATCGAGAAACTGCATTTTCACGAGTTCAAGCTGTAACAACAAAACACGTTCACTTCAACCAAATATTACAGCAAATTTAAGATCTCCCCCAGCTTCAAAATTCAAAAACCATTAAGATTATAAACACATCAAAATAAAACATATATTCCAAATCTATATCTAGCATCAACACAAACTATGATTCCAGCCAAACTTCATTCAGGCAGATCATCGAACACCTACAAGACTAACCACGTTTAGCCAATCTAGGGGAAACCCTAACACCTTTTTCTCCACTTCCTTTTACTTTATCCTTCCTCTTCAACTTCTTGCCCTCGAAATTAGATTCACGATTCACCTCCACGTTCACAGATCTATGACTCCGACTCCTCGTCGCCACTCCTTCAGATTCACCACTCACCCTTTTCAGCCCACACTCCTCAGCCACCCTATCAAAATCACCCCAAAGCTTCCTAGCTGGGCCCCGCTTAACCGATTCTCTCTTCTCTTCTTCGCTCTCATCGTCTTCATCCAACAGTAGCCGCCTCCGCTTAACCGCCACCGGAGCAGGCGGCGGCAATGGAGACGTCGACGGTGACGGCGAAGGCGAAGACGAGGGGCTTGATCCCTTAAAGGACTTGGCCTGGATGCGATTAGTTTCAGCCTGCTTATTTCTCTCCTTAATGGACCTGTCGTGCTCCGCCCGTAGTTTCTTGATGCTGCCTTCGATGCGGCCTTGGAGGCGGAGGCGCTTGATGTTCAGACCGCCCATGGACCAGTGGGCGTCTTCTGCCCACGACATCAGTGCGTCAAGGACCGGAACCGGTGGATCGACCCGCTTGTCGTTCAGCTTGACATCGGTGTAGATTCGAGGCCTTGGAAGGCTGCTGCCGTAGAATTTGCCTGGACCTAGAGGTACAACCATGGCTGGCTGCTTATAGTTCAATTTTTTTCCAGCTATTCTCTCTCTCTCAACCTTTCTCCCCCCTCAGATCTCAGTACATAAATCAAATCAAGCAAGAAATGAATATCGGACAGGATTGTTTAAGGTTTTATAGATGGTTTTCTAGTATTATGGCGGGAAGGGAAATTAGGGCGCCTAAAGTTCCCGCGCGATTTTGAAGAATGGTGCGGTATGACTGTTTGTGTTAACCAATATACAGCTGACACGTTAGGTATACGTGTGGTTATATTTTTTTGGGTCATGGCATAGCCCAATTCGTTTAAACTTTAAACACGAATCCAAGCAGTGGCTGGGCCTGGGGCATCTTATAATGTTCATGTTTGGTTATTGTCCGAACACAAAATTTGGACGGTAAACGCGGCAATCAATCGAATAAATCGAAACGCGGGTGGGCCTGGCGTTTAGTCTGCGTTTGGCGAGGCCAAATCTTGTGCATATATTGCGTCACTTGTAATAGCTTTAAAGTTAATTCCAAATTCCCCAACTCGAGTCACTTGTCCCATCTCAAGTAGTAATTTATTACAGTTAATTTTGTAAAAAAATAAAACAAAATAATTCTAACATCAATGCATGCATGGGGTAGGGTAGGGTAGGGTAGGGTAGGGTAGGGTAGGGTAGGATAGGGTAGGGTGGGGTGGGGTGGGGTGGGGTGGGGTGGGAGATTAAACAATGCTTAAAATGATTTTGAATTCCATGACATGACATGGCATGGTGTAGTAGTAGTGTTCATAAGAAAGAAACCTATGAATATGGGGGTTTTATTTTGGCAATAAAAATTGAACAATTTAGAGATATTTTAGATGTTTCATGCTCGTGTGAGTAATGTAAATCTATTAGTATTACTTTAGGAGTTATTAGCTTAGTTACTTCAAAATAATCCAGACAAAATATAGTTCCTGCTTTATAAATTAAAATAGATAAAGTTAAAATTAAATAAATTTCTATTATTTTTTTAACAGAGCGAGCAAAGGAAGTTCGGTCATTTCATTTGACTAGCTAATTAGAATTACAAAGAAAATATAAACAAACAATATTATTACCTTTATATATTTATATATCTATATATATAAAACAGAGCAGAGAGAAAAAAAAAAGATAATTGTCCCATCTAAGTCCACGTCAGCTGCTCTCTCTCATTCCTCCGTATTCAAATTTCAAACCCCTCTCTCTCTCTCTGTTCTTACACAAACAGAGCTCTTTTCTCTCATACCCCCAAACAATTCGATCCCTCTCTAAATCTCTTATCTCTCATACCCAAATTCTAATTCCATTTTTCAAATCTCTCATACCCAAATTTCAATGTACGATCCATAGCATAGAGAAAGCACCTATAAATAAATTGAGTTCACGGAAAGCTTGTTTTGTGCAAGAGAAGATGACAAGAGAGAAACAAAGCATCTCCAAGCCCTAGAGCAAGGAACAGACGAACAATCACGTCTTTGTCTCTTCCAAATCGATCTCCTCGAGTACGACTCCATTGTCGCCGTCGTTAATGGCACCACCAGTGTCTTTCATCTCGTTTCTCCCTGCATAATCGACAGAGTACTTGATCCCGAGGTCCTCCGAAGATCGAAATGTAACGAAATTTAGATGAGCCAAGCGAAGAGAGAGGCCATGGCTGCGAGTACAGGAAACTTAGAGCCTTCCATTGAGATTGTGATAGCAGCAGAAAACTTAGAGCCTTCCATTCCTCTGTAAGTTCTTAAAACTGCACAAATGTGTGTTTTTGTGTGTGAGAGAGAAGAGAGAAATGGATACTTTTGAGGATTGTTATTCTTTGAAGTGGGTTTTTAGAGTTTATCTTTAGAAGAGAATGGTGAGAATGGTTTTATAGTGGGATTTTGTAGTTGGAATGAATCTCGCCAACTTTTTTAATATTTGTTAGTCCATGAAATCATTTGAGTTTGGTGATTGGTTTTGTTTTGTCTCTAAATTAATTGTTAAATTCCACTCCACTAACAGTTTGGAAAAAATGTGCACCAGGACTCATAACATGTTGTTGAATGATTTTGATGCTCATCCGTAAGTGTTTAAGCTTGTTTATTGGATTTTAATCTTGTAGCATGTGATGATCATAATATTATAAAATGTGGTGTGTTTGGTAGGTGTTACAAAAGCAATCGGTTTATTTTATTTTATTTTTTTGTTTAGCTAAATGGAGCTTAGTTTACATTAGTAGACCGTGGCGCCCCCAAAATAGGTATACATCACCCATTCGAGTTATCAATACATGGTACGTAAAACAACTACAACTTTATTATTACAACAATGAAAATTGTGAGTTTGAATACAAATATTATCTTCAGACAATATCTATACTCAAATAAATCCTCATCACATTTATTGATACATTATTTTACAAAATGGTGAGGACTACAAAACAACTCTCTCTAGAACCTTCATTCCATACCCCAGGCTGCAATACTTTCATTATATTCTCGCCTCCCCGAGAAGAAAAATGGAACAAAAAGGAAAAGGGTGAGCTCAACTAGCCCAAGAAAGAATATTATGACTAAGATAATATACAACAAATTATCATTAGTCTTCACGACAGGAAAAAAATCTAATAGAATCTGATAGACAACAAGTTTTAAATCAATATTCGCAGCGGAAAATAATAATTCATTAGAAGAGTTAAGTAGAGAATGCAAACTACTATCTTCTATGTATGAATTTAAAAGTTCATCGTCTATCTTTTATCCTTGTAACATCAATCAATATATATCTGGAATCAAATATTCATCTTTGCACTACAGGCCGAAGATATTCATCGATTAGTCGTGCTACGCCATCTAAACACTGCTCATCTTTGCACTACGGGCAAAAGATATTCATCGAAATCATTCATCTTTGCACTACTGAGGCCAAAGATATTCAATAATATCATCATTTAAGACCGAGGATGATGAAAATATTTTTAAAGAAACGAATCCAAAGGAAACAAAATGACAAGGATTAAGGATTAAGGATTCGTACTTTGTTTTATCCATGTCCAAAATACCTCAAAAATAATCATAGTGGTGTAAAATTCAAGAATGATCAAAACATGGATACAATCAAAGCTAGTATCCATAATAGATATTTTAGGCGAAAAGGGAAAATTTTTTTTTTTAGATGAATAGTGCCTTATTCGTGAATAATTATCGATATCGTGAATAGTCTTGATATCGTGAATAAGAACTCCAGACACCAAAAGTTCCAAATTTGATAAAAACTTCAGATCAATATTTCAAATAATGATATTGAAGAAATAATATCATTACGAAAAAAATAATATCCCTTACCTCGTAAAGATAAGTACTCTAAATAAAAACACCTGGATATAAAGCTATGACTTGAACTTGCACCAGATAGCAATACTCAAAATATACTCAAAATACTCACAAGAATACATTCGATAATATAGAGAGAAAAAACTTGAGTTTAAGGTGTGATTTTCAATTCTAACCTAAGCACCCTATTTATAGGAAAATGCTTTAGAACACCAAAAGTAGAAAATTTAATATAATATTATTATTATTTGTTAAAATTCTATATGCCCACTCTTGGAGATCTGATTTCAGCAATCAATAACACATGCTAGACCCACTTAACACACCAAAAACGTTTTCTTGAAAAAAAAAAAAGAAAATAATTAAAATTTTCAAAAATCAATTATTTGAGCTTGAACTTCAATAATTCATAATAAATAGTCCTTTTGTCGGAAAATTGAATCTTGCGAATTTTTATAGGAAATTCAATTCTCTACAACTTTGCGAAGAAAGTTTTCCAAATTCCAAATAGAAATTGACCAAATCCACAAATCAGGCGATTTTACATGCTATAATCAAATTTCTATCAATAATTGTGTCCACCAACACACAAAATATGTGTTAAACATTTAATGCCACAAAAATACTCTTCCTCCTCATATACTCATATATCCCACATTCATTATAAAAATATCACCAGTTAATATATTATTAAAATAATATATTTAAATGAATTATTTTATCGTAAAAAGATAAAATACTAATTTTCAACAATTGTCATTTTAAAATTTTTCTCCATTCTCCATCTATATCCACATAAAATCAATATTTTCTCATCATATAAATCAATAATTAATTATTCACAAATAATATTACAGAATCACGATCTTGTGCAACCAGGTAGTTCGAGGAAAGAGGGGCTTTCGATAAGAATTTCTCCTTCTTCTTGAGCGCATGATTAGGTGACCAAACCTCTCCTTAGATGTAACTTTCTAGATATTGCCAATAATGTTATCTAATAATATTATTCGGATAATATGAATTATTGCTTCGATAATGAAAATACCGTAATGACAATTATTGAAATAATGACAATATAAAATATCAACGCAAAGAATTATTAAATCAATAAAATACTAAGCAAGAATTATCAGAACCATTATTGAGTAGTGCCTTCTTACGTAAGAATCAATAATTGGTGCAATACTGGTGTCTTCTTGTGTTTTAACCACCGAGTATTTTAACGATTATTAATTGATAACAACTACGCTGATTATTTTTAAACAACTTATATTTATGGTTTTCTTCATCCAATCGCTTTTTCCAGTTATGGGGCCCACAAAAGATCTACTGGCAAATAACATCGTACGAATATTCCCCGATGCAAGAATATTCCACGACCAAACGAATATTCCCTGACAACAATGAATATTTTATAACCACTTGCTTATTTTAAAATATTTACGTATTTACCCATAACAATCCACATTAATCAAATCAACCCTTACTATTTCAAAATAGAGAAAATTAAATTTCATTAATAATAAGTTGGGGTCTTACATAGACAATCTCATGCATTCACATACACTCAAAGCCCCACTAAATGCATTCTTTGATATATGTTGGAGTAATAAACAATAAATTTAGAAAATAATCCCTTCATTCCATATTATTTGATCATTGTAAGTTTTATTATTACAACGATGAATATTGACAATTAAGCTCATATTAGCTAACCATTTTGGTTCATGCTAAGCAGTAGGTGTAAATCCTTTAAACATCAGTCTGCAATAAAGCATTAGTCATCACTCTCTCCTCATATATGATATTTTTTCACATCGTGATTGGAAGTTTTATTCATTTTATAGGGAATTATTAAGGTTTCAGAGAGAAAGAGAGAAGAAGAAGAAGAAATTGAGCAGAGAGAAATAATGGGAACTGAGGAGAAGAATACTAAGATGAAAGTGGAAACTGGTGAATATGGATATGTGCTTGAAGATGTACCTCATTTGACCGATTACATTGATGATTGAAGTTATAATATTCTAAAAAGTTCAGGCTAAAGAGTTCAAAAGATATTCTAAAAAGGATTATTGAATTGATTCTTCTCAACTAGAGGATTTATTGCTTTAGCGTGATCTTTGTATGATTGATGACTAACTGGTTCTAAAAACCAAACTTGTGGAGGATTTTCATTCCACTCTTTTAAGATACAAGCCATGAGATAACTTTTACTGTTTTGGAGATCAATTTTCACTGATGGCACTCTTCTTTATAGAGGAAAGAATTTCAGCTTTGATGTTTATTACTTAGAACACCTGACTTTTAAAACAGTGCCTTCAGTATAGGTCAATTGTTTTGAGTTACTGAGAGGTTAAAATGAAATTGGTCATGATTGACATGCTGGATTTGTTGAGATAGCTGCATCCAACAATGGTAACAATAATCCCTTATGTGTTTGAACTTTTTGGGTACTCTTTTCTTTTGTACTTAATGACTTATATGTCAATATCTAAACTACCATCGCTATTAATTTGCTGGTACATGTGCTTCACAGCTTTAGTGGTATTAGACAAGCATGTGTGTGTGTGTGTATGAAGCTTCTCACTGGTAACCTTCCAAATTATAGATATTTATTTCTTGAATTTCTGTATCATATGCAGTATTTTCGGTAACAAACATTAATTATTATTTGTTTATCATGGCAGACCTATCCCAATCCGTTGCAATTCAATCTTGCATATTCAGTTGTAAAGTGAGTGAAATTTTCTTTATTTGTTCTGCAAACTGACATTTAACTACATTTGTTGTAACGATCCCAAAATAGGTCCATTCCATCCAACCCATTCTGAGTCGCCAAATATATGGTACGGAAAACAACTACAACTTTATTACAACAATTGTCGTGCAAAATACAACAACACATATCTTTGTGAGTTTGGATACAAATATATACCAATCAGTGACGTCACAATGACACCTTACATAAAGGTATAGTCAAAAGCTGTTTTAGAAATTAGAATCTTTGGGAAGTGCTCAAGAAAACCTTCGTATACGTGGGAGGCCATGCTTTTAGGTTATGGTAGATATCATATAGCCGCAAATTATCCTTGGTTGACCCAATAGACCCCAAAGAAAAACGAGAAGATTATTATCATATTCTTCCCAATGGTGAGTCTTTTCTTGACATATCATTATCTCCACTGTCTCTAATTGGGTATTATACTCCAAACAAACACCAAGATTATATAGGTAGTGCTTGTAAATATACTCAGCAAGTGGATGTGCACAACCTTATCTTATGATAACACAAGTTTGTATGTCATTAGACATCTTGTATGATAGTGGCAAAACACCCTTCCAAAGTTAAATTCACCTCACCCTCAACATCTATAGACCACCACTCTATTCCCTCGTTATCCCCATTTCAACCCAAATACACTTTTTTATTACACGAAAGGAATTGTGAAACAAAGGGTGAGCACAACTAGCTCGATAAAGAATATTATGACTAAAGATAAATAAATTATCAATAGTCTTCATCATGAATAAATCGTAGATTTAGAACATATGGTAGATGATAAAACTTTTCAACCATAGTTGCGGTAACGAAGCGATCCATTAGAAGAGTCAAATAGACCATAAAATCTATTATCTTATCCATGTTAAAAGTCCACCAACAATGTTTTATCCTCAGAACATCAATCAACAATTCCTCATCCCACAATCACGTGTATAACTTCATAATCGTAATTGTAGTTCTAAATTCCTTTCCTCATCCAAGACAAAGATAATTTTCATCACTTGTCTTTACAGAAACATCAAAGATCATGGTTATACCAAATCACGCTTCATGTTCATAATCATACTAATAAATTCATCTTTGCACCACTACCAAAGATATTCATCAACAGCTTCATCTTTACACTACAAAGCAAAGATATTCATCAACAATTCATCTTTGCATTACGAGCCAAAGATATTCATCAATAATTCATCTTTTGCACTCTGAAATTAAAGATATTCAACAACAGTCATCTTTGCATTACGAGCAAAAGATATTCATCAATAATTCATCTTTGCACTCATGAAGCTAAAATATTCATCAACAAGTCATCTTTGCACTACTGAGCCAAAGATATTCATATATCAAAGAAATACATAATCATTTCGAAGTTATATAACAATAATTATAACCATGTTGATCAATTCACCTTTGCACTTAAGCTAAAAATATTCAATTGTAACTTCAATGGTCATGATCATACCAGGTCAACAATTCAACTTTTTGCACCTTCGCCAAAGAGAACCTATGGTCACGATCATACCAATAATCTACCCATCTTTACACTCAAGTCGAAGAAAATATCATCATTAGAGTTATAAGAATGTTATATAAAAACAATATAATCAAAACATGGTTTTAATTTCAAGAGTAAGATTCATAAATCAACGATAATTTGGTCGGAAGAAAAACAATTTGTCGTGAATAATACCCCATATTCGTACATAGTATGCAGTATCGTGCATAAGTAACTCTCGATTAACGAGAAGATAAAGTTTCATAATAAAATTCATATCCATATTTATAACACCTTAATCCAAATGTTATAAATCACTTAGAAATCTCATAATCTAATATTATTAATATTATAATAATATTTTAATCATTTCTTAAACTTATAAATAATTTAATCCAATTATTTACACTTTAATAATTAATGCATTTAATCATTTAAAATGCCAAACTCATAATATTTCATCATCATTAACCAAAACCCTTATAAAAATCAGCATATACCTCATATATGATTCTCAAGCCAATAAATCATATTTTCCAATTTTCTTACTTCACATAACATATTTAATTTATTTACTCATAACTAGAACATTTTCATGAAAATACCAAATCGGTTCCAAAATATTTCTTTTACGAGATTTAGCATAACATAGTCCCATATTGAACATATATTTTCTCTAAATTTTAAAAATTCATTTACTATTTTTCATATGGCCAAAACCAATTTAATATTTAAACATTTATCATAAATTATACTTTTATCCAAAATTCTGAAATTTACACTAGATAATGATATTATATAGATGTACTCCCAATAAAAATTTCATCAATTTTGGAGTTAATCACAAGGAGTTATAAGTGGTTACTTTTAAAATAGTCTTTTCTCATAAAATCCATAACTCCTAATCTATAGATCCAAAATCGCCATTTTTGGACACAATCTACAAAACTCATCAAAATATCATTTCAAATATTTCCAAATTTTGAAGGTCCGGAAAAATACAAAACTGAAAAACATAATCACCCTTAAAAATCCCTTACTATCCTTACCTCAAAAAGAGCGTTACTTATTGACCGAATAACGCCGAAACGAAACTTGCAGATCGTATAGCAATACTCAAAGTATACTCAAAATACTCACAAGAATACGCTCGATAATATAGAGAGAGAAAACTTCAGTTTCTGGTGTGATTTTCAATTCTAACCTAAGCACCCTATTTATAGGAAATTGCTTAGAACACCAAAGCAGAAAATTGAATATAATATTAATATAATTATACAAATTTTCCTTAGCCCACCTTTTGGTCAAAAACACCAGCCACACATGTTAATGATGTCCAAAAAAATACAAAAAACGTTTTTCTAACAAAAATAATTTAAACTCAAAATCAATTCACAATTCGATATACTAGAAACTTCAATAATTCACAATAAATAGCTCTTTTATCGGAAAATTGAATCTCGCTTTTTTTTATAGGAAATTCAATTCTCTACAACTTTGCGAAGAAAGTTTTTCCAAATTCCAAATGCAATTGATCAAAATCCATAAACGGACGATTTTACGATTACTATAATCAAATTTCGGTCAAGAAATGGGGTCCAATCGACATGTTTAACATGTTTTAAACATTTATTGTAACAAAAATATTCTTCCTCCTCATATACTCATATATTCCACATTCAATTTGTAAGAATATCACCATTATTATATTATTAAAATAATATATTTAAATGAATTATTTTATCGGAAAAAGATAAAATATTAATTTTCAACAATTGTCACTTTAAAATTTTCTCCATCTATATCCACATAAAATAAATATTTTTCTCATCATAAAATCAATAATTAATTATTCATAAATAATATTACATAATCACAATATTAACAACCAGTGCGCCTCCGGGAAGAGGGGGCTTTCGATAAAAAGATTTCTCCTTCTTTGAGCGCAATTAGGTGACCAAACCTCTCTTTAGATGTAACTTTTTAGACATTGCCAATAATGTTTTCTAATAATATTATTCAGATAATATGAATTATTGCTTCGATAATGGAAAATCTTGTCTTGATAATTATTGAAACAACAATAATATAAAATATCAACGTAGCAATTATTGAATCAATAAAATAAAATATTGAACAATAATTACCGTGAATTTATTGAGTAATGCCTTCTTACGAAAAAAAATTTATCATGCTTCATGAATAGTAACTCGTGAATAGTAACTCATGAATAGTAACTTCGTGAATAAGAATCTTCATGAATAGTAACTCATGAATAATAGTAACTCGTGAATAGTAACTCATGAATAGTAACTCATGAATAGTAAAAAAAATTGAATACTTTTATTTCATAAAATTCGGTCTTATAATCTCCCTCTTATGAAATTTCGTCCCCAAAATTTACGTGCACAGTATTTCAAAGAGTTGAGAATACCTTGTTTTCATTTCGATTCTATCCCCCACATCATCATGATTTCCATTGCTTCATCTCCCGTATTTCGGATATCATTCTAGAATACAACTTCAAAATAAGGGTTAATTTAACAAATTAACATATCACATAATATCCCGATATTATGACCGACCAACAAATAAGCTTAGGTAGGACACCTTTAGCGAAGGATTTACTCATCTCTCCCTCCTAGTTCTATTCCCCGATCTCCGCCAGAGAGATTATATCCTAAGCTCGACATACCAAATGTAACGACCCCAAAATAGGTCCATTCCATCCAACCCATTCTCGAGTCGCCAAATATATGGTACCTGCGGAAAACAACTACAACTTTATTACAACAATTGTCGTGCAAAATACAACAACACATATCTTTGTGAGTTTGGATACAAATATATACCAACTCAGAAGTACGTCACAATGACACCTTACATAAAGGTATAGTCAAAAAGCTGCTTTTAGAAATTAGAATCTTTGGGAAGTGCTCAAGAAAACCTTCGTATATGGGAGGCCATGCTTTTAGGTTATGGTAGATATCATATGGCCACGAAATTATCCTTGGTTGATCTAATAGACCCCTGAAGAAAAACGAGAAGATTACTATCATATTCTTCCCAATGGTGAGTCTTTTCTTGACATATCATTATCTCCACATCTCTAATTGGGTATTATACTCCAAACAAACACCAAGATTATATAGGTAGTGCTTGTAAATATACTCAAAGAAGTGGATGTGAACAACCTTGTCTTATGATAACACAAGTTTGTATGTCATTAGACATCTTGTATGATAGTGGCAAAACACCCTTCCAAAGTTAAATTCACCTCACCCTCAACATCTATAGACCACCACTCTATTCCTCGTTATCCCCGCTCGACCCAAATACACTTTTATTACACGAAAGGAATTGTGAAACAAAAGGGTGAGCCTGACTAGCTCAAGAAGAAGAATATTATGACTAAAGATAAATAAATTATCAATAGTCTTCATCGATGTAAATCGTCGATTTAGAACATATGGTAGATGATTAAACTTTTTAACCATAGTTGCGGTGAACGAAGCGAATCCATTAGAAGAGCGAAATAGACCATAAAATCTATTATCTTCTCCATGTTAAAAGTCCACCAACAATGTTTTATCCTCCGTAACATCAATCAACAATTCATGTCCACAATCACGTGTATAACTCATAATCGTAATTGTAGTTCTAAATTCCTTTCCTCATCCAAGACAAAGATAATTTTATCACTTGTCTTTACCTCAAAACATCAAAGATCATGGTTATACCAAATCACGGTTCATGTTCATAATCATACTAATAAATTCATCTTTGCACTACGGCCAAAGATATTCATCAACAGCTCATCTTTACACTACTGGTAAAGATATTCATCAACGAGTCATCTTTGCATTACGAGCCAAAGATATTCATCAATAATTCATCTTTGCACTACAAAGCAAAGATATTCAACAACAAAGTCATCTCCTGCATTACGAGCAAAAGATATTCATCAATAATTCATCTTTGCACTACAAAATTTAAAATATTCATCGACCAAGTCATCTTTTACTACGAGCCAAAGATATTCATATATCAAAGAAATACATAATCATTTCGGAAGTATATAACAATAATTATAACCATGTTGATCAATTCACCTTTGCACTTAAGCTAAAAATATTCAATTGTAAATTCAATGGTCATGATCATACCAACCAACAATTCAACTTTTGCACTCATCGCCAAAGAGAACCTATGGTCACGATCATACCAATAATCTACCCATCTTTACACTCAAGTCAAAGAGAAATATCATCATTAGAGTTATAAGAATGTTATATAAAAACAATATAATCAAAACATGGTTTTAATTTCAAGAGTAAGATTCATAAATCAACGATAATTTGGTCGAGAAGAAAACCAATTTATCGTGAATAATACCAAATATTAAATGCGTAATCAGATAGTATCGTGCATAAGTAACTCTCGACACGAAAAGATAAAGTTTCATAATAAAATTCATATCCATATTTATAACACCTTAATCCAAATGTTATAAATCACTTAGAAATCTCATAATCTAATTTTATTAATATTATAATAATATTTTAATCATTTCTTAAACTTATAAATAATTTAATCCAATTATTTACACTTTAATAATTAATGCATTTAATCATCTAAAATGCCAAACTCATAATATTTCATCATCATTAACCAAAACCCTCATAAAAATCAGCGTATACCTCATATATGATTCTCAAGCCAATAAATCATATTTTCCAATTTTTTACTTCACATAACATATTTAATTCATTTACTCATAACTAGAACATTTTCATGAAAAATACCAAATCGGTTTCAAAATATTTCTTTTAAAGATTTAGCATAACATAGTCCCATATTGAACATATATTTTTCTCTAAATTTTAAAAATTCATTTACTATTTTTCATATGGCCAAAACCACCGAATATTTAAACATTTATCATAAATTATACTTTTATCCAAAAATTCTGAAATTTACACTTCGGTATCTTGATATTATATAGATGTATTCCCAATAAAAATTTCATCAATTTTGGAGTTAATCACAAGGAGTTATAAGTGGTTACTTTTAAAATAGTCTTTTCTCATAAAATCCATAACTCTAATCTATAGATCCAAAATCGCCATTTTGGACACAATCTACAAAACTCATCAAAATATCATTTCAAATATTTCCAGAATTTTTGAAGGTCCGAAAAAATACAAAACTGAAAAACATAATCACCCTTAAAATCCCTTTTATCTATCCCTTACCTCAAAAGAAGCGATTATTTACATTTGGAATAACGAATCGAACTTTGAACGAACTTTTTTGCAGTATAGCAATACTTAAAGTATACTCAAAATACTCACAAGAATACGCTCGATAATATAGAGAGAAAACTTCGGTTTACGGTGTGATTTTCAATTCTAACCTAAGCACCCTATTTATAGAAATTGCTTAGAACACCAAAGCGAAAAATTGAATATAATATTAATATAATTATACAAATTTTCCTTAGCCCACCTTTTGGTCAAAAACACCAGCCACACATGTTAATGATGTCCAAAAAATACAAAAAACGTTTTTCTATCAAAAATAATTTAAACTCAAAAATCAATTCACACCCGATATCTAAAACTTCAATAATTCACAATAAATAGCTCTTTTATCAGAAAATTGAATCTCACGCATTTTTATAGGAAATTCAATTCTCTACAACTTTGCGGAAGAAAGTTTTTCCAAATTCCAAGCGAGAAATTGACCAAAATCCACAAGCAGACGATTTTACGATTACTATAATCAAATTTCGGTCAAGAAATGGGGTCCACCGACATGTTTAACATGTTTTAAACATTTATTGTAACAAAAATATTCTTCCTCCTCATATACTCATATATTCCACATTCATTTGTAAAAATATCACCATTATTATATTATTAAAATAATATATTTAAATGAATTATTTTATCGAAAAAGATAAAATATTAATTTTCAACAATTGTCACTTTAAAATTTTCTCCATCTATATCCACATAAAATAAATATTTTCTCATCATAAAATCAATAATTAATTATTCATAAATAATATTACATAATCACAATATTAACAACCAGGCAGTTCCCAGGAAAGAGGGGGCTTTCCAATAAAGATTTCTCCTTACTTGGCAGCAAATTAGGTGATCAAACCTCTCCTTAGACGTAACTTTCTAGACATTGCCAATAATATTTTCTAATAATATTATTCGGATAATATGAATTATTGCTTCGATAATGGAAAATACTTGTCTTAGTGACAATTATTGAAACAACAATAATATAAAATATCAACGTAGCAATTATTGAATCAATAAAATAAAATATTGAATGATAATTACTTTGTAACAATTATTGAGTAATGCCTTCTTCGAAAAAAAATTTATCATGCTTCATGAATAGTACTGTGAATAGTAACTCGTGAATAAGAACTCATGAATAGTAACTCGTGAATAGTAACTCGTGAATAGTAACTCATGAATAGTAACTCGTGAATAGTAACTCGTGAATAGTAACTCATGAATAGTAACTCATGAATAGTAAAAAAAATTGAATACTTTTATTTCATAAAATTCGGGGTTTTACATTTGTTGCATGTGATTTTGAATAAGTCAAATTTATGCTTTCTGGTGTCCTTTTGATTTCAGACAGTACTTTGTTGATGTTGATGATACTGAACCCCAAAAGGTTAGTTTGCCTCTTACTTACTCCGCTCCTCAAATCTATGCCCCGTAATATTTTATGTCTCTCAGTTCGATTTAACTCCATTATTCACCTTTCTCTCCCTCTCACTGATGCTCTGTGTATTTTCCAACAACCTTAGGTGGCTTCACCAATAAATAAAAGAAGTTATTTATACTAAAAACAATAATTGTACAGATTACAGATTTATTGGAAGAAACAAAAGTAATTATAAATTTAAGAAATACACATGTAAGACTCATAACTGTTTTAAGAGTAGTAAACATACTAAAAGCGTACTTCATTTTTGTTTAGTCGATTGAAGACAATTTTACATCTCATTTTTGTTCAAGAACTTAACATTACAGGAAAGCAAAACAGAATTTGTGGGGCAAAATTAATAAAATAATCTAAATTTGCAGGCAAAGGATCAGTACCATATTTGTAAATTGATTACTTTACGAGAAGCATGTGTTCCAGCAAAACCTCAGCTTTCTTCCAACTCGCAACCCTTTTGTTTCCATCAAGTTAGCTTTCAGCCTTCCACCTTACTTCTAGACATTTGCTTATTTATTAGTAGTACATACAGTTGAATGCTTAATGATTTATTTGAAATAGACTCTTGCTAAGTGTCTGAGGTTCAAATGATGACACTTGATTCTTACCATAAGTTGTCTGTTTTGATTATATAGTTAGATTTTTTTGTAGTTTGGTTACTGAGGAGCTTAAGGGTATGTGTTTTGAAAATTGGTTCTAGGAAATTGATTCTATTAAAGTTTATTTTACTGGTGGGAAATTGAACATATCTATGCTCTTTTTGTTGTTCTCCAGTTTTTGTTTTTTGTTTTTTGGGTATTGACTATCATTTTCAAAATAAATGTTTTCAGTTATATCCTAAAAATAAAAAGAGGATATGTTATCAAAGAATACAACAAAAAATTAATTTGGAGGAAGGGAAGGGGAAAACATGTCATTGAATTAAAACCTGGATCATATATTTTGTTGTAAAACTCTTCTGGAGGAAGAGAAAAAAATGAGATTTGAAAATTTCATGTAGGTTGCATCTAAGGTAAAGTGAATTTAAGATGAAGCGATTTGGGGTTATTGTTTAAAGAGTGGTAGAATTTTATTTAATATATATTAATACTATCTTCTATGTAATAGTTTTGGATCAGGCATTCTTACTCTTTTTTTAATTACCTCATTCACATGTATTTCTAACATAGTTTTATTTAATGATTTTGACCCTTAGGATTTGTGTTCTCACTCTATCTCTTTCTTTCACAGCAATATCACACACAAAACACACACATTTGCGCACGAATGTAAGTTTTTTTTATAAAATTGGGTGTCTTTTAAATTGACTGTTTTTATTTTTAAAATTATGGACACCTGTTTTTAGTCATGGACACCTTTATGTGGCACTATCTAGATGTTAATCTTCGAATCGTTTTACTGTCCTCCTTCCGAAAGATGGGTTGAATTGCACCACAAATATTGTTTACCCAGAAGTTTTGTTATAATATTATTACGACAAGTATATGGTATATAGTTTAAACAAGTTTATTTCTACTGAATTATGTAATCTTTTCAATATTTCAACTTTTAATTTTACAATGACGTTCATTCTTAGTAGGATTGGAGTGAATTTGTCAACGAAAACGATAGAGTATATACAATGGACCTTTGTGGATGGGGTCGCTATAAGACCCCAACTTTTATAAATAAAGATGAATTTTCTATAAATATTATTTTTGAATATTATGGAGTAAATTTGATATAATGTTATAGTTGTGAGTAATATTTATAAATTTTGCAAAGTAAGCAAAGTTGTTATAAAATATTAGTTTGGTGAGGAATATTCTTTTTGTCGGGGAATATTCGCATGGACACAATCATCAGTGGACCCCACAACGGAATTATTGTCGGATTGAGAAAAACGACAAAAATACTTTATGAAAATAACTTGGCGGAGGTGTTACTGTTTAAAGCTGCTGAACTACCCATTAGTAAAAAATAAAGATGTCTGGCGTGGTTGCATAGTAGCACACAAGATTGATTATTGATGCTTTACGTGAGAAGTCACTCATTTATACTCAATTATTACTCTGATAATTCTTGCGATCATATCTCTTATATTATTGATTCAATTATTGTCACAAAGATCATCTCAGATAATATGTTATATTATTAAATCAATAATTGAGACGACAAGTTATAAATGATTAATAATTGTTGAAAGATTAAATATGTGTTGATTAAAAATAAAATGATTTGTGGTAATATTTAATCAATCCTTGATGTATATAAAGAGTCTATTATGAGAAGTTTGTGGTAAGTTTGGTTATTTTATGAGGGGCCCATATGTAAGACCCTAACTTATTATTAATGAAATTTAATTTTCTCTATTTATTATTTTGAAATAGTAAGGGTTGATTTGATTAATGTGGATAGTTATGGGTAAAATACGCAAATATTTCAAAATAAGCAAGTGGTTATAAAATATTCATTGTTGTTAGGGAATATTCGTTTGGTCGTGGAATATTCTTCTTGCTTGTCGGGAATATTAAATGCGGCGGTATAGATCTTTATGGGCCCATAACTGAAAAGCGATTGGATGAAGAAAACGACAAATATAAGTTGTTTAAAAATAACGGCGTAGTTATTCACAATTATCTTTTATTAAAAATACTTTCGTGGTTAAAACACGAGTAGATATGGTATTGCACCAATTATTGATTCTTACGTGAAGGCACACTACTCAATAATGGTTCTGATGATAATTCTTATTCGATATTTTATTAATTTAATAATTCTTTGCGTTGATATTTTATATTCTTGTTGTTTGATAATTGTCATTACACAAGATTTTTATTATCGAAGCAATAATTCATATTATCTGAATAATATTATTAGATAATATTATTGGCGATGTCTAGAAATTTACATCTAAGGAGAGGTATGGTTACCTAATTATGTGTGAAGAAGGAGAAATTCTTATTGGAAAGCCCCTCTTCCTGGAGGCTATGCGGTTTGTCGATATTGTGATTACGTAATATTATTTGTGAATAATTAATTATTGATTAATATGATGAGAAAAATATTGATTTTATGTGGATATAGATGGAGAAAATTTTAATGTGACAATTGTTGAAAATTAAAATTTTATTTTATTTTGATAAAATAATTCATTTAAATATATTATTATATTTTAATAATATAATAATGATGATATTTTTACGATGAATGTGGGATATATGAGTATATGTGGAGGAGGAGTATTTTTGTTACCAAAAATATTTAAAGCATGTTTTATGTGTTTGGTGGACCCCATTTCTTGGTTGAAATTTGATTATAACTTGTAAAATCGTCTGTTTATGGATTTGGTCAATTTCATTTGGAATTTGGAAAAACTTTCTTCGTAAAAGTTTTAGAGAATTGAATTTCCTATTAAAAGTCACGAGTTTGAATTTTCCGACAAAAGGGCTATTTATTGTGAATTATTGAAGTTTGAAGCTTGAAATAATTGATTTTGGAAGTTTAAAATATTTTAAATAACAAAACTTTTTTTTCATTATGGTGTGTTACACATGTGTGTTGAATGAGTGAATTGAGTTACGGGAAGGTTAGGCGTAGAAAAATTTAATTTATATATTAATATTATATTAAATTTTACTAACTTTGTGTTCTAAGCATTTTCCTATAAATAGGGTGCTTAGGTTAGAATTGAAAATTACACCAAAAACTGAAGTTTTCTCTCTCTATATTATCGAGCGTATTCTTGTGAGATTTTGAGTATATTTTGAGTATTGTTATAATGTGCAAGTTCAAGTCATAGCCTATATCCGGTGTTTCCGCTAGAAGTACTGATCTTTCGAGGTAAGAGATAATTTTTTTAATGATATTATTTATTCTAATATCATTATGCCGAAGTATTGATCTGAACTTTTTAATCAAATTTGGAACTTTTAGTGTCGGGGTTATTATTCACGTATACTGGACTTATTCACGTATCTGATCTATTCACGAATCTGACACTATTCATCGAAAAATAAAATTTTCCTTTTCGTCCAAAATATCTATTCGGATACTAGCTTTGATTGTATCCATGTTTTGATCATTCTTGAATTTTACACCACTATGATTATTTTTGAGGTATTGTTGGACATGGATAAAACAAAAGTACGAATCCTTAATCATTAATCTTTGTCATTTTGTTTCCTTTGGATTCGTTTTTTAAAATATTTTCATCATCCTCGGTCTTAAATGATGATATTATTGAATATCTTTGGCTTTGTAGTGCGAAGATGAATGATTTCGATGAATATCTTTGGCCGCATCTGAAGATGAGCAGTGTTTAGATGAACATGACCAATGATGAATATCTTTTGGCTGTGTAGTGCAAAGATGAATATTTGATTCCGGATATATATTGATTGATGTTACGAGAATAAAAGATGAGCGATGAACTTTTAAATTCATACATAGAAGATAGTAGTTTGCATTCTCTACTTAACTCTTCTAATGAATTATTATTTCATTGCGAATATTGATTTAAAACTTGTTGTCTATTGTATTCTATTAGATTTTTCCTGTTGAAGACTAACGATAATTTGTTGTATATTATCTTAGTCATAATATTCTTCTTTCTGGGCTAGTTGAGCTCACCCTTTTCCTTTTTGTTCCATTTTTCTTCTCGGGATGCGAGAATATAAGCGAAATGCAAGTCGGGGTATGGAATGAAAGTTCTAGAGAGAGTTATTTAGTAGTCCTCACCATTTTGTAAAATAATGTATCAATAAATGTGATGAGGATTTATTTGAGTATAGATATTGTCTAGAAGATAATATTTGTATTCAAACTCACAGAGTTCTTGTTGTAATAATAAAGTTGTAGTTGTTTACGTACCATATATTGTACCTCGAATGGGTGATGTATACCTATTTTGGGGGCGTCACGGTTGGTATCGAGCTTAGGATATGATCTCTGGCGGAGATCGGGAATAGAACTAGGAGGGAGAGGCGAGTAAATCCTTCGCTAAGTGTCCTACCTAAGCTTATTTGTTAGTTAGTCGATATATAGGGATATTATGTGATATATTGATTTCCTTAATTAACCCTTGTTTTATGATGATTTGAGAATGTCGATGAGAATATTAACAATGGAAATGAGGCCAGTGGAGCGCTGCATACTCACCAACGAGGAGAACGCGTCAACAGTGGCAATGTTCCTCCCGAAACAACACCAACGAGCGAGATGATGAGCGAGGGATGTTTAGAAGCTTTTTGCGATTCATGCAAAATCGGGACGAGGAGACTCGTGTTCAAAATACTGAGGAGAAATGATAGCAATTCACGGGTTATCACGACCAAGCGATTCAAAGAGTTGGGACCACGAAATTTAAGGAAAGCGGATCCGATCATGGCGGAAACATGGGTCAAGCAAACTACCAATATATTCGATGTCTTGGGATGCACGGAGGAGCGAAGGTTCCATTCGCCACCTTTATGTTCCGTGGTGAGGCGGATCTTTGGTGGGAGTGCGTGAAGCGTACCCATCCACCCTTTTCGGCGTGTCTTGGGAGACATTTTAGAAACTATTTAATGAAAATACTTTCCTAAAAGTGTTAAATCATATGAAGGAAGTGTAGTTTATTAAACTGGAGCGAGAATAACATGGCGGTGTCTCGATCTGAGGCAAAGTTTGCGAGTTATCCAGGTTTGCACCTCATTTGGTGGAGAATGAAGAACGTATGACGCGGATGTTTCTAAGAGGTTTGAAACCCGGCATACGACAATATCTCATTTCTCATAAATTTTCTCTCTATTCAGATGTTGTAAACAGGGCTCAATTATTAGAGCGAGATAACGAGTACGGTCAACCGAGGGACCACAACCAGGATAATACCGGAGATAGCAGTCAACAAAACAACGATAACCAGCGGAGAAAGAAAAAGATGGACAAAAATGGTAACCACTCTGGTGGTAATCATGGCCATGAAAATAGAAGAAGCGAGTCAGGAGGAGATTTTAAAAAGAGGAGATTTAACAACGACCATGTGAAGACGACAGTGCCGGCAGCAACTGGTTCTAAGGGAGGAGAACGACCACCGGTCGTATGTTATAAATCAGGGAAAGAGGACATATCACCAAACTCCCCCGGCAACAGTTCAAGGTATGCTATAATTATGGAAAGGAATGACATATCGCTCGAGATTATGCGGTGGCGAAACCTAGTTCAATGAAGACGGTGACTCAAAAGACATCCCCGTAAAAGTCAAAGTCAACGGTTCTGGAAGAAGCGTTTATTGTGGTTGGTCAAAATCGAGGAACCCAATTGAGGTGATCACGGGTAAGCTATTTATATATTCTTGCGAAGTTTATACCTTACTTGATCTGGGGTGCTACCCATTCATTTATCTCTCCTGCTTGTGCTCAACGTTTAAACTTGACTCGGGAGAAATTAGACTTTGACCTATTTGTGGAAACTCATTAGAGAAACTTTCATCACATCCATTGTTTATAAATCTTGTTTGATTCAAGTTGGCACCATCACCTTACTTGTTGACCTTATTTCTTTAAAGATACTTGCTTTTGATGTGATTTTAGGGATTGATTGGTTAACTACTCATCATGCCAAAATTGATTATTTTAAATAAGGTTGTTAGTTTTCATATTCCTAACCAACTTTTGTTATGCAATTCAAGCAACTAAACCATTAAAATCAATCACCGCTGTATCTCTCATAAAGCTATTCGTTTATTGAAAAACGTATGTCAAGCTTTCTTAGCCCATGTTATGGATTTGAATAAAGACACGTCAAATTTGAATAATATTCTGTTGTTATTGACTTTCTGACGTATTTCTGAAGAACTTCCGGCCTACCCCGAGCGTGAAGTTGAATTCTTTATTGATCTTGAACTCGCATAAAGCCCATTTCTAAAACCCATATCGAATGGCTCTATTGAACTTGAGAGTTAAAGGTCCAACTACGAGAATTGTTGGACATCGATTTCATTCGACTAAGTACATCTCCTTGGGGTGCTCTGTTTTTATTAAGTAAAGAAGAAAGGCGGGGGAGTATGCGACTTTGTATTGACTATCGGAATTGAACCATGTCACCATCAAGAATAGGTATCCTCACCTCGTATTGATGACTTGTTTGACTAGTTGCAAGGGGCACAATTTTTTTCAAAGATCGATCTTAGTTTCGGATATCATCAAATGAAGATTAGAATCGAGGATATTCCAAATCTTCGCCTTTAGAACTTCGATGCGGGCATTATGAATTCTTAGTCATGTCTTTCGGATTGACTAATGTTCCTGCGGCTTTCATGGATATGATGAACCGAGTATTCAAGGAATATTTGGATCGGTTTTGTTGTTGTCTTTTTGATGACATCCTCATATATTCCAAAGTCATGAAGATCATGAGCACCATTTGAAGCCGGGTACTCCAAAGGCTTCGTGAAAACAAACTATATGCCAAATTAAAGAAATGCGAGTTACGGCTTGAGGAAGTAGCATTTCTTGAGGCACGCAGTGTCAAAACATGGAGTATCCGTGGACGTGCGAAGATTGAAGCAATACAAAGTTAGAACAACCAAAGTCGGTGGCCAGAAGTGCGTAGCTTTACGGGCTTAAATTTGGTTATTATCGGAGATTCGTGGGAAGGATTTTCTCGAATCGCTACTCCATTAACTCAAATTGACTCGGAAGATATAAAATTAAATATGGAGCGAGGAATGCGAGAAGAGTTTCCAAGAGCTCAAGAGGAGACTCATTTCTAAGCACTGTTCTAACAATACCATCTGGTTCGGATGGATTTGTTATCTCACAATGATGCTTGACACGAAAGGGTTAGGATGTGTTCTCATGCAACGTGGGAAAGTCATAGCTTATGCCTCATGACAACTTAAAGAATATGAGAGGAATTATCCTACTCATGATCTAGAGTTAGCGGCCCGATCGTTTTGCTAAAAGATATGGAGGCACTATCTATATGGGGAGAAAGTGGAGATATATTCGACCCGTAAAAAGCCTTAAATATTTCTTCACTTAAAAAGAACTTAACATGCGACAACGACGTTGGCTCGATTTGTAAGACCGAAAATTTTTAAATAAAAGGAATTTCCTTTATTTATTATTTTGAAATAGTAAGGGTTGATTTGATTAATGTGGATAGTTAAGGGTTAAATACATAAATATTTCAAAATAAGCAGTGGTTATAAAATATTCATTTTGTGGGGAATATTCGTTTGGTCGTGGAATATTAAATGACTGTCGGGGAATATTCGTTTGGTCGTGGAATATTAAATGCGTCGGGGAATATTAAATGCGACGGTAGCGACCGTGTGGGGCCCATAACGGAAAGCGATTGGATGAGGAAAAGCGACAAAGTTTGGGTGGTTATAAATAATTGGCGTAGTTATTCTGAATTAAGGCCGTAGTTATTCACTGAATTAAGACTGTTGGAATACCCGGTGGTTAAAATACTGATGTCTGGCGTGGTTGCACACAAGATGCACGCGGTATTACCACACAGTATTATTGAATTATTGATTAAATGCGTAAGATGGCACTACTCAATAATTGTTACAATAATTCTTGCTCGATATTTTATTTTATTGATTCAATAATTCTTTGCGTTGGTATTTTATATTATTCTTTGTTTCAATAATTGTCCTTTGCACGATATTTCCCATTATCGGATCAATAATTCATATTATTTGAATAATATTATTAGATAACATTATTGGCAATGTCTAGAAAGTTACATCTAAGGAGAGGTTTGGTCACCTAATTGCGGCGATGAGGAGAGATCCTTATTGGAAAGCCCCTCTTTCTCTGAGGAGCGGCTGGTTGTCATAATTGTGATTACGTAATATTATTTGTGAATAATTAATTATTGATTCATATGATAAGGAAATATTTATTTTATATGAATATAAATGATGGATTTATTTATGTGGTTATTAATGAAGGAATTAATCTTTGAGATGTTTTATTTTGTCGGATTGGAGGTATTAAAGATCAAATCGGTTGTTATTACTGACTTTATTGTGTGAGTTATAATATTTAATCCGACCGTTGGATCGTTGTAATTTTTGGATATGTTATACATATATAAGTTGAGTATATGTCCACAAATTTTGAACCGTTAAAATGCACGAATGATTTGTTGTGAATTTTAAGAGGTGTCGGATTCGGAAATTAGGTTTATAATTGATTTTGGTGGAAAATTCTAGAATTGAGTGGGCCCCACTTGTGGTTGGTGAAGAAATGTGCTGAATTTTATTTCAAATGTGGTGGGTGGCAATAGTAGCGAGTAAAAGCCATCGGTAGCTTGTCAAATGCTACGCTTGGTTGCTACTAACATTTTCCTATAAATA
Source organism: Panax quinquefolius (assembly GCA_020205615.1). Classification (NCBI taxonomy): domain Eukaryota; kingdom Viridiplantae; phylum Streptophyta; class Magnoliopsida; order Apiales; family Araliaceae; genus Panax; species Panax quinquefolius. The sequence goes on along the minus strand of CM035170.1, from coordinate 96,558,677 downwards.
GAGGGCTAAGTTAGAATTGAAAATCACACGAAAACAAAGTTTTCTCTCTTTCTCTCTATATTATTGAGCGTATTTTGTGAGTATTTAGATACTTTGAGAGTTCTTTGTTGAAGACAAGTTTCATTCAATCACTTCCTACCTTTCCTTCCAAGTATTGATTTTTTTGAGGTAAGGGATATTATTTTTTTCGTAATGATATTATTTCTTCATATCATTATCTTTGAAATGTTGATCGATGTTTTTATCAAATTTGGAACTTTTTCATGCTCGAGTTCTTATTCATGAGTTCTTATTCACGAGTTCTTATTCATGAGTTACTATTCACGAGTTCTTATTCACGAGTACTATTCATGAAAGCGTGAAGATGTTTTTTTGTGGAATTTCTATCTTTTGGTGTCGAGTTACTTATTCACGTGTCTGGCCTTATTCACGATATCTGACCTATTCACGAATACTTTGGCCTATTCAATAGAAAATGAAAATTTTTCTTTTCGTCCAAAATATCTATTTTGGATACTAGCTTTGATTGTATCCATGTTTTGATCATTCTTGAATTTTACACCACTATGATTATTTTTGAGGTATTTTTTGGGCGTGGATAAAACCAAATTGCAAAGATGAATGATTTACAAGAATATCTTTGGCACAGTAGTGCAAAGATGAAGCGGTGTTTAAATGAACATGACCGATGATGAATATCTTTGGCTGTAGTGCAAAGATGAGCAGTGTTTAAATGAACATGTGCCGATGATGAATATCTTTGGCCTTTAGTGCAAAGATGAGCAGTGTTGAGATGAACATGACCGATTGATGAATATCTTTGGCACGTAGTGCAAAGATGAATATTTGATTTGAGATGAATATTGATTGATGTTACGAGGATAAAATATTGATGATGGAATATTAAATTCATAGATTATAGTAGATTTCATTCTCTACGTAACTCTTACATGAATTATTATTTCACATGCGAATATTGATCGAAACTTGTTATCTGTTGTATTCTATCGATTTTTCCTGTTGTTGAGACTAACGATAATTTGTTGTATATTATCTTAGTCATAACATTCTTCTTGGCTAGTTGAGCTCACCCTTTTCCTTGTTGTTCCATTTTTCTTCTCGGGAGGCGAGAATGTAATGCGAGTACTAGTCGGGAATATGGAATGAAGGTTCTAGAGAGAGTTGTTTAGTAGTCCTCACCATTATTGTAAAATAATGTATCAATAAATGTGATGAGGATTTATTTGAGTATAAATATTGTCTAGAAGATAATATTTGTATTTAAACTCACGAGTTTATTGTTGTGATAATAAAGTTGTAGTTGTTTACGCATGCCGTGTATTTGGCGACTTCGAATGGGTTGGATGGAATGGACCTATTTTGGGGTCGCGTCACGATTGGTATCGAGCTTAGGGATATGATCTCTGGCGGAGATCGGGAATAAAACTAGGAGGGAGAGCAGAGTAAATCCTTCGCTAGTGTGTCTACTAAGCTTATTTGTTAGTTAGTCGATATTTAGGGATATTATGTGATATATTGATTTCCTTAATTAACCCTTGTTTTATGACAAGATTTTGAGAATGTCGTTGAGAATATTAATAGTGGAGTAAATGAGGCCGTGGAGATGCACATACTTAATAACGAGGAGAACGTGCAACAGTGTTTGGCAATGTACCTCCTGTGAATAATACCCTTGAAAGAGATGATGAGCGAGGGATGTTTAGAAGCTTTTTGCGATTCATGCAAAATCGGGACGAGGAGACTTCGTGTTCAAAATCTGAGGAGGAGATGATAGCAATTCACGGGTGGTCACAATGAAGCGATTCGAAGAGTTGGGACCACGAGTGCAGGGAAAGCCGGATCCGATCATGGCGAAACATGGGTCAAGCAAATTACCAAGATATTCGATGTCTTGGGATGCACGAAGAACGAAAGTTCCATTCGCTACTTTTATGTTTCGTGGCGAGGCGATTCTTTGGTGGGAGTCGTGAAGCGTACCCATCCAAATGCACTCGGCGTGTCTTGGGAGACGTTTGAAACTATTTAATGACAAGTACTTCCACAAAGTATTAAATCGTATGAAGGAAGTGGAGTTTATTAGGCGGAAGCGAGAATAACATGGCGGTGTCCCGATGAAATGAAGTTTGCGGAGTTATCGAGTTTGCACCTCATTTGGTGGAGAATGAGGAGCGTATGACGCGGATGTTTACGAGAGGTTTGAAACCCGGCATACGTCGAGATCTCATTTCTCATAAATTTTCTCTCTATTCGGATGTTGTAAGCAGGCTCGATTGTTAGGCGAGATAACGAGTACGTTCAACCGAGGGACCATAACGAGGATCATACCAAAGATAGCGATCATCGAATAACGATAACGGTGGAGAAAGAAGAATACGGAGACAAAGGCGGTAACCACTCTGGTGGTAATCGTGGCCATAAAAATAGAAGAAAGCGAGTCGGGAGGAGATTCAACAACGACCGTGTGAAGGCGTCGGCGCCAAGATGTGGCTCGGTTCCAAGGAGGAGAAAGACCACCGGTCAGTATGTTACAAATCTTGGGAAAGAGGGACATATCATTGAAACCGTCCACAAAAGTTTAAGGTATGCTATAATTGTGAAAAGAAGGACATATCGCTCGAGATATGCGATATCGAAACCTAGTCTGGTGAGGCGGTGACTCAAAAGGATGTCGAAGAAAAGTCAAAGTCAACGATTTACGGAAGAAGCGTTTGTCGTGGCCTCAAAAATCGAGGAACCCGAACGAAGTTAGCACGGGTTAGTTAATTATAAATTCTTGCGAAGTTTATACCTTACTAGAATCTGGTTTCTACCCATTCTTTTATCTCTCTTTGCTTTGCGCTCAACGTTTGAACTTGACTACGGAGAAATTAGACTTTGACCTATTTATGGAGACTCAGTTAGGAGAAACTTTCATTACATCCGTTGTTTAGAAATCTTGTTTGATTCAAGTTGGCACTATCACATTACACAGTAACCTTATTTCTATAGAGATATTGTTTTTGATGTGATTTTAAGGTTAACTACTCATCATGCCAAAATTGATTACTTTAAAAGGGTTGTTAGTTTTCATATTCCTAAGCAACCTATTATTCAATTCGCAATCAAACCATTGAAGTCAAACATTTTCATATCAAACCATGAAGTCATTCGTTTATTACGGATGTCAAGTTTTCTTAGTCCATGTTATGGATTTGAATAAAGACACGTCGATTTGAATAATATTCTTGTTGTTATTGATTTTTCTGGCGTATTTCTGAAGAATTTATTGGCTTACTCCCAAAGATATTAAATTTTGTATCGACTTTGAACCCTACAAAAAACTCATTTCTAAAATCTCATATCGAATGGCTCTATTGAACTTGAGGAGTTAAAATTCAACTATAAATTTGGTACATGAGCCTTTATCTTGTGACTTCCTTTGTGGAATGCACCTAAGCGAGACTCTCTGTAGGGGGACGTCATATTAGATGCGATAATAAATCGATAGGTGTCATTGTGACGTCTTTATCCAAGGTTGGGATATGAGTCACAGTTGAGAACAACCTAAGTCGGTAATCGAAATGCGTAGTTTTCTAGGCTTAGTTGGTTATTATCGGAGATTCGTTGAAGGATATTCTCGAATCGCTACTCCGTTAACTTAGCTGACTCGAAAAAGATACAAAATTCGTATGGAGCGAGGAATGCGAGAAGATTTTCCAAGAGCTCAAGAGGCGACTCATTTCGGCACATATTCTAACCATACCATCTTGGAAAAGCGAACGTGGTAGTGACGGCGCGTTGAGTAGAAGATCATATCTTGAGGAACGAGTGCGATGATGTCAAGTATCGCGATAGAGCCAACTTTAATAGAAAAAGTTAAGGTTGCTTCGAGCCACCGCAGGCGGGAGTTGATGCGTATGAAGAAGAAAGTACAAGAAGGAGTCATTAGGGCGAGAATTGATGAAGAAGGAATACTTGAGTCCACTCTAGACTTTGTGTTCCTAACGACTCGATTTGAAGTACAAGATTATGATGGAGGCATACTGATCGCCATTTGCAATCCACCACGGAAGTACTAAAATGTATCGTAATCTTGACATACATTTTGGTGGAACAATATGAAGAGAGAGATTGCAAAGTTTATCTCGATGTGTTTAACTTGCCCGCAAGTAAAGGATGAGCATCTTGTACCTAAGGGTCCGTTCTGCAACCACTTGAGATTAGGAATGGAAGTGGGAACACATTACTATGAATTTAGTTACGGGTCTTCCTACGGTTTCTCAAGGCATCAATGCTATTTGGGTCATTATTGATAGATTAACCAAGTCTCGCTCATTTCTTCTGCGTCTGAGAGACTTATTCCTTGAACGTCTTTCTCGTATATGTACGTAAATGAGATTGTGAGATTGCATGGCATGCCAGTATCCATAGTTTTAGATCGTGACCCAAGATTCACTTCATGATTTTGGGTTAGTTTGTAGAAAGCTATGGGCACGAATTTACGATTCAGTTTGGCATACCATCCTCAAACGGATGGGCAATCAGAAAGGACTACTCAAACTCTTGAAGATATATTAAAACTCTGTGTCCTAGATTTCAAAGGAAGTTGGGATAAGTACTTGCCATTGATGGAATTCTCATACAACAATAGTTATTAAACAAATATAGGCATGGTTCCATTCGAAGCATTATATGGACGAAAATGTCGGGATGAGGTGGGTGAAGCAACATTGTTGGGACTCGAGTTAGTACGTATGACTACCGAAAAGATCCAAATGATTCGACAACGTATACAAACGGCACAAGATCGACAAAAGAGTTATGCGGATCTTCATCGAAAGGACGTGGAATTTAATGTAGGGGATCATGTATTGTTGCGAGTTGCTCCATGGAAGGGAGTTACAAGATTTGGGAAGAGAGGAAAGCTCAAATCCACGATTTATTGGTCCTTTTCAAATTCTTGACCAAGTAGGAAATGTAGCCTATAGACTTGCGTTACCTCCAAGTATGTCTCGTGTTCATAATGTGTTTCACATATCTGTACTTCGTAAATATGTGAAAGACCCGAACCACGTTATTGAGTTAGAACCTGACGAGATAGCCGAAGACTTAACGTATGAGGAGGTACCTGTCAAGATCTTGGATAGGAAGGAGCATGTCCTACACGCAAAGGTCATACCACAAGTTAAAGTTTTGTGGAGGAATCATGCTATAGAAGAAATGACCTGGGAATTGGAAACGAAAATGAAAGCGAGGTATCCTCACCTTTTGAAACACACCAGTACGTCACGTCAATTTCGAGGACGAAATTTCATAAGGAGGGAGGTTGTAAGACCCCAAAATTTTTAAATAAAAAGAATTTCCTTTATTTATTATTTTGAAATAGTAAGGGTTGATTTGATTAATGTGGATAGTTAAGGGTTAAATCGCAAATATTTCAAAATAAGCAAGTGGTTATAAAATATTCATTTTGTCGGGGAATATTAGTTTGGTGGTGGAATATTAAATCTTGTCGGGAATATTCGTTTGGTCGTGGAATATTAAATGCTTTGTCGGGGGAATATTAAATGCACGCCAGTAGACCATGTGTGGGCCCCATAACGAAAGCGATTGGATGAGGAAAACGACAAAGTTTGGGTGGTTATAAATAACTGGCGTAGTTATTCAGATTAAGGCCAGGTTATTACCGATTAAGGCATTTGGAATACCCGTTGGTTAAAATCTGATGTCTGGCGTGGTTGCACGATGGCAGCACGGTATTACGCAGATATTGTTGAATTATTGATTAAATGCGTAAGATGGCACTACTCAATAATTGTTCACGATAATTCTTTATCAATATTTTATTTTATTGATTCAATAATTCTTTGCGTTGGTATTTTATATTATTCTTTGTTTCATAATTGTCAACGCACAAATATTTCCCATTATCGGATCAATAATTCATATTATTTGAATAATATTATTAGATAACATTATTGGCAATGTCTAGAAAGTTACATCTAAGGAGAGGTTTGGTCACCTAATTGCGCATGATGAGGAGAGATCCTTATTGGAAAGCCCCTTTCTCAGGAAGCGGCTGGTTGTCATAATTGTGATTACGTAATATTATTTGTGAATAATTAATTATTGATTCATATGATAAGGAAATATTTATTTTATATGAATATAAATGATGGATTTATTTATGTGGTTATTAATGAAGGAATTAATGCTGAGATATTTTATTTTGTCGGATTGGAGGTATTAAAGATCAAATCGGTGTTATTACAGCTTTATTGTGTGAGTTATAATATTTAATCCGACCGTTGGATCGTTGTAATTTTTGGATATGTTATACATATATAAGTTGAGTATATGTCCACAAATTTTGAACCGTTAAAAATGCACGAATGATTTGTTGTGAATTTTAAGAGGTGTCGGATTCGGAAATTAGGTTTATAATTGATTTTGGTGGAAAATTCTAGAATTGAGTGGGCCCCACTTGTGGTTGGTGAAGAAATGTGCTGAATTTTATTTCAAATGTGGTGGGTGGCAATAGTAGCAGGTAAAGCCATCGGTGGCAGTCAAGTCTGCTTTGGTAAATTTAACATTTTCCTATAAATAGAGGGCTAAGTTAGAATTGAAAATCACACGAAAACAAAGTTTTCTCTTTTCTCTCTCTATATTATTGAGCGTATTTTGTGAGTATTTAGATACTTTGAGAGTTCTTTGTTGATTACAAGTTTCATTCAAAGATCACTTGAGCCTTTCCTTAGAAGTATTGATTTTTTGAGGTAAGGGATATATTATTTTTTTAAGTAATGATATTATTTCTTCAATATCATTATCTTTGAAATGTTGATCCGATGTTTTATCAAATTTGGAACTTTTTCATGTCGGGTTACTATTCATGAGTTACTATTCACGAGTTACTATTCATGAGTTACTATTCACGATTCTTATTCACGAGTACTATTCATGAAGCGTGAAGATGTTTTTTGTGGAATTTCTATCTTTTGGTGTGAGTTACTATTCACGTATACGGCCTTTATTCACGATATCTGACTATTCACGAATCTGGCACTATTCAATAGAAAAATGAAAATTTTTCTTTTAAGTCAAAATATCTATTTTGGATACTAGCTTTGATTGTATCCATGTTTTGATCATTCTTGAATTTTACACCACTATGATTATTTTTGAGGTATTTTTGGGCGTGGATAAAACCGGTCAAAAATGAATGATTTCAAAGAATATCTTTGGCACATAGTGCAAAAGATGAGCGGTGTTTAAATGAACATGATCGATGATGAATATCTTTGGCTCAGTAGTGCAAAGATGAGCAGTGTTTAAATGAACATATGACCGACTGATGAATATCTTTGGCCTTTAGTGCAAAGATGAGCAGTGTTGAGATGAACATGATGGATTGATGAATATCTTTGGCTGTAGAGTGCAAAGATGAATATTTGATTTGAGATGAATATTGATTGATGTTACGAGGATAAAATATTGATGATGGACATTAAATTCATAGATTATAGTAGATTTCATTCTCTACGTAACTCTTACATGAATTATTATTTCATTATGAATATTGATCCGAAACTTGTTGTCATTTGTATTCTATCGATTTTTTCCTGTTGGAGACTAACGATAATTTGTTGTATATTATCTTAGTCATAACATTCTTCTTGGCTAGTTGAGCTCACCCTTTTCCTTGTTGTTCCATTTTTCTTCTCGGGAGGCGAGAATGTAGCGAGTACTAGTCGGGGTATGGAATGAAGGTTCTAGAGAGTTGTTTAGTAGTCCTCACCATTATTGTAAAATAATGTATCAATAAATGTGATGAGGATTTATTTGAGTATAAATATTGTCTAGAAGATAATATTTGTATTTAAACTCACGCTTTTATTGTTGTGATAATAAAGTTGTAGTTGTTTACGTACCATGTATTTGGCGACTCAGAATGGGTTGGATGGAATGGACCTATTTTGGGGTCGTCACACGAGCTATTGAAAGACTACGACCACACTATTTAATACCATCCTGAAAAAGCGAACGTGGTAGGTGGCGCGTTGAGTAGAAGATCATATCTTGAGGAATGAGTGCGATGATGTCAAGTATCTGCGTAGAGCCAACTTTAATAGAAAAAGTTAAGGTTGCTTCGAGCCACCCAACCGGAGGCGATGCGTATGAAGAAGAAAGTACAAGAAGGTGCTATTCGAGCGAGAATTGATGAAGAAGGAATACTTGAGTCCACTCCGGACTTTGTGTCCCTAACGACTACGATTTGAAGTACAAGATTATGATGGAGGCACATAATACACCATTTGCAATCCATCTGGAAGTACCAAAATGTATCGTCATCTTGACATACATTTTGGTGGAACAATATGAGAGAGAGATTGCAAAGTTTATCTCAACGTGTTTAACTTGTCAACGTGTAAAGGCGGAGCATCTAGTACCTAAGGTCCGTTGCAACCACTTGAGATTCCAAAATGGAAGTGGGAACACATTACCATGGATTTCAATTCACGGGTCTTCCTACGGTTTCTCAAGGCATCAATGCTATTTGGGTTATTGTTGATCGATTAACCAAGTCTGCTCATTTCTTGCCGATCGGAGAGACTTATTCCTTGAACGTCTTGCTAGTATATATGTAAATGAGATTGTGAGGTTGCATGGCATGCCAAGATCCATAGTTTGGGATCGTGACCCAAGATTCACTTCAAGATTTTGGGTTAACTTGCAAAAAGCTATGAGCGCAGATTTACGATTGATTCGGCGTACCATCCTCAAAGCGGACGGACAATCGAGAGAGACTATTCAAACTCTTAAAGATCTATTAAGACTCGTCCTGACTTCAAGGGCGGTTAGGATAAGTATTTACCATTGGCGGAATTCTCCCACAACAACAGTTATCAAGCAAGTATATGTGTGGCTCCATTCGAAGCATTATATGGACGAAAATGTCGCTCTTCAATATGTTGGGACGAGGTGGGTGAAGCAACATTTTTGGGACCCGAGTTGGTACGTATGACTACGGAAAAGATCAAAATGATTCGACAACGTATACAAACGGCACAAGATCGACAAAAGTGTTATGCGGATCTTCATCGAAAGGACGTGGAATTTAGTATAGGGGATCATGTATTGTTGCGAGTTGCTCCATGGAAGGGAGTTACAAGATTTGGGAAGAGAGAAAGCTCAATCCACGATTTATTGGTCCATTTCAAATTCTTGACCGAGTAGGAAATGTAGCCTATAGACTCGCGTTACCTCTCGAGTATGTCTCGTGTTCATAATGTGTTTCACATATCCATACTACGTAAATATGTGAAAGACCCAAACCATGTTATAGAGTTAGAACCAGGACGAGATAGCGAAGACTTAACGTGTGAGGAGGTACTGTCAAGATCTTGGATAGGAAGGAGCATGTCCCACGCCATGAAAGGTCATACCACAAGTTAAAGTTTTGTGGAGGAATCATGATATAGAGGAAATGACACAGGGAATTGGAAAGCGAAATGAAAGCGAGGTATCCTCACCTTTTTGAAACACCAGTATCGTCGTAAATTTCGAGGACGAAATTTCATAAGGAGGGAGGTTGTAAGACCCCAACTTATTATTAATGAAATTTAATTTTCTATTTATTATTTTGAAATAGTAAGGGTTGATTTGATTAATGTGGATAGTTATGGGTAAAATACTGAAAATATTTCAAAATAAGCAGTGGTTATAAAATATTCATTGTTGTTTGTAGAATATTCGTTTGGTCGTGGAATATTCTTCTTTAACGTCGGGAATATTAAATGCGACGGTAGCGATCTTTTAATGAGCCTAATAATAGCGAGCGATTGGATGAAAGAAAACGACAAATATAAGTTGTTTAAAAATAACTTGGCGTAGTTATTCTGAATTATATCTTTATTAAAATACTCGGCGGTTAAAACACGAAGCTTTGCAGTATTGCACCAATTATTGATTCTTACGTAAGAAGGCACTTTACTCAATAATGGTTACAAAGATAACTCTTGTTTTAGTATTTTATTGATTTAATAATTCTTTGCGTTGATATTTTATATTCTTTGTTGTTTTAATAATTGTCATTACACAATATTTTTCATTATCGAAATAATAATTCATATTATCTGAATAATATTATTAGATAAAATTATTGACAATATCTAGAAAGTTACATCTAAGGAGAGGTTTGGTCACCTAATTGCTTGGCGCCAAGTGAGGAGAAATTCTTATTGGAAAGCCCTTTCTTTCACAGGAAGCTACGCGGTTGTCGATATTGTGATTCTGTAATATTATTTGTAAATAATTAATTATTGATTTATATGATGAGAAAATATTAATTTTATGTGGATATAGATGGAGAAAATTTTTAATGTGACAATTGTTGAAAATTGAAATTTTATTTATTTTTTGATAAAATAATTCATTTAAATATATTATTATATTTTAATAATATAATAATGATGATATTTTTACGATGAATGTGGGATATATGAGTATATATGGAGGAGGAGTATTTTTGTTACCAAAAATATTTAAAGCATGTTTTATGTGTCGGTGGACCCCATTTCTTGACTGAAATTTGATTATAGCTTGTAAAATCGTCCGTTTATAGATTTCGGTCAATTTCTGTTTGGAATTTGGAAAAACATTCTTCTATAAAGTTGTAGTGAATTGCATTTCCTATAAAAAGACTCGAGTTTTGAATTTTCTGACAAAAGGGCTATTTATTGTGAATTATTGAAGTTCCAAAGCTCCGAAATAATTGATTTTTGGAAGTTTAAAATATTTTAAATAAAAAAAACGTTTTTTTCATTATGGTGTGTTACACATGTGTGTTGAATGAGCTGAATTTAGTTCTTGAAAGGTTGGTGTAGGAAAATTTAATTTATATATTAATATTATATTAAATTTTCTGCTTTGGTGTTCTAAGCATTTTTCTATAAATAGGGTGCTTAGGTTAGAATTGAAAATTACACACGAAACTGAAGTTTTCTCTCTATATTATCGGCGTATTCTTGTGAGTATTTTGAGTATATTTTGAGTATTGCTATATCTGGTGCAAGTTCAAGTCATGCTTTATATCCTGTTGTTTTAGCTAAATCTTGATCTTTTTCGAGGTAAGGGATATTATTTTTTTTAATGATATTATTTATTCTAATATCATTATGCCAAGTATTGATCTGAACTTTTTAATCAAATTTGGAACTTTTAGTGTATGGGGTTACTTATTCACGATACTCAAGACCTTTATTCACGTATCTGATCTTATTCACGAATCGACCTTATTCATCGAAAAATGAAAATTTTCCTTTTAAGTCAAAAATATCTATACGGATACTAGCTTTGATTGTATCCATGTTTTGATCATTCTTGAATTTTACACCACTATGATTATTTTTGAGGTATTGTTGGACATGGATAAAACAAAGTACGAATCCTTAATCCTTAATCCTTGTCATTTTGTTTCACCGGATTCGTTTCTTTAAAAAATATTTTCATCATCCTCGGTCTTAAATGATGATATTATTGAATATCTTTGGCTTTGTAGTGCGAAGATGAATGATTTCGATGAATATCTTTGGCCGTAGTGCAAAGATGAGCAGTGTTTAGATGAACATGACCCGTGATGAATATCTTTGGCTTGTAGTGCAAAGATGAATATTTGATTCGGATATATATTGATTGATGTTACAGGGATAAAAGATAGACGATGAACTTTTAAATTCATACATAGAAGATAGTAGTTTGCATTCTCTACTTAACTCTTCTAATGAATTATTATTTCATTGCGAATATTGATTTAAAACTTGTTATCTATTGTATTCTATTAGATTTTTCCTGTTGAAGACTAACGATAATTTGTTGTATATTATCTTAGTCATAATATTCTTTCTTTGAGCTAGTTGAGCTCACCCTTTTCCTTTTTGTTCCATTTTTCTTCTCGGGATGCGAGAATATAGCGATGTACAGTCGGGGTATGGAATGAAGGTTCTAGAGAGTTGTTTAGTAGTCCTCACTATTTTTATAAAATAATGTATCAATAAATGTGATGAGGATTTATTTGAGTATAGATATTGTCTAGAAGATAATATTTGTATTCAAACTCACGAGGTTCTTGTTGTAATAATAAAGTTGTAGTTGTTTACATACCATGTATTGACAACTCGAAATGGGTGATGTATATACCTATTTTGGGGCGTCACACCATATGTCATCATCTAAGAAGTCTCTTCACAATAGTAATTACCTTCGTCAATAGTAATTACCTTTACCAAACGTCAAACCACTTGCCGTTTCATATTACAAGGTCCGAACCAATTGTCGTTTAACATTACAGGCGTCAAACCACTTGGTGTTTCCCATTACAGGCGTCAAACCACTTTTCTTTTCACATCACCAGTCGTCAAACTACTTGCCTTTTCACATTTCAAGTGCTAAGCTAGAAATCTTCTATAAATAGAGGCCTAGTGCTTCATTATTTTTCACGAATTCATTCAAGCTATAGAGAGAGAAAGTATAGAGAGAATAAGAGAGAAAGAAGAAGAGTATTCTATTACTACACTACGGCAGTATTCAATCTCCTACTAATGTAAGGGGTGTTATTCTTTCTTATTCATGAAGAGAACTGTTGTTATTCCATTGCTTATTATTACGTTGGAATAACTCAGTATCATGCTAGCTTACCTATACTTGGTGACATTCTTCTATTATTCATTGGAACATCCTGTACATGTGTTTACAATTCTACTGGTTCCGTCTTTATTATCAAGGTTTTTAAACTCGGACCGGTCATCGATCCGGAAAAGTTACTAGGTGGATGGGTCACTGGTCCAACCAGTGGTCTGACCGTTATTGACCCAGTGATGTCATTAATATGTAATAAATAATAAATAAATAATTATATTAATTATTATTATATATTGTATATAATATTTAGTAAATATGTAAAATTAATCAATTTATCTACAAAAAAACTAAACATCTCTAAGATACATTCAAATTCCAAAATTCAACCACAAGTTCAAGTATTTGATTAAATGAATGCAAAGATATGTAAAATACTAAACAAAGTCTCAACTGAATTACTAAAATAAAATTCATGACACTTGATTCACAAAAAACATAAATCATTCTAAGGTCGAGAAGGTGATGCTTCTTGCCAATTGTCATCATCATCTTCATCTATTAATCCATGACCACGAGTACCACTGCTATTAGTAAAATACAATTTAGACTTTATATCGTATCAGTAAATAAAACGAGTGTGTATATGTCTTGTTTTTTAGTACATCTCGCATCCATGCAATACATTAAATTTCAAATAATACAATATTATATCCAATGACTAACTTATATTTTTGATAAATATATCCAGTTACTAACTATAAACATGAATAATAGGTATCATCCAATTTCCACCAAGTATCACTCTCTAATCAAATTTATTTGCTCCAAAAAACACCTGTACCCCCAAAAAAACTCGGAAATAATGTAAAGCTCTGTACTTGGCATATTTGAAGCAAATCCAACAATCAAAATCAAAGTTTTGTTTTCAGAAATCTTAATTTAAATTTAATTACCCGATTGAACATATAAGTATAACCCAATAAAAATTATAACTTTATCATTTTCACAAATTAGTTTAACAAAACAATATCACAATTAAAAAAAATGAACTAAAACATATTCTATAGTTGGAATATGTAGATGAAACTAATTATTACATTGAAAGAATCCTGTGGGGCATAAATTCAAAATATAATTGACATGGAAACTGAAATATTTACGGATTATCTTGCAATATTGTGTTTCATTATCAAACTGACAGAATTGATCCATCAATACCCAAAAATTCAAAGTTCAAACAGCTATTACACGAGGAAGGGGCGAGCAATGACTAACAAGTTGAGACTTGAGCACGGGGAAGGGTTGAGACTTTGGGCTTTGGGCACGGACGATGGGAACAGGGGAAGTGTTGTGGAAGGTTCGAAGGCAGAGGCGGAAATGAGAGAAGAAAAAAGCGAAGGAGAAAGAGAAATAAAATTAGAAAAGTAGCTAAAGAAACAGAAGCCCTAGCCCCTAATAGCTTAATTTATTTTTATTCTTTAAGGAGAGAACCGGACAAACCAGTGAACCGGTCGCCGATTCATTAGGTCAACCGGCTCGACCTCCTGTTCACCGATTCTGAATCGGTTTTGGAGCGAAATGGTTTAGTGGTCCAAACTGAATCAGATTGAGTAAACCGGTCCGGTTTTCCGGATTCAACCGTGGTCCGGTCCGGGTTTGAAAACCTTGTTTATTATTATTACATTGGAACATCACGTATGTGTGTTTTACACGGACACAGTTTAGTCGTTATTATTATTACATTGGAACATCATGTCTTTGTGTTTTACATGACTGGTTCCGTCTTTATTATTCTATTGGAACATCACAGCCGGTTGCAAATTTTGCACGACTGGTTCCGTTATTATTTTTCTCATTGAAATAACTTTTAATCTGTCTGCAAGTATCGCGTGCATGGTGATTTCTTTTGTTATTCCATTCTTTATTATACTCGGTTGGTTAAAGTTTTGACTTCTATACTCCATGAAATTAGTAGAATATCCTTGATATTTGCGCTTCATCTAAAGATATCTTTTCATGGGAATATTCTTCTGATCATTCTTGTATTTTACTCTACAAAGCGATGATCATGTTGACAATTTGGACATTATTAGTTCCTGGATAAATTAATTCTTGAACTTGTTTTATTGAATTCTTATATCATTGTCATCATCCTCATGTTTATATTATGTTAAAAGTCATTTGTGGCCTGTAGTGCATAGATGGACTTGGTATGATTATGACCAGGGATTATTCGGTGTAATCATGACCGTAATGTTACAAATGATTTGGTAAAAGTTGTGACGCCCCCAAAATTAGGTATACATCACCCATCTTGGGTCGCCACTTACATGGTACAGAATTTAAATACAACTTACTAACATAATTGTCGGGTATACAATCGACATAAAGCGTGAGTTTAAATACAAATATCGCTCTACTAGATATTATACAAACTCAAAAAGGAGTCCTCATTACAATTATTATCACACTATTTCACGTAATAGTGAGGACTACTAATGCTATCTTCATGACCATCACTGCTTTCCCGACTCATCCCAAACTATATTCTCATTTCCTGAAGAGAACAGTGAAAGAAAGGGTGAGCTCAACTAGCCCAGTAAGAAATATTATGACTAAGATAATGCAGAATAAATTATGAATAGTCTTCAACAATGTTAAACTGATAAAATACAATAGACAACCAGTTTAACTGCAGCGGAATATGCAATCCATTAAAAGAGTCAAGTAGAAAATAAAGTCTACTATCTTTTAGGTTTTAAAAGGTTTTTCATCACTGTTATAGCTGAGACTCAGCTTTAATAAATATTCCACATCATCGAATCACCCCGCACTACTACGGCCAAGAGATATTCTTTAGTATCACGACCACAATTATTCATGCACTACGGGCGAAGAATATTTGTGTATTCATTAATGGTCATGATCATGCCAACAATCATCCATCAATGCACTACTACCAATCGAGGATTTTTACCACATCATTTGTAACATTACGGTCGTGATTACACCGAATAGTCTCTCGTCATAATCATACCAAGTCCATCTATGCACTACAGAAGCCACGTATGACTTTAAAAAAAAATATAAACATGAGGATGATGACAATGATATAAGAATTCAATAAAACAAGTTCAAGAATTATTTTATCCAGAATTATTAACGTCCCAAATTATCAACATGATATCTTTGTTTTGTAGAGTAAAATTCAAGAATGATAAGAAGAATATTTTCATGAAAAGATCTTTGGATGAAATGCAAATATCAAGGATATTCCACTAATTTCATGGAGTATAGAAGTCAAAGTTTTAACCAACCGGGTATAATAAAGAATGGAATAACAAAAGAAATCACCATGCATGCGATAGAATCGCATGCATGTGTTATTCCAATGTAATAATAAAGAACGGAACTAGGTCGTGAAATTCACAATCGGGATGTTCCAACGTAATAATAAAGATGGAACCGCATCCTCCTGTGTAAAACACATGATATAGATATTCCAACGTAATAATAAAGATTTTAACCAGTCCTGTAAGACACACACGCATGTGATGTTCCAACAGAATAATAATAAAGATTTTAACCAGTGTCCTGTAAAACACACGATGTGATGTTCCAATGTAATAATAGAAGAATGTCACCAAGTATAGGGTAAACCACTTATACAAAGTTATTCCAATGTAATAATAAGCAATGGAATAACAACAGCTTCTCTTTATGAATAAGAAAGAATAACACCCCTTACATTTGGTAGGAGATTGAATATCGCAAAGAAGTGTAGTAACAAAATACTCTTCTTCTTTCTCTTATTCTCTCTATACTTTCTCTCTATATAGCTTGAATGAATTAAGTGAAAAATAATGAAGCCCTAGGCCTCTATTTATAGAAGATTTCTAGCTTAAGACACCGCCGTGTGAAAAGGCAAGTGGCTCGACGACTAATGATGTGAAAAGAAAAGTGGTTCGACGCTTGTAATGTGAAACGACAAGTGGTTCGGCGCTTGTAATGTGAAACGACAAGTGGTTCGACGTCTGGTAAAGGTAATTACTATTAACGAAGGTAAATACTATCGACGAAGGTAAATACTATTCACAAGGGTAATTACTATCGACGAAGGTAATTACTATCGATTTAAGGTAAATACTATTCACAAGGGTAATTACTATTGACGAAGGTAATTACTATTGACGAAGAGACTCTTAGATGATGACATATACGAGCCCCCATAAAATAATCAAACTTACCACAAATCATTTTTTTCATCAACACATATTTAATCTTTCAACAATTATTAATCATTTATAACTTGTCGCCTCAATTATTGATTTAATACTATAACATATTATATGATGATAATCGTGACAATAATTGAATCAATAATATAAGAGATATGATGCAAAGAATTATCAGAGAATAATTGAGCATAAATTTGAGTGACTTCTCACGTAAGCATCAATAATCAATACCGTAGTGTCTTACTACGCAACTACGCCAGACATCGTACTTTTACCACCGGGTAGTTCAACAGCTTTTAACGGTAACACCTCCGCCGTTATTTTTATAAAATGTTTTTAATCGTTTTCTCAATCCGACAATAATTACATTGCTGGGGTCCACCAATGATTGAGCCATTGTATTTAATATTCCCTAACAAAATAATATTCCCCACCAAACGAATATTTTATAACAACTTGCATACTTTGCAAAATTTATAAATATTACCCACAACTATAACATTATATCAAATTTATTCCATAATATTCAAAAATAATATTTATAGAAAAAATTCATCTTTATTTATAAAAGTCAGGTCTTACAACCTCCCTTTCTTATGAAATTTAAGCCCTCAAAATTAGGGTACGTGCACTGGTATGTCAAGAGGTAAGGATACCTTGATTTCATTTCGATTCTAACTCCCAAGTCATTTCCTCAACATCGTGGTTCCTCCACAAAACTTTGACTTGAGGTATAACCTTGAGCGTAGAATATGTTCCTTCTTATCCAAATTTTGAACAGAACCTCTTCATACGTCAAATCTTCCGCTATTTCGTCCGGTTTCTAACTCAATAATATGGTTCGGTCTTTCACATATTTACGTAACATAGATATGTGAAAAACGTTATGAACACGAGACATATTTGGCAGAAAGCGAGTCTATAGGCCACGCTCCTACTCGATCGAGGATTAAAATGGACCGATGAATCGAGGGTTAAGTTTTCCTCTCTTTCCAAATCTTGTAACTCCTTTCCATGGAGCAACTCTTAACAACACACGATCTCCTATATCGAATTCCACGCCCTTTCGATGAAGATCAAGATAACTCTTTTGCTCGATTTTGTGAGGTTTTTATACGTTGTTTGATTGTTTGAATCTTTTCCGTAGTCATACGCATCAACTCCGGTCCCAACAACGCTGTTTCACCCACCTCATCCCAAAGATACCGGAGAATCGACACTTTCTTCCATACAACGCTCGAATGGAGCCATGCCAATACTTGCTTGATAACTCGTTGTTGTAGGAAAACTCCACCAATGGTAAGAACTTGTCCCAACTCCCTTGAAATCAAGGACACGTAGTCTTAATAGATCTTTAAGAGTTTGAATAATCCTCTCCGATCGTCGTCTGTCCGTCTCGAGGATGATATGCCGAAAGCTAAATCGTAAAGTCTGTGCTCCATAGCTTTTTGCAAACTAACCCAAAATCGTGAAGTGAATCTTGGGTCTCGATCGTAAACTATGGATACCGGCATACCATGCGATCTTACAATCTCGCTTATGTACATACGAGCAAGACGTTCAAGTGTATAAGTTTCTCAGATTTCGGTAAGAAATGAGCAGACTTGGTCAATCTATCAACAATGACCCAAATCGCATCAATGCCTTGAGAAACCTTAGGAAGACCGTGAATCTAAATCCATGGTAATGTGCTCCCACTTCCATTCTGAATTTCAAGTGTGGTTGCAATGGACCTTTTGGTACTTGATGCTCCGCTTTAACTCGTTGACAAGTTAGACACCTTGAGATAAATAAATATTATCTCTCTCTTCATATTTGCTCCACCAAAATGTATGATTTAATATCATGATACATTTTGGTACTCCCAAGATGGATTGCAAATGGTGTGTTGTGCGCCTCCATCATGATATTATACTTTAAATCGTAGTCGTTAGAACACAAAATCCGGAGTTGACTCAAGTATTCCTTCTTCATCGATTCTTGCTTCCCATAGCAGCCTTCTTGACTTTTTTTTCCTCATACGCGATCGGCTCCAGTGTCCGTAGCTTGAGCAGCCTTTAACTTTATCGATTAAAGTCGGTTCTACTCAGATACTCGCTATCATCACACGCGTCCCTCGAGTCTTTAACTCTATCTCCATCCTTTGCAAGTCACACAAAATGGGCCTTTGCGTTGACAATATCGCACTCGTGACTGCATATGATTTTCTACTCAATGCGTCACTACCACGCTCGCTTTTCGAGGATGGTATTGGATGGTATGATCATAATCTTTCAATGAGTTCAAGCCAACGCCGTTGTCGCATGTTGAGTTCCTTTTGAGTGAAGAAATATTTGAGGCTTTTATGATCCGTAAAGATCTCCACTTTCTCCCCATACAAGTAATGCCTCCAAATTTTAAGTGCAAAAGATAACAAATGCTAACTCTAGATCATGAGTAGGATAATTCCTCTCATATTCTTTGAGTTGTCGCGAGGCATAAAGCTATAACTTTTCCATGTTGCATAAGAACACATCCCAACCCTTTGCGAAGCATCATCAGATGATGACAAATCCTCCGAGCCGATGGTGGTATTGTCGTAACAGTCTTTGAAATAAGTCTCCTCTTGAGTTCTTGAAAACTCTTCTCACATTCTTCGCCTCCAACCGAACTTTGATCTTTCCGAGTCACCGAGTTGAGTCAATGGAGTAGCGATTCGAGAAAATCCTTCCACGAATCTCCGATAATAACCAAATTTAAACCGAGAAAGCTACGTGACTTTGATCATCGATTTAGGTTGTTCCCGACTTTGAATAGCTTCAATCTTTCTTTGGGTCAATGATATTCCATGACTTGATACCACGTGCCCAAGGAATGCTACTTCTTGCCGTAACTCGCATTTCTTCAACTTGGCATAAAGCTTATATTCACGAAGCTTTTGGAGTGTCACCTCAAGTGTTACTCATGATCTTCACGGCTTTTGAATAAATAAGGATGCCATCAATAAAGACGACCACAAAGTGATCTAAATATTCCTCAATACTCGGTTCATCATATCCATGAAGGCAAAGAGGAGCATTAGTCAATCCAAAGGACATGACTAGGAATTCATAATGCCCGCATCGAGTTCCGAAAGCCGCCTTTGGAATGTCACGGCTTCTAATCTTCAATTGGTGATATCCTAAACGAAGATCAATCTTTGAAAAGAATTTGGCTCCTTGCAATCGGGGTCAAACAGTCATCAATACGTGGCAATGGATACCTATTTTGATGGTGACATGATTCAACTCCCGATAATCAATACAAAGTCGAATACTCCCATCTTTCTTTCTTCACGAATAGTAAGTGAGCACCCCAAGGAGAAGTACTAGGACGAATAAAGCCAATGTCTAACAATTCCTGCAGTTGGGTCTTTAACTCCTCGGTTCAATAGAGCCATTCGATATGGGGCTTTGGAAATAGGTTTTGTACCGGGTTCAAGGTCGATACAAAATTCAATTTCACGCCTAGGGGTAGGCCAGAAGTTCTTCGGGAATACGTCAGAAATTTATTAACAATAGGAATATCGCTTAAAACCGGCGTTTTTTATTTAAATCAGTGATATGAGCTAAGAAAGCTTGACATCCGCTTTTTCAATAAACGAATAGCTTTATGGCTTGAGATGACCGTGATTGATTTTAATGGTTTGGTCGTTTGAATTCGCGATATTAGGTTGATTAGGAATATGAAAGCTAACAACCTTACGAAAACAATCAATTTTTGCATGATAAGTAGTTAACCAATCAATCCCTAGAATCACGCCAAATGCAAGTATTTTTAATGAAATAAGATCAACAGTAATGTGAGGGTACCGATTTGAACCAAACAAGACTTATAAACAATTGGATGTAATGAAGGTTTCTCCCAACGGAGTTTCCACAGATAAGTCAAAGTCTAATTTCTCCTGAGTCAAATTTAATCGATGAGCGCAAAGTAGGAGAAATAAAAGAATGGGTAGAACCCAGATCAAATAAAGTATAGACTTCATTAGAGTTTATGATAAGCTTACCCGTGATGACCTCATTCGATTCTCTTGCTCTTTGGGAGGTCACAACAAACGCCTCCTCAGACTACCGGCTTTGAATTTTCCGGGATGGCCTTTGGTGCCTCCATCCTAGCTTGAATTTGTCTTCAGAAACGACAAAATCGAGCTAAGTGACCTTCTCTTCCACAATTATAACATGCTTTGGATGGCATGACGCAGCTTTGATCGATGTGTCCTCTCCTCCGCATTTGAAGCATATGATAGGTGGTCTTTCTCCTTCCTTAACAATGGGTGTCAGGTCGACGCTCTTTCCACCATTGTTGAATCTCCGCTTTTTGAAATGTCCATTCTTATTATTTTGGCCTCGATTACCACCGAAGTGGTTACCATATCCGGCCCGTTGATTCCTCCACGCTTGTTGTCACCGCTCGATGACTACTCTCACCGGTATTATAATTTTGCCACCGCTTTCTTTTTGTCAGTGTTGACTCATTATCGCTGCTCCACTAATCGAGCCCTATTTACAACATCCTCAATACAAACACGCTTTATAAGAAATAAGATGTTGACGATTCCTCTTCAAACCTCTTAAAAACATTCGCCGCCATTCTCTCTTCATTATCCACCAAGTGGGGACGAAAACCATGATAACTCCGCAAATTTTGCCTCGTATCATGACACCTGGCCATATTGTTTTGTTCCAACTTGATAAATTCCACCTCCTTCATGTGGCGAATACTTTCGTGAAAGTATTTGTCGTTGAATGCCTCTGGAACTTCTCCCAAGATATCTTCAAGACAAAGAAGTTGAGTAATGCTTTTACCGATTCCCACCAAGAATCCGCCTCCGCCGCAGCAACATAAAGGCGTGAAGGGAACCTTTTTCTCCTGAGCATCCCAAGACATCAAATATCTTGGTAATCTGCTTTATCCATGCTTCCGCCGTAAGTGGTTTTGGCTCTCCCTTAAACTCCGGTGGTCCCAGCTCCTTGAATTGTTTAGCGGTGACCGCCCGAGAGTTTTCCGTGTTTCCACCTACGCTTTTGGATGTGAGTCGCTCTCTTTCATTGTTGCATAAATTGCATAAAGCCTCCTAACATTTGATCATTCATCATTTGGTCGTTGTTGTTTATATGAGGATTGTCGCCTTCACGATGCATTATCCTGATTATTGATATGTGGTGAATCAACGATCGCCTGCGCTCCATTGCTATTCTCAACATTCTCAGATGTCATTTTCAGATACTGCCACAAAACAAAAGGTTAATTGACATGTAACAAATTATCCCTATCTTCTGACCAACCAATAAAATAACACATAAACTTAGGTAGGTCATACTAACGAAGGTATTCCCCGTCTCTCCCCTCCTAGTACTATTCTCACATCTTAGCCAGGGATCATATCCCTAAGCTCTGATACCAACTGTGACGCCCCAAAATTAGGTATACATCACCCATCTTGGGTCGCCACTTACATGGTACAGAATTTAAATACAACTTACTAACATAACTGTCGTGTACAATACGACATAAACTGTGAGTTTAAATACAAATATCGTCTACTAGATATTATACAAACTCAAAAAGGAGTCCTCATTACAATTATTATCACACTATTTCACAGAATAGTGAGGACTACTAATGCTATCTTCAGGACCATCACTCGTTTCCCGACTTGTTCCAGCTTATATTCTCATTTCCTGAAGAGAACAATGAAAGAAAGGGTGAGCTCAACTAGCCCAGTAAGAAATATTATGACTAAGATAATGCGGAATAAATTATCAATAGTCTTCAACAATGTTAAACTGATAAAATACAATGATAACCAGCTTTAATCTAGCGTGAATATGCAATCCATTAAAAGAGTCAAGTAGAAAATAAAGTCTACTATCTTTTAGGTTTTAAAAGGTTTTTCATCATCATATAGTTTGAGACTCAAATTTTAATAAATATTCCACATCATCGAATCACCCCTCGCACTACTACTATGGATATTCTTTAAGATCACGACCACAATTATTCATGCACTACGTGCCAAGAATATTTGTGTATTCATTAATGGTCATGATCATGCCAACAATCATCCATCAATGCACTACTACCAATCGAGGATTTTTACCACATCATTTGTAAACATTACTACCCATGATTACACCGAATAGTCTCTCGTCATAATCATACCAAGTCCATCTATGCACTACAAAAGCCACAGATGACTTTAAAAAAATATAAACATGAGGATGATGACAATGATATAAGAATTCAATAAAACAAGTTCAAGAATTATTTTATCCAGAAATTATTAACGCCCAAATTATCAACACGATCTCGTTTTGTAGAGTAAAATTCAAGAATGATCGTAAGAATATTTTCATGAAAGATATCGATGAAACGCAAATATCAAGGATATTCCACTAATTTCATGGAGTATAAAGTCAAAGTTTTAACCAACCGGGTATAATAAAGAATGGAATAACAAAAGAAATCACCACGCATGCGATGTAATCGCATGCATGTGTTATTCCAATGTAATAATAAAAAAAGCGGAACTGTGTCGTGAAATTCACACCGCAAGCGTGATGTTCCAACAGAATAATAAAGATGGAACCAGATCCGATTGTAAAAACACATGTATAGGATATTCCAATGAATAATAAAGATTTTAACCAGTCCCAGTAAAAACACACGCATGTGATGTTCCAACAGAATAATAATAAAGACGGAACCAGTCCGTGTAAAACACACGCATGTGGATGTTCCAATGTAATAATAAAGAATGTCACCAAGTATAGGGTAAACCACTTATACAAAGTTATTCCAATGAATAATAAGCAATGGAATAACAACAGCTTCTCTTCATGAATAAGAAAGAATAACACCCCTTACATTTGGTAGGAGATTGAATACCGCAAAGAAGTAGTAACAAAATACTCTTCTTCTTTCTCTCTTATTCTCTCTATACTTTCTCTCTATATAAGCAATGAATTCGTGAAAATAATGAAGCCCTAGGCCTCTATTTATAGAAGATTTCTAGCTTAAGCACCGCCGTGTGAAAAGGCAAGTGGCTCGACGACTAATGATGTGAAAAGAAAAGTGGTTCGACGCTCCGTAATGTGAAACGACAAGTGGTTCGACGCTCAGTAATGTGAAACGACAAGTGGTTCGACGTCTGGTAAAGGTAATTACTATTAACGAAGGTAAATACTATTGACGAAGGTAAATACTATTCACAAGGGTAATTACTATTGATTTAAGGTAATTACTATCGACGTAAGGTAAATACTATTCACAAGGGTAATTACTATCGACGAAGGTAATTACTATATCGACGAAGAGACTCTTAGATGATGACATATGAGCCCCCATAAAATAATCAAACTTACCACAAATCATTTTTTTCATCAACACATATTTAATCTTTCAACAATTATTAATCATTTATAACTTGTCGCCTCAATTATTGATTTAATACTATAACATATTATACGTATGATCCGTGACAATAATCAATCAATAATATAAGAGATATGATCGCAATTCTTCAGTAAGTAATAATCGAGCATAAATGAAAGGACTTCTCACGTAAGCATCAATAATCAATACCGCTGTGCTACTACGCAACTACGCCAGACATCGTACTTTTACCACCGGGTAGTTCAACAGCTTTTAATTGGTAACACCTCCGCCGTTATTTTTATAAAATGTTTTTGTGCTTTCAATCCGAGATAATAATTACATTGTGGGGTCCACCAATGATTGAGCCATTGTATTTAATATTCCCTAACAAAAAATAATATTCCCCGAAATTAAACGAATATTTTATAACAACTTGCATACTTTGCAAAATTTATAAATATTACCCACAACTATAACATTATATCAAATTTATTCCATAATATTCAAAAATAATATTTATAGAAAAATTCATCTTTATTTATAAAAGTTGGGTCTTACAAAAGTTATCATTGGCGTAGTGCATTGATCGATGGACAGATTGTTGGCATGATCATGACCATTAATGAATACACGAATGTCCTCGGGTCAGTAGTGTCATGGATAATTTGTGGTCGTGATACTAAAGAATATCCTCGTCAGTAGTGTATGGGTGATTCGATGATGTGGATTATTTATTAAAATTTGAGTCCCAAATGATAAATGTCATGAAAAACTTTTAAATCATAAAAGATAGTAGATTATATTCTCTACTTGACTCTTTTAATGGATTGCTTGTTCATTGCAGCTTAAACTTGATGTTGTTATATTTTATCGCTTTAACATTGTTAAAGGCTAACGATAATTTATTACAGATTATCTTAGTCATAATATTTCTTTCTTAGGCTGAGCTCACCTTTTCTTTCATCGTCTTCTTCTTGTGAAATGAGAACATAGTAGGGACTAATAGTCGAGGAACGGAGTGATCTGCGAGAGGATAACATTAGTAGTCCTCGCTATTCGTGAAAATAATGTTAATAATTGTAATAATTGAGAACTCCTTTTGAGTTTTTATAATCTCTAGTAGACAATAATTGTATTCAAACTCACAGTTATGTTTTGTCATATTGTATACCTATTGCGATTGATTAGTAAGTTGTATTTGAATTTTGTACCACGATCCGATTTCGACCCAAGATGGGTGATGTATACCTAATTTTGGGGGCGCCACGGTTGGTATCAAAGCTTGTGGATATGATCCTCAGCTAAGATGTGAGAATAAGACTAGGAGGAGAGAGACGGAAATTCCTTCGCTAGTATGACCTACCTAAGTTTATGTCGTATTTAATTGGTGGGTCGAAATTTAGGATAATATGTTATATAGCGCCCCAAAATATAGTATACATCACCCATTCGAGTTGTCAATACATGGTGCGTAAACAACTACAACTTTATTATTACAACAAGAAATCGTGAGTTTGAATACAAATATTATCTTCTGCACAATATTTATACTCAAATAAATCCTCATCACATTTATTGATACATTATTTTACAAAATGGTGAGGACTATTGAACAATTCTTTCTAAAACCTTCATTCCATACCCCGACTTGCACTCGCTTATATTCTCGCCTCCCGAGAAGAAAAATGGAACAAAAGGAAAAGGGTGAGCTCAACTAGCCCAAGAAAAATATTATGACTAAGATAATATACAACAAATTATCATTAGTCTTCAACAGGAAAAATCTAATAGAATACAATAGACAACAAATTTTAAATCAATATTCGCAGCTGAAATAATAATTCATTAGAAGAGTTAAGTAGAGAATGCAAACTACTATCTTCTATGTATGAATTTAAAAGTTCATCGCTCATCTTTTATCCCTCAGTAACATCAATCAATATACATCCGAATCAAATATTCATCTTTTCACTACTGAGCCAAAGATATTCATCACCGGTCATGTTCATCTAAACACTGTTCATCTTTTGCACTACTACCAAAGATATTCTTCAAATCATTCATCTTTGACTACGTGCCAAAGATATTCAATAATATCATCATTTAAGACCTGAGGATGACGAAAAATATTTTTAAAGAAACGAATCCAAAGGAAACAAAATGACAAGGATTAAGGATTAAGGATTCGTACTTTGTTTTATCCATGTTCAAAAAATACCTCAAAAATAATCATAGTGGTGTAAAATTCAAGAATGATCAAAACATGGATACAATCAAAGCTAGTATCCAGAATAGATATTTTGGACAAAAAGAAGAAATTTTATTTTTCTATTGAATAAAGGTCAGATATCGTGAATAATTATCGTATATCGTGAATAAGAATCTCGACACCAAAAGATAGAAATTCCACAAAAAACATCTTCACGCTTTCATGAATAGTACTCGTGAATAGTAACTCGTGAATAAGAACTCATGAATAGTAACTCGTGAATAAGAACTCATGAATAAGAACCCCATACGTGAAAAAGTTCCAAATTTGATAAAAGTTTCAACCAATATGTAAGACCCCAACTTATTATTAATGAAATTTAATTTTCTCTATTTATTATTTTGAAATAGTAAGGGTTGATTTGATTAATGTGGATAGTTAGGGTAAAATACGCAAATATTTCAAAATAAGCAGTGGTTATAAAATATTCATTGTTGTTTGGGAATATTCGTTTGGTCGTGGAATATTCAGATCTTTTCGGGGAATATTAAATACGACGGCAAGCAAATGATGTGTGGGCCCCATAAATGGAAAGCGATTGGATGAAGAAAACGACAAATATAAGTTGTTTAAAAATAACAAATAGAGTTAGTTATTCAAGTTATCTTTGTTAAAATACTTTTGGTTAAAACACGGTAGAACACACCAGTATTGCACCAATTATTGATTCTTACGTAAGAAGGCACTACTTAATAATGGTTACGATAATTATTGTTCAAGATTTTATTGATTCAATAATTGCATTGATTTGATATTTTATATTATTGTTGTTTCAATAAATTGTCATTACACAAGATTTTCCATTATCGGAGCAATAATTCATATTATCTGAATAATATTATTGGATAACATTATTGGCAATGTCTAGAAAGTTACATACAGGAGAGGTTTGGTTACCTAATTGCGCTACCAAGAAAGAGAAATCTTTATTGAAAGCCCCTCTTCCTGAACCGCCTCGTCATTGTCGATATTGTGATTCTGTAATATTATTTGTGAATAATTAATTATTGATTCATATGATGAGGAAAATATTGATTTTATGTGGATATAGATGGAGAAAAATTTTAATGTGACAATTGTTGAAAATTGAAATTTATCTTTTACGATAAAATAATTCATTTAAATATATTATTATATTTTAATAATATAATAATGGTGATATTTTTACAACGAATGTGGGATATATGAGTATACGAGGAGGAAGAGTATTTTTGTTGCAATAAATGTTTAAAACATGTTAAACATGCCTGTGGACCCCATTTATCGACCGAAATTTCATTATAAATGTGAAAATCGTCCGCTTGTAGATTTCGGTCAATTTACATTTGCTTGGAATTGAAAAAACTTTCTTCCGCAAAGTTGCGTAGAATTGAATTTCCTATAAAAACACGCGAGATTCGAATTTTTTTGATAAAAGGGCTATTTATTGTGAATTATTGAAGTTCAGTAGTTCAAATAATTGATTTTTTGGAAGTTTTAATTATTATTTTAAAGAAAAATGTTTTTTTTGCATTTAAGTGGGCTAACATGTGATATTAATTGCTGAAATCAGATCTTCAAAGATGGGCTAAGAAATTTATAATATATATTAATATTTTATTAAATTTTCGCTTTTGTTTCTAAGCATTTTCCTATAAATAGGGTGCTTGGGTTAAATTGAAAATCACACCGTAAATCAAGTTTTCTCTATATTATCGAAGCGTATTCTTGTGAGTATTTTGAGTATAATTTGAGTATTGTTAGGCGGTTCAAGTTCCTTGACTATAATTCGATATTCCAATTTAAAGTACTAATCTTTCGAGGTAAGGGATATTATTTTCTTCTCAAATGATATTATTTCTTCATATCATTATCTTTGAAATATTGGTTGGAACTTTTATCAAATTTGGAACTTTTTCATGCTCTGGATTACTATTCATGAGTTACTATTCACGAGTTACTATTCATGATTCTTATTCACGAAGTTACTATTCACGAAGTTACTATTCACGAGTACTATTCATGAAGCGTGAACATGTTTTTTGGGAAATTTCTATCTTTTGGTGTCTGAGTTACTATTCACGATACGGCACTATTCACGATATCTGACACTATTCAATCAAAATGAAATTTCTTCTTTTTCAAAATATCTATTCGGATACTAGCTTTGATTGTATCCATGTTTTGATCATTCTTGAATTTTACACCACTATGATTATTTTTGAGATATTTTTGAACATGGATAAAACAAAGTACGAATCCTTAATCCTTAATCCTTGTCATTTTGTTTCACCGGATTCGTTTCTTTAAAATATTTTCATCATCTTGATCTTAAATGATAATATTATGGAATATCTTTGGCTTTTGTAGTCAAAGATGAATGATTTCTCGAATATCTTTGGTCAGAGTGCAAAGATGAACAGTGTTTAGATGAACATGACCAACTCGATGAATATCTTTGGCAGTAGTGCAAAAGATGAATATTTGATTCCGTGATATATATTGATTGATGTTACAGGATAAAAGATGAGCGATGAACTTTTAAATTCATACATGAAGATAGTAGTTTGCATTCTCTACTTAACTCTTCTAATGAATTATTATTTTCATTAGCGAATATTGATTTAAAATTTGTTGTCTATTGTATTCTATTAGATTTTTCCCTGTTGAAGACTAACGATAATTTGTTGTATATTGTCTTAGTCATAATATTCTTTCTTTGGGCTAGTTGAGCTCACCCTTTTCCTTTTTGTTCCATTTTTCTTCTCGTGAGGCGAGAATATAGCGAGTACTTTAGCTCTGGGGTATGGAATGAAAGTTCTAGAGAGAGTTGTTTAGTAGTCCTCACCATTTTGTAAAATAATGTATCAATAAATGTGATGAGGATTTATTTGAGTATAGATATTGTCTAGAAGATAATATTTGTATTCAAACTCACAGCTTTCTTGTTGTAATAATAAAGTTGTAGTTGTTTTGCATGCCATGTATTGACAACCTCGGAATGGGTGATGTATACCTATTTTTTGGGGCGTCACAGTTGGTATCGAGCTTAGGGATATGATCTCTGGCGGAGATCGGGAATAGAACTAGGAGGGAGAGGCGAGTAAATCCTTGTTTAGTGTGTCTACCTAAGCTTATTTGTTAGTTAGTCGATATATAAGGATATTATGTGATATATTGATTTCCTTAATTAACCCTTGTTTTATGGCATGATTTGAGAATGTCGATTAGAATATTAACAATGGAAATGAGGCTGTGGAGACGCCTTTGTACTCACCAGCGAGGGAGAGCGTGCAACAGTTGGCAATGTTCTTCCCATGAAACACACCATTGAAGCGAGATGATGAGCGAGGGGATGTTTAGAAGCTTTTTGCGATTCATGCAAAATCGAGGAGAGACTTCGTGTTCAAAATCTGAAAGGAAATGATAGCAATTCACGGGTTGTCACGGCTGAAGCGGTTCAAAAGTTGGGACCACGAAATTTAAGGAAAGCCCATCATAAAAACATTCAAAGTCTAATTTCTCCCAGGAGGGCGTTTGTCCCAACTTCCAAACGAGGTGATCCAAGCTTATTTATAAATTCTCGCTAAGTTTATACCTTTACTTGAACCCGTTTATCTCTATCATTTCTCCCAGATTTTAGACACGGATCTCCTTTCCTTTTCGTGGTCCCAACTTCGATCGCTTTCGGGCCGTTGCACCCGTGAATCGCAAAAAGCTTCTATTTTGAACATCCCGGGTCGCTCATCATCTCGCTTGCTGTTGTCCCCTCGCTCACAAGAGAACATCACAGGAACATTGCCAATGCACGCTTCTCCTCGCTGGTGAGTACAGCGCGCTCCACTTTATCATTTCCATCATATTATTCTCACGACATTCTCAAATACCGCCATAAAACAAGGGTTAATTAAGGAAATCAATATATCACATAATATCCTTATATACCCACCAACTAAAAAATAAGCTTTAGTAGACACACTAACAAGGATTTACTGCCTCCCTCCTAGTTCTATTCCCCGATCTCCGCCAGAGATCATATCCCTAAGCTCCGATACTTAACCGCGACCCTCATGGTGCTTCAACCACAACACCTCACAATGGTACTTTATCATTGCAACAAGAAATCCAAGGTCCCCACGGAGAGAGTCCGCTTCATGCATCCCCATAAACAGAAGTCACCAAATGAGAGGCTCTGGGCTCTTTACTTATGGCTCGATACCAACCGCGACGCCCCCAAAATAGGTATACATCACCCATTCGAAAGTTGTCAATACACGGTATGTAAAACAACTACAACTTTATTATTACAACAAGAAACTCGTGAGTTTGAATACAAATATTATCTTCTGACAATATCTATACTCAAATAAATCCTCATCACATTTATCGATACATTATTTTACAAAAATGGTGAGGACTACTAAACAATTCTTTCTAAAACCTCGCATTCCATACCTCCACTCAGTACATCGCTTATATTCTCGCCTCCCGAGAAGAAAAATGGAACAAAAGGAAAAGGGTGAGCTCAACTAGCCCAAGAAAAGAATATTATGACTAAGATAATATACAACAAATTACCGTTAGTCTTCAACAGGAAAAAATCTAATAGAATACAATAGACAATAAATTTTAAATCAATATTCGCAATGAAATAATAATTCATTGTAAGAGTTAAGTAGAGAATGCAAACTACTATCTTCTATGTATGAATTTAAAAGTTCATCGCCTATCTTTTATCCCCTCGTAACATCAATCAATATACATCCGAATCAAATATTCATCTTTGCACTACAGCCAAAGATATTCATCACTTGGTCATGTTCATCTAAACACTGCTCATCTTTGCACTACTACCAAAGATATTCTTCAGAATCATTCATCTTTGCACTACGTGCCAAAGATATTCAATAACATCATCATTTAAGACCGAGGATGATGAAAATATTTTTAAAAAAACGAATCCAAAGAAACAAAATGACAAGGATTAAGGATTAAGGATTCGTACTTTGTTTTATCCATGTTCAAAAATACCTCAAAATAATCATAGTGGTGTAAAATTCAAGAATGATTAAAACACGGATACAATCAAAGCTAGTATCCGTATTAGATATTTTGGACAAAAAGAAGAAATTATATTTTTCGATGAATAGTGTCAGATATCGTGAATAGTGCCAGATACGTGAATAAGAATCTCCACACCAAAAGATAGAAATTCCACAAAAAACATCTTCACGCTTACGTAATAGTTCTCATGAATAAGAATCGTGAATAAATAATAACTGAATAAGAATCGTGAATAAGAACTCATGAATAAGTAACCCCTACATAAAAAGTTCCAAATTTGATAAAAGTTCCAACCAATATTTCAAAGATAATGATATCAAGAAATAATATCATTCGAGAAGAAAATAACATCCTTACCTCGAAAGATTAAGACTTCTAAATTTGAATACCGTGTATAAGGTTTGAAGGAACTTGCAATCGCCTAACAATACTCAAAGTATACTCATAAGAATACGCCAATATATCGAGAGAGAAATAGAGAGAAACTTCAGCTTTAAATGTGTGTTTTTAATTCTAACCTAAACACCCTATTTATAGAAAATGCTTAGAACACCAAAAGTTAAAATTGAATATAATATTAATATATTTTTCACATTTTCTTTAGCCCACCTTAGACAACTGATCTCAGCCCATTTGAATCACATGTGAGGCCAACTTAGTTGCAAAAAACGTTTTTCTCAAAATAATTAACTAAAACTCCCAAAAATTAATTATTTCGAACTTCTAACTTCAATAATTCATAATAAATAGCCCTTTCACGTAAAAATTCGAATCTCATGAGTTTTTATAGGAAATTCAATTTCTACAACTTTGCGTAAGAAAGTTTTCTAAATTCCAAATAAAAATTGATCAAATCCACAAACCAAGCGATTTTACAAGCTACAATCAAATTTCTATTGGCCAATAATTGTGGTCCACCAACACACAAAAACATGTGTTAAAACATTTAATGCCACAAAAATACTCTTCCTCCTCATATACTCATATATCCCACATTCATTGTAAAATATCATCGTTAATATATTATTAAAATAATATATTTAAATGAATTATTTTATCGTAAAAAGATAAAATATTAATTTTCAACAATTGTCACATTAAAATTTTCTCCATCTATATCCTCATAAAATCAATATTTTCCTCATCATATAAATCAATAATTAATTATTCATAAATAATATTACAAAATCACATTATCGACAACCAGTGCAGCTTCCTGTGAAAGAGGGCTTTCCAATAAGAATTTCTTCTTACTCGCGCGCAATTAATTAGGTGACCAAACCTCTCCTTAGATGTAACTTTCTAGACATTGCCAATAATGTTATCTAATAATAT
This sequence comes from Panax quinquefolius, assembly GCA_020205615.1. Taxonomy (NCBI): domain Eukaryota; kingdom Viridiplantae; phylum Streptophyta; class Magnoliopsida; order Apiales; family Araliaceae; genus Panax; species Panax quinquefolius. The sequence goes on along the minus strand of CM035170.1, from coordinate 96,525,755 downwards.
TATTCAGATAATATGAATTATTGCTTCGATAATGAAAAATACCGTAATGACAATTATCAAAATAATGTTAATATAAAATATCAACGCAACAATTATTAACTCAATAAAATACTCGAATAAGAATTATCGTAACCATTATTGAGTAGTGCCTTCTTACGTAAGAATCAATAATTGGTGCAATACTGCAAAGCTTCGTGTTTTTAACCACCGGTATTTTAACAAGATAATCTGTAATAACCACGCCATTTATTTTTAAACCACTTATATTTGTCGCTTTCTTTCATCCAATCGCTTTCACATGGGGCCCACACATGGTCATGCCGTCATATGAATATTCCCCGACAAGATTTAATATTCCACGACCAAACGAATATTCCCCGATAACAATGAATATTTTATAACCACTTGCTTATTTTGAAGTATTTGCGTATTTTACCCCTAACTATCCACATTAATCAAATCAACCCTTACTATTTCAAAATAATCAATAGAGAAAATTAAATTTCATTAATAATAAGTTGGGGTCTTACATGTTACATGTCAATTAACCTTTGTTTTGTGGCAGTATCTGAAAATGACATCCGAGAATGTTGAGAATAAGAATGGAGCACAAAGCACCGCTGATTCACCGTGATATCAATAATCAGATAATGTGCATCGAAATGCGACAATCCTCATGCAAACAACAACACCGACCAAATGATGAATGATCAAATGTTCAAGGGCTTTATGCGATTCATGCAATGTGAAGCGAGAGAGCTCTTGTCCAAAATACAAAGTGGAAACACTTGGAAACTCTCGGCGGCGGTCACCGCTAAATGCTTCAAGGAGCTGGGACCACCGGAGTTTAAGGGAGAGCCAAAACCACTTATGGCGAAGCATGGATAAAGCGATCATCAAGATATTTGATATCTTGGGATGCTCCGAGAGCAAAGGTTCCTTTCGCCTTTGTCAGGCGCGGAGAGGCAGACATCGGTGGGAATCGATAAAACGTACTCAACCTGCCGTACTGAAGATGTTTTGGGAGAAGTTCCAAGAGCTGTTCAATGACAAATATTTTCCTGAAAGTATTCGTCCCATGAAGGAGGTGGAGTTTATCAAGTTGGAACAAAACAATATGACCATGTCGCAATACGAGGCTAAATTTGCGGAGTTATCCCGGTTTGCGTCTCACTTGGTGGATAATGAAGAGAGAATGACACGGATGTTTTAAGAGGTTTGAAGTCGAGATACGTTAACATCTTATTTCTCATAAACCGTGTTTATATTCAGATGTTGTAAATAGGGCTCGCTTAGTGGAGCGATAACGAGTCAACGTTAACTAAAAGAGAGCGTAAGTGAAAAATGATAATACCAAATGGTAATAATCATCGGCGATGACAACAAGCGTGGAGGAATCAACAGCGAAATGGTAAACACTTCTTGGTAATCGGGGCCAAAATAATAAGAATGGACATTTCAAGAAGAGGAGATTCAACAATGATGGAAAGACGTCAAAGACCATCAACCGTCATTAAGGAGAACGACTACTATCATATGTTTCAAATGCGGAGGGAGGGGCACATCACCCAAACTACGCGATGTCATTCCCAAAGCATGTTATAATTGTGGAAAAGAAGGTCACTTAGCCCGATTTTGTCGCTCACCAAAGATAAATTCAAATGCTAGGATGGAGGCACAAAAGGCCGCCTCGTAAAAATCAAAACCCAGAAGTCTGAGGGAGAAGCGTTTGTTGTGACCTCCCAAAAGCAAGGAACCTAAATGAGGTCATCACAGTAAGCTTATCATAAACTCTAACGAAATCTATACTTTATTTGATACCTGCTTCTACCCATTCTTTGTTTCGCTTTACTTGCATTTCATCGATTAAATTTGACTTAGAGAAATTAGAATTTGACTTATCTGTGGAAACTGCGCTGGGAGAAACCTTCATTACATCCATCGCTTATAAGTCTTGTTTGGTTCAAATCGGTACCCTTTCACATTACCTCGTAGATCTTATTTCATTGAAAATACTTGCATTTGACGTGATTCTAGGGATTGATCGGTTAACTACTCATCATGCAAAATTGATTGTTTCCGTAAAGTTGTTAGCTTTCATATTCCTAATCAACCTATTATGAGAATTCAAGCGACCAAACCATTAAAATCAATCAAGGTTATCTCAAGCCATAAAGCTATTCGTTTATTGAAAAACGGATGTCAAGCTTTCTTAGCTCATGTCACGATTTAAACAAAATACGCCGGTTTTGAACGATATTTCTATTGTTAATAAATTTCTGACGTATTCCCCAAGAAGAACTTCCTCGCCTACCCCCGAAAGTGAAAATGAATTTTGTATAGACCTTGAACCCGATAAAAGCCCATTTCCAAAGTCCCATATCGAATGGCTCCTATTGAATTTTAAGAGTTAAAGACCCAACCGCAGGAATTGTTAGACATCGGCTTTATTCGGCCCTAAGACTTCTCCTTGGGGTGCTCCTGCTCTATTCGTGAAGAAGAAAGATGGGAGTATGCGACTTTGTATTGATTATCGGAGTTGAATCATGTCACCATCAAAAATAGGTATCTATTGCCACGTATTGATGACTGTTTTGACCAATTGTAAGGAGCCAAATTCTTTTCAAAGATCGATCTTCGTTCCGGATATCACCAATTGAAGATTAGAACCAATGACATTCCAAAGACGGCTTTAAACTCGAAGACGGGCATTATGAATTTCTAGTCATGTCCTTTGGATTGAATAATGCTCCGCCGCCTTCATGGATATGATGAACCGAGTATTCAAGGAATATTTGGATCACTTTGTGGTCGCCTTTATTGATGACATCCTTATTTATTCCAATAGCCGTGAAGATCATGAGCAACACTTGAGGCTGACACTCCAAAAGCTTCGTGAATACAAGCTTTATGCCAAGTTGAAGAAATGTGAATTCGCTTCGAGGAAGTAGCATTCCTTGGGCACGTAGTATCAAGTCATGGAATATCTGCTGACCCAAAGAAAGATCAAGCAATTCAAAGCCGGAGCAACTTAAATCGATGGATCAAGCACGTAGCTTTCTCGCTTTAGTTGGTTATTATCGGAGATTCGTGGAAGGATTTTCTCGAATCGCTACTCCATCGACTTCAATTGACTTTGGAAAGATACAAAGTTCGGTTGGAGCAAAGAATGTGAGAAGAGTTTTCAAGAACTCAAGAGAGACTCATTTCGGCACTGCTCGACAATACCATCCGCTCTTTGAGGATTTGTCATCTGATGATGCTTCTCGCAAAGGGTTGGGATGTGTTCTCATGCAACATGGGAAAGTCATAGCCTTTATGCCTCAAGACAACTCAAAGAATATGAGAGGAATTATCCTACTCATGATCTGTAGTTAGCAAATTGTTGTCTTCAGACTTAAAATTTGGAGGCATTACTTGTATGGGGAGAAGGTGGAGATCTTTACGGATCATAAAAGCCTCAAATATTTCTTTACTCAAAAGGAACTCAATATTCGACAACGACGTTGGCTTGAACTGTTGAAAGATTATGATCATACAATCCAATACCATCTTGGAAAAGTGAACGTGGTAGCTGACACATTGAGTAGAAGATTATATGCAAGTACGAGTGCGATATTGTCAACGCAAAGGCCCATTTTGTGTGACTTGCAAAGGATGGAGATAGAGTTAAAGACTCTAGGGACCCATGTGATGATGGCGAATATACGAGTAGAACCGACTTTAATCGATAAAGTTAAAGTTGCTCAAGCTACAGACCTGGAGCTGATGCGTATGAGGAAGAAAGTGCAAGAAGGTGCTATACCGGAAGCAAGAATCGATGAAGAAGGAATACTTCGAGTCAAATCCAGACTTTGTGTTCCTAACGACCCTGATTTAAAGTATAAAATCATGATGGAGGCGCACAACACACCATTTGCAATCCATCTTGGGAGTACCAAAATGTATCATGATATTCGTCATACATTTTGGTGGAGCAATATGAAGAGAGAGATAGCGTTGTTTATCTCAAGGTTTCTAACTTGTTAACGAGTTAAAGCGGAAGCATCAAGTACCAAAAGGTCCATCAGAACCACTTGAAATTCCGTAATGGAAGTGGGGCACATTACCATGGATTTCGCTAACGGCCTTCCTAAGGTTTCTCAAGGCATAGATGCGATTTGGGTCATTTTTGATAGATTGACCAAGTCTGCTCATTTCTTACCGATACGAGAAACTTATACACTTGAATGTCTTGCTCGTATACACATAAAAGAGATTGTAAGATTGCATGGTATGCAGGTATCCATAGTTTCTGATCGAGATTCACTTCACGATTTTGGGTTAGTTTGCAAAAAGCTATGGGCACAGACTTCACGATTTAGCTCGATATCATCCTCGGGGACGGACGGACGGTGGAGAGGACTATTCAAACTCTTGAAGATTTATTAAGACTCGTGTCCTTGATTTCAAGGGAAGTTGGGACAAGTTCTTACCATCGGTGGAGTTTTCCTACAACAACAGCTTATCGCAAGTATCGGCATGGCTCCATTCAAGCGTTGTATGGAAGAAAGTGTCGCTTCTCCAAGATCTTTGGGATGAGGTGGGTAAAGCAACGTTGTTGGGACCGGAGTTGGTACGTATGACTACGGAAAAGATTCAAACGATCCGATAACGTATAAAAACCTCACAAGATCGACAAAAGAGTTATCTTTGATCTTCATCGAAAGGACGTGGAATTCGATATAGAGATCATGTGTGTTGTTGCGTGTTGCTCCATGGAAAGGAGTTACGAGATTTGGAAAGAGAGGAAAACTCAATCCTCGATTCATCTACCCCATTTTAATCCTCGATCGAGTAGGAACCGTGGCTATAGACTCGCTTTTACCGCTAAGTATGTCTCGTGTTCATAATGTTTTTCACATATCCATATTACGTAAATATGTGAAAGACCCGAACCACATTATTGAAGTTAGAACCTATCGAAATAATGGAAGATTTGACGTATAAGAGGTTCCTATTCAAATTTTGATAAGAAGGAACATATTCTATGCTCCAAGGTTATACCTCAAGTCAAAGTTTTGTGGAGAAACCACGATGTTGAGGAAATGACTTGGGAGTTAGAATCAAATGAAATCAAGGTATCCTTACCTCTTTGACATACCAGAGGTACTATCCTAATTTCGAGGGCGAAATTTCCATAAGAAGGAGAGGTTGTAAGACCCCAACTTTTATAAATAAAGATGAATTTTCTATAAATATTATTTTGAATATTATGGAGTAAATTTCATATAATGTTATAGTTGTGGGTAATATTTATAAATTTTGCAAAGTAAGCAAGTTGTTATAAAATATTCGTTTGGTCGGGGAATATTCTTTTTGTCGGGAAATATTTGTACGACGACACAATCATTGGTGGACCCCACAACGGAATTATTGTCGGATTGAGAAAACGACAAAATTACTTTATGAAAATAACGGCGGAGGTGTTAAAACTGTTGAACTACCCGTAGTAAAAATACGAATACGCTATGGTTGCATAGTAAGACACTTCAGATTGATTATTGATGCTTACGTGAGAAGTCACTCACCTATACTTAATTATTGCTACGAAGAATTCGTGCATCATATCTCTTATATTATCGATTCAATTATCACACAAAGATCATCTATATAATATGTTATATTATTAAATCAATAATTGAGACGACAAGTTATAAATGATTAATAATTGTTGAAAGATTAAATATGTGTTGATTAAAAATAAAATAATTTATGGTAATATTTATTCAATCCTGATGTATATAAAGAGTCTATTATGAGACGCTTTTGTGGTAAGTTTGGTTATTTTATGGGGGCCCATATGTCATCATCTAAGAGTCTCTTCACAATAATAATTATCTTTGTCAATAGTAATTACCTTCGCCAATAGTAATTACCTTCATCAATAGTAATTACCTTCAATAATAGATTACCTTCGTCGATAGTAATTACCTTTTACTGACGTCAAACCACTTGCCGCTTTCATATTACAAAGCGCCGAACCAATTGTCGTTTCACATTACAAAAGGCCAAACCACTTGGTGTTTCATATTTCAAGAGTCAAACCACTTTTCTTTTCACATCACCAGTCGTCAAGCCACTTGCCTTTTCACATTTTAAGTGCTAAGCTAGAAATCTTCTATAAATAGAGGCCTAGTGCTTCATTATTTTTCACTTAATTCATTCAAGCTATAAATGAGAGAAAGTATAGAGAGAATAAGAGAAAGAAGAAGAGTATTATGTTACTACACTACTACAAAGATTCAATCTCCTACTAATGTAAGGGGTGTTATTCTTTCTTATTCATGAAGAGAACTGTTGTTATTCCATTACTTATTATTCTCGTTGAATAACTCAGTATACGCCATTTACCCTATACTTGGTGGCATTCTTCTATTATTCTCGCTGGAACATCCTCGCTCATGTGTTTTACACCGGACTGGTTCCGCTCTTTATAATTATTCTCATGGAACATCCTGCTCATGTTTTTAACCCGACCGGTTCCGCCTTTTATTATTATTCTATTGAACATCATGTACGTGTGTTTTACACCGACCGGTTCCGCTTTTTATTTTCTATTGGAACATCCTCGCTTGTTGCAAATTTTGCCTCGACCTAGTTCCGTTATTATTTTTCTCGTTGAAATAACTCGCCTACATGCAAGCACCGCATGCACGGTGATTTCTCTTGTTATTCCATTCTTTATTATACTCAAATTGGTTAAAGTTTTGACTTCTATACTCCATGAAATTAGTAGAATATCCTTGATATTTGCGCTTTATCTAAAGATCTTTTCATGGGAATATTCTTCTGATCATTCTTGTATTTTACTCTACAAAGCAGTATCATGTTGACAATTTGGACATTATTAGTTCCTGTATAAATTAATTCTTGAACTTGTTTTATTGAATTCTTATATCATTGTCATCATCCTCATATTTATATTATGTTAAAAGTCATTTGTGGCTCAGAAGGTGCATAGATGGACTTGGTATGATTATGACCGTGGATTATTCTATGTAATCAATCGTAATGTTACAAATGATTTGGTAAAAGTTATCATTGGCCCGTAGTGCATTGATGGACAGATTGTTGACATGATCATGACCATTAATGAATACACGAATGTCCTCGGGTCAGAAGTGCATGGATAATTTGTGGTCGTGATACTAAAGAATATCCTCGGCCGTAGAAGTATGGGTGATTCGATGATGTGGATTATTTATTAAGTCGAGTCCCAAATGATAAAAGTCATGAAAAACCTTTTAATCATAAAAGATAGTAGATTTTATTCTCTACTGACTCTTTTAATGGATTGCTTGTTCACCGCAGCTTAAACTTGATGTTGTTATATTTTATCGGTTTTAACATTGTTGAAGGCTAACGATAATTTATTCTCGCATTATCTTAGTCATAATATTTCTTACTGGGCTAGTTGAGCTCACCCTTTCTTTCACTGTTCTCTTCAGGAAATGAGAACATAGTAGGGACTAGTCGGGGATCGGAGTGACGGTCCAGAGGATAGCATTAGTAGTCCTCAATATTCTGTGAAATAGTGTGTTAATAATTGTAATGAGGACTCCTTTTGAGTTTGTATAATCTCTAGTAGACAATAATTGTATTCAAACTCACAGTTATGTTTTGTCATATTGTACACGACAGTTGTATTAGTAAGTTGTATTTGAATTTTTTACCATGTATCTGACGACCCAAGATGGGTGATGTATACCTAATTTTGGGGGCGTCATAGCCGCCGTAATCAGGTAAATCTACCTTTATGTCACTGCATCAAAATAACTTTACTATTCATATAATATAAATAGTATTTAAATTTAGGTGGTTGTGCATTCTCCTCATTGGGCAAAGTGCGTTCATATTGATACGAAGACATTAAGGATAGTGATGAAAAGAAGGTTTGAAGGGATGAAGAAGACATTTAAGAGAGTTAAATGATATGCAATCCAGTACCGTCCTGTCCACCTTTGACGATGACTAACCCATCACTGGCCAAACAATTGTCTAGGTGTGAAAGTCTCTCTCACTAAGTCTATATTTCTCTACTTCTCATGCATACACACAACACACTCAATACATGCAAAAACACACACATAATTGTAACCAATCAAACACTCGCAAATCAAACTCACACACCATTAAACTGCCACCAATACAGATTAATGAGTTAAATCATCAAGCAAATGAACCGTTTGTTGAAATGGTACTAAGAATACTTTAGTTGATTGTAAGTCTACATTAAACCATCTCTTTTCTTAAATAAATTGATAATTTGTTACAATCTCTCTAAATTCTTACATATATCAATCTAAATCATTCCTTCCACTACATACAAATGTGTGTGCTCATTTGTTTTTTAGATAATTCAGGGTAAAGTAAGGGTTCTTATGTTTCGGATTTACAGTTGTTTTATTTTGACTCACATATTTCGATAATTTTTATATTTCAAATATTTTCAGGTATACATTTAAAGATACTTGGTGTAAGCTGTAAAGTAATGAGTCTTATGCAACATGTTGTTTCTCTATTTTCTGCACGTTGTATATTTTATGTTCCGTCTTTTGTAAAGTTAATTAATTATACATGGTTATGATGAATTTTGAGTATGGAATGATGGTTTTTTTTGGTGGTTTGGATATGTATTGATGATTGTAAGTTTTGTAGACATGTTTAGAATTTTCTGGATATCTATTTTTAAAGGAAACTCTGTCGAAATTTTTTGAAATTAGTACCGACTATCTCGATGCTTTGGTGGTTGGATATGTATTGATGATTGAGTATGTATGTCTTTAGATAATGTAATATTTTTTAAATTTTAATTTAATTTTTCGTTACGCCGTGCCTTCATGCACGGGTTATTGTTAGTATATATATATTTGTTAGGTTTCTTTGCTCTGCATTGCATGGAAACAAAACAACCGCTATTTTTCTTCAATGCTTTACCATGGGCCCTTATTTTTCTTTTTCCACCGAACGCTCAGCCAATCTGATGGCTCGAAGTCAATAAATCAGACGGTCCTAAGTGAATGTTCTCTCTCTCTCTCTCAAGCCTACAATAATAACATGAATGGTCCTTCATTTTTCAACACGCACTAGTGGACCACATGACACCTCCATCGCTCCATGACCCACAGTAAAAGTTTTAGAAAAAGCAGGGGTGTTTTAGTAACTTCAATAGTCAACCGTAGCATAAACCTATCACATACTATACTACTCTCTCATTTCAATTATATAAAACTAGCGATAACCCGCGCCTGAAGGCACGGCGTAACGAAAAATTAATTTAAAATTCAAAAAATATTACATTATCTAAAAACACATACCACAATAACAATTAATACATACTCAATCATCAATACATATCAAACCACCAAAATATCGAGTTAGTTGGTACTAATTTCAAGAAATTTCGGCAGAATTTCCTTTAAAAGTAGATATTCAAAAAATTTTAAACTTGTCTACAAAACTTACAATCATCATTACATATCCAAACCACCAAAAAAACCATCATTCCATACCCAAAAATCATCATAACCATGTATAATTAGTTAACTTTATAAAAGACGAAACACAAAAAATACAAACGTGCAGAAAATAGAGAAACAACATGTTGCATATAAGTATACGGTCTTTTTCTTAAATTTTTAATGTACATGAAGACAGATGAGATGCGGTTAAGAAAGAGCATGAGCTGGCTTGATGGCATTACCAAAGAACAATGTCAAACCTTGTTGTTGCTTTCTAACAATACAAAATATTTAAGTCAAAGACTCTTCTTAGATTATTTACCCAGCTTCCATTACTTGATCATTTACTAAATTGAGAAACAAATTGAAGCTTCCAGAGTCCTCCTAGAAACTGAGGGAAAAAATACAACTTTACAATTGATAGTGATCGATAAAATTTGTTACAAGCAGTGCTGATTTAGTTAGTTTGTAATCAGAATTTATTTCCTTCCGATTCTCAAATTTATTATTACATATAATCCTTGTAGTAGTAGTAGTTGATGAGTTTGTTCAGGGGCACTTGGATCTGCCACCACGAGTGGTCATATTAACATAGCACTTGCCGCACTTCTCATGGTTCCCATATCGCCTCAAGCGAACACATTTCAGATCTATCGCAAAGACGCAACGCATGCCCTCAAGCATATGTTCTTCCTCGAATTTAAGCTGCACCTCACCACACATGCAGGGTAGCATTCTGCAATACCATCCAAAAAAAATCACCCATACACAATGTGAGAATATATTATCACTAAAACAATATTATCGCTTCAAAATAACTACTTATATTAGCAGGGCAACATATACTATGTGGTCACCCACCTTTTGTGTTTCTTGAGGCATAGGAGCCCAAGTCAAGGCTTAACAACCGGGGGAGCAGAAAGTACCCCAAGGCTCGACTTGACAGAGCGGGGATGGTGTCTTCAGGGGACTCTTGAGTTTGGTACTTTGGCAAAAATAAATCTACAACAGACAATAGAATTGTAAATTTCATCCTAAACATGAAATCCATAAAGTTGTACACATTATCATAATTAAATTTACCTCAATGAGATCTTCATTTTTTGATGAAACCTACAAAAATCATGGGAAAAAAAGTTTAAGAAAATTAAAATGGAACAATCGATACCATTACTATTTGAATTGGCATTAAAGAAAAAAGAGAGAAATACCCTTGTTGAAACTAAAAGAAGAAAAACCAAGAAAAGAAGAAAGTTTTCATAGCCGTTGTAAAGAGTACTACTTGTTGCGTGGTGAGTCAAACAAAGATGGCACAAGTGATATATAATTAGTTAACTTTACAAAAGACTTTTATACAAACAATACAAACGCAAGCGTAAAATAGAGAAACAAATGAATATAAGTTGTCTCTAAGTTGGCATGTAAGGCCTTGTGGTTCAATATAAAATTGTAAGCATGATAACTAAAGGTTTGAGTGGGATAAGATTCACTCCCATTACTCAATAATTCAACAAATGAATTAAACAAGAAAGAAACTATCTTTTCCGATACAAATTGAATTACACCTAGCAGGTGAATAAAAGAGAGAAGGAATTACAAAGTACAGAGCGTAACTCTTGACTTCACAAACTCGGAGGTCCAGTGCTCGGCAATCCAAGCCTCGCTTGTAGAGTCTTTCTTCTTGTTAATCGCATCGAGCAGGATTCCTTCCCAAAACCCGAAAACAGAACCAATCTTAAACCAAATAAACCTTTCATACAACACAAATCAAGAGGAGTGGAAAAGGCAAGATTCACATTAACATGCACAACATCACCTCACTCAAATTGCAAGTTTTACTTTCACTTAACTGGTTGACAATTTTCAAAATTAAACAAAAAAACTGAATTAAGCCTTTGTATTTTTTCCTAATTAGGTGAGCAGCGTGAGCTACAATACAAAACCAATAAAATAAATTACTCCTTAAACCTCAAATGCTTGCTTTCCACCCAATTTGGTGAAGTTGAAAAGAACTCCATCAAGAATCACAATATCAAATTTAGAAAGCTTCATAGCTTAAAGAAAAGCAAAAAACGACTTATCACAGAGAACAAAAGTAGTATACATATAGTATAAGGATTAAATTGTTGCCCATTAATGTAAAAACTAGTTATTAAATATAAAAACCAGCACTTTGTACACATAATTGTATTACTCCCTACTAACCATACTTAAAATTAACCAAGTAACTAACCATATAATTCTTTTTTAGTTATGCAAATACATTAATGACAACAAAGAAATATATCAAGGTTTGTACACGAGAGAGTAAACTCGCTTAACTAAAAGTTTATCAGATATGTTAATCAATCTCAAATCTAGTAAAACAACATAGTTAATGCCATAATGATATCAAATTTAATCGTTGGAATCTAACTTAGATTTTTAAGTAGAATCCAATTCCAATATCTCCGATCTTCGATCCCAGTTATTGCCATTACCCGGGCTGATATAGACATGCAAACTCTTCCAGTGATCCTAGTTATTACCATACTTGTCAGAAAATCTCCCATGTCAAGAAATGCGAAAAAATAAAAACACCAACACTTCTAACAAAAAGTTAAGCTAAATTCTCCCATGTCAAAAAATGAAGAAAAATAATGCACCAAAACTTCTAACCCAAAATAAAGTTGGTCAAATTGACCTCTCTTCTTGATCTTTTACCCAAAAATTAAAAAGAGTTCCCAAGAAACCGTAAAAATTAAAAATAATCCAAATGACAACGATACTATCATACTAAAAACAAAACCTGAAATGGCCACAATACCAACAATGTAACTAAAATAGCCCAAACAATCCAAAACCTATTTCGTAAGTACTAAACTACATATAAACCGATCCCCAACATTAAAAATAACTAACAACAAAAATAAAGAAATGACCAAATTAATCAATACTTAAAAGCTTAGATTTCAAAATTTTCCCAAAAAGTGCTTCAGCCGTAAGTCTCCCAAGAACCAAATGCTAAAAAAAAAATAATAAAAATAATGAATACAAAACCTAATTCAACCAATTCCCCAAAGAAAGTATCGAAGACCGAAAGCGTAATTAAAAATGCCAAGATTCTCAATTTTAATCTTAACCCCTAATTTTAGAGGCTCGGGACATACACAAACTAATAGAAAAAACTAAACCAAAACCCTGATTAGAATGTGAAAAATTCCCAGCACTCCAAACTTTCCCATCAAAAACACAGAAGTGATGTTAATTTAAGAAGCGAGAACAATAAAATTAATTACCAATTCAACCGCAGAAGTCCACCACGTAAGACGACATTTAATCGCAATCACTATGAAAATACCATCTTCGTGAGATAATTTTATGAAGTTTTGCACAAGTATCTCTACCACAAAAATTTGATAATATTAGAATAGTGCTTCGCTAGACGCCTTTAGATGTAACCGTGAAATTTACCGTAATAAAACTAAATTGAGCATAAAAAAAGAGCACCATCTATACCAAGTTACCAACACGACCGACAACACAGATTACACTTGTAATTAACCTGGAAAGCAACTAAGACGCGTTTATGTAAAGCATGTCAAGGTTGTGGTATTCATTTCTATCGTGCTAACATAAAGTTGAATCTAAGTTAAGATCAAGTTGCCAACATTCGTACTCAGTTGCCAACTGGACGCATAACACAAACTACGCCATAATTTATCGTAAAAACAACTAAAACGTGTACGTGTAAAGCGCACCCAAGTTGTGGCATTCATTACTATCACGCTAACATAAAATCGAATCTAAATTTAAGCATCAAAACCCAACTAAAACTAAATATAAGTTTAACCAAAACTACTTTTTTGATATATCCTAAAATAAGTCCCTTTTGAAATGTCAAATTATCGATCCGTATTGACTTCCTAATATACCACCGAATATAAGGCATCGATAGGAGACTTTTACCGATACTCACTCCTCACAAACTATCAAGTACCAACATTAATTATCGAAAGCAAAACAATATAGAAAACCCACAAAACAAACACAAAAATTGCCACATTTAGCCAATAAATCATCAATCAAAATGTGAAATACCATATACAATTCAAGCGAATAAGATCAATACTGCGGCAAAGATCACCGGAGCTCATCATCTCCACCAACGCCAGTAATTCAAAAGGCGCTTCAACCTCAAACGCATCCAGTACAACCTTTGAGCTTACTTCATTCACCAAACTCTCAAAATATCTCATTTTCTTAAATTTCCTCCATTTCAATACTTCATAATCCTATAATTTGAAAACCAATTCACTCTTTCCAAATAGAAAGCTAATCTCATACCTCTGGAGATTCCCATACCTGACCTTCGTCGAGTCCAAATTGGAAACCCTGACATCATTTGAATTCCACTTTTGTCTCACCGAAATGGCATCTAGCACGTCCTAAATCCAAACAATCATAAAGATGTAAGAAATTATGTGAAATCAAAAGACTTGAGTAATTAATGAAGAAATTGATGGACCTTTAAGAAGAGGGAAGGTTGAGGACAAAAGTCTCCTGAAGATGGTATTTTCATTTTTGGCCCTTAGCGATTGCAATTCGCTTGCCCCATTCATACAAGCTAAGTCTCTTCTATCTAAGGCTCAAACTGGTCTGTTCAATACATTTCTCACTTAAGTCTGTTTTTAACTTTTTCCTAAATTCGCAAGAGTTAGCCATTTCTCACGAGTAATTTGTGGGTTACTCGTGTTTCAAATCAATGAGGCTCTTTAAGTTGGTTTCAGTGTATGGACATAATATATGGGTCTAGATACAAGTTAGTAAAAAATTATGACTTCTAATCTGCTGTCAAAAGGGCTGAAATAAATTTAGTTCGTATTTTGAAAAAATAGGAAGAACACAATAATGGATCAGACAAATTTTGAATTTCTCTCGTAACATAAACAAAGAACAACAAAAAAAGAAAAAGAACATAAACATATTCAATCTATAAACAAAATACCCAGAACAAAATAACCATCAATAAAAACTACAAAATCGAAATAAATGCCTAATAAAACCAAATTAAGCTCAAATTAAGCATATCAGTAAACCAAAGAAAAGGGTAATAAAATTTCATTCTGAAAACCTTTCGGTGTTTGGAGACTCGCTTTCTCATTCGTGGCTCATTAAGACTTCAAACTTTTTTTTGCTCTCTAATAATCTTGAGAGATTGGGCTAAAATATCGATCGTGCATCGTGATCAATTCCTCCTTCCATCTTAACCAAATGACCTCGTAAGCACAAGAACACAAGGAAGAAAACAAAATCTCGTTAATCCGAGAAACCACCTTCCAATTCTTCAAATACATATCCAACTAAATAATAGAATTTAAGAGCATCATAAAATTAGACCAAGCTTTTATTAAACCTCATATGCATTTAGAGAAACGCACTAACCAACACTACAATTCAAACACTTGAACAAAAACTAATTTGATAATAAACCACTATAAAGGAATATATGCCAATAAGTTCAAATCTGTTTAGTTACAATTGATGGCATCAATTTTAACACACAAAAAACCTTTATAATTAATACTGAAATAAAAAAAAACAAAGAGCAAAATAAGGATATCCTCCGAGACACATCAATCTCAAACCAAAAGGGAAGGAAAAAAGTAATGAGAACCCAAGTTATCATCCCATGGAGATTAGAAGAGAGAGATGACTACGACTTGGGGTGAATTGCATGATTATCGCACCGCTTTCTATGCTCCGGGTGGGTATAAGAGATTTGGGGATGAAATTAGAATGGGTATTGGGTATAAGAGATTTAATAGAGTTTTGAGGACTGAGTTGTTTGGGGCCTGGAATGAGAGAGCTCTGCTTGTGGTAGAAGAGATAACTCGCTTGAAATTTGAATAAGCGAGAGAGAGAGAGAGAAATCACGACGTAGGATTTAGATGTGACGTTTGTCTTTTTTTCTCTCTCTGCTCTCCTTTATATTATAGATATAATCACACTTATTAATAAATTTTATTATTAAATAATTAATATTATTTTAAAATTGTATTATTATTATTCATGTATTAATTAATTACTTTATGAACAAAGTAAAAAATAATTAAAACGACTGATTTTTTTCCTGAAACTATTTATATAATGAAAATGAAAATGAAAATAAGGGAGTATATAGCTTCAAATTAGGTACAGACACGTTGATGATCATAATACTCGTGCGTCCTAGGCTATAAAAACTATCTTCCCTTCATGCGTACGATAGAGAACTTTCCTAATAAGGCGCGAGTAGACCTACCTCTCTCCCTCTCTCTGCAATTGCAACAAGTCGCTGTTGCTATCTCTTTCTCTCTCTACAAAACTGTATTCAATTCGGTACCTATGTGATACCCTCTCTCTATATAGCCAGTTATACTCATACTTACTTTCCGTTGGGGGAATTGGAGTTGGGAGGGTTTTAGTCGGGTTGGAAATGGAGAATTCGACACCGATGGAACTACAAGTATCAGTAGCTAATTTGGAGTCTGAATCTTCTGCTTCTAAGAAGGTTAATCACAATCAGGTATCAGGAACGCAGCGACTATAAACCCTAAATTTTCTTTCCTCTTTTTAACAGTTGATTATAGTGGTCTGTGGTTAATTAATTAGTGAATTACTTATGAGCGGCGGCGTTACACCTAAATTTTATGGCTTTTCAAATTTATTGATTCAGTTTTGCTTCTTATTGTCCTTTAAAACTTGGTTCGATTGTTTTGATTTCTTAAAATGCGTGATCTTAAACTCCTTTTTCTCCCTCTGCGGGGAAGTAGCCTATGTGTTTACATGTATGATTAAGGGCTAATATATTTTACTTTTGGGATTGTACTTAATTTAGTCTGTGTTTGCATGGAATAGGCAATTTGTCATCAACTTTAAAAATAGGAACAAAGTTGGAACTTGAGTAACATGTTTGTTTATAAGATTACAATATCTTTCATAATAAGGCTCATTCTTTTCAGTATTATTAAACACCTTCAGACACCCTATTGGGAGAAGGTGAAGAACAATTTTTTGAAGGAACTCTAACAGCAAACATGAATTCACTTATTGAGGGCGTAGATCTAATAGGTTATCAATAAATTATTTTCTCTCCGCCCCTTCCCAACAAAATTGATGGTTATAAATGAATACTATTCTTTTATGTTACTTTGTTAATATTTTCCAATTTCCTTCATCAGATTGTTGTTTCTGTTTTTTGTTTCGGGCTTTATTTTAGAGTTGTATTTAGAAAAGGGTTAAGTTCGGATGACCACCAGGGTTTGGGCGGTTTCCCACTTAACCACCTACCCTACATTTAAACACCGACTTTTTGAAAAGGTGCTTTACAAGAATAACTCATATTACTTAAGTTGGATAAAGACTTAATTACCCTCCTTATATATATAAACGACATATTTGAGAAGGAACCATTCACAAGTCTATATATATCTCCATACTAAAATTTAAGAACAATCGCTAAACTTATCGGAGAATTAGAACAAAATCAAAACCTCATTTATCAAAACACCATCACAAAATCCAAAATCAACAACAATTACAATCACAAAAGACTTGAAATTACAAATGACATTTATTGAGGGTAATCTAGCTTCAACCTTGATCTTTTCTCAAAATCTCAGGTTAAATCTAGCTATTATAAAACATACAATAAAAAGAGCAACCAACCAACCAAGAAGAGAAAGAAGAGCAAATAGAAAGAAACATATTCTTATAAAACTCCCGGTGTATTGTACGAGCATTGTACCGGTATTTTTAATGTCTTCAAAGAATTTGAGCACCAATTTGCAGATTATCAACAATATGTGATAAATCCAAGTCCTCTGTTTGCCACGCATTCTTTGAATGTTGGACTGAAAATCAAATAAGGACCGAACATCATTAAGAAGCATATTCCTTTCTCATCATTGTACTCAAGAGCACAAGCCAACACAGTCCACAGAGTCAAGCCGAACTTCTTCCAACCTTCATCACTTGCTTCCCAATAAGACTATTGATTGAGATTGCATCTATTTTTTAACATCCCCAATCTCTCCTACACCTTTTACGGATGTATTACGGTTGACAAGTCAAAATCATCACTAAATGGGATGAATGCCCCATCTCGCTCTCACAAATGTCTCTGGACATACACCAAGTTTCAATTGTATGTGTTAGCCATTTAAAAATGGCCAAACTTCTAGACAAGGATACAAAAGTCTCAAACCCGATTTGAGCTCATAAACACCAAGTACGAAATGAAAATTAATAAATTACATTAAAAACAACAAATTACCCATTGGTAATAAAACAATCGTGCCCTAAACAGTTTAAAATCGGACATCGTCGTAACATTTGGGGTTTGATAAGAAATTTTACCAAAAGTTGGAGCCTCGAATCAAAGAGGAAGTCTAGGAATTGAATTAGTAAGTTGTGATTGAGATTCTAATTGGTTGATCGATGGCTCGAGCTTTTGCCCGAGGTAGAGATGATGGCGAGCAGCCTTTGGAGAGCTGCTCTAGTTTTAAGAGAGAGAAGTTGTGAGATGAGAAATGGAGGGGGTGATGAAACGTCTAGAACATCAACCTCCAAACCCAACCTCAAGAGCCCAAACTAGATCAGATCCAAACCTAAGACAGAGGGGATGGGTGGGGCGCAGGATCAATGAAGGTTGAAGGGAGAATAAGAGGAGAAGAGATGAAGAAGGAATTTGAGACATTTACTAGGTTTTTTTAATTCTTACATGCCCTTTTATCACGCTGTTTTGGCGCTTGACATTGTTCGCTTTTCCTTTAACTCAAAAAGTCGGGTGTTTAAATGTAGCTTTCTTGACTATAGGTGGTTAAGTGGAAACCGCTTGAACCCTTTAGAAAATATAAGAACATGCCTCTTTGTTCTTATTGTTCCCCAAGTATAATGTGCACTTGTTAAGCTTGAGATATAACTGAATCTTTTTTGCTGCAATTGATGGACATTTACTTGACAAAAAACAAAATTTATATGTGGACAACATGTGAGTTACCCTTTCTTCTTTATGCTCCTTAACATTACTCCAGATATTGTTCCATTTTCTGCATGCTTTGACATTATAGTTTCAATTCTCTTTCTTTGGAGGTCATTGCCATGGAACTCGGGAATTCTACTAGCATAGTAGGATCAACATCTGGCTCTCCATATTCAGCTAATATTCAGGGTTCCAACTCAGATATGTTATATCATGGCGATGATAACAACGGTGATGATGGCAGTTATATTTCTGATTATGATGACAATGATGACTATATGTTTGACAATGATGTCGATTATAGTTATTTGAATATGCAAGCACAGTTTGACAATGTGGATTTTCCTCCTGGGGTAGAGATTTCATTTTCTTGGATGAAGCATACCACTCCCAGCATTAATGTTACAAGCAACAATGCTATGGTTCTCCCTACAGGTTCAGGGACAGAGACATCTGTTGCTATAGTTCCAGATCTTGCAAATTCCAATAATAACGCTGCTTCTTCAAGCAGTTCAACATTTCCTGCAGGGTTGAATTCTGATGGAAAGGAGGAAGTAGAAAAAGAGCATGATATTATGAAAAATTATCAGAGTTTTAAAAGATTTGATATTGTAAATGATTTCTCGGATCATCACTATAGACTGGGCTTTCGAGTGCAACAGGTAATAATTACCCCTTCTTAAAATGAATGTATATAACCCTATTTTGGTCTAGTCCAGTATGGAATGAACCAGAGTTACCAGATATTCTCATTGACCTAGGGAACCGTATTGGTAATTGCATATCGAAACATGGTACTCTTACATTCAATACTCTAAATTTAGTGTACCGGTTTTTTTTGTTATTTTACCTATAATTGCACAAATATCAATATTATAACTTAGTATTAAATGCTCAAATATTATATTTGTATTAAATTATTTACTAAACAATCAACTTATTGATTCAACTAAAATTTTTCTATAAAACTTAAGGTTTATTACATTTAGATTTTAAGAGAATTTCTAACTATCATAATTTAAATATACCCTAGCGTACCGTGTTTTAACTATGTAGCGTATCACGCACCGCGTATCGAAACGAACCATGTTTCAGGTAACACTATAATGAACTTATAAAACAGTGTTTAGTGCATAGAGCACCCATTTATTATTGTATGTATCTTTCTTCTTTTTTTTAATAATCTTCTCTTTGTAGCCTCCCAAAACTTGGACAAAGAAAATTCATGATGAGTGGAAAATTTTGGAGAAGGACTTGCCTGGTAAGTTCGTTCAACTTTTAAGTTTGACATGGGCTGTTGCAGAATTCATCTAAAACTTTCGAGTGTTATTAAATTGGTAGCGGAAAACTTATTATAAAAGACTATTTGTTTGAAGTGGACTGCTGTGCAATTCATCAAAAGATTTCAGCTTGTATGTGCAATTGAAAATGGAAGAAAAAAAAACTTAGCTTAAAAGTATCTTTAAATATTTTCTAGTATTAAAGATTGAAATTTCACATGAAACTTTATGGCGTTAGAAGGTGAAGGAGTAGTTTTTGATGCCCTGAGATTTTCCTCCTCTCTCTCCCCAAAAACATGCCACATGCACAGATGGATGTTCATTTCTTGATTATAATTTAAATGAAGAAAAAGATTATGCGGATACGGTTTGTAGAATGTATGCTGTTCTTTTTTTTTGTTCTTTAATATGAAAATCTTTTTCTTTTCCATGCCAAATAATTAAATTTATTGGTTTCTTACTAGTCTCATTTTTTATACTTCTGCAGATACGATATATGTTAGAGTGTACGAATCAAGGATGGATCTCTTGAGGGCTGTCATTGTAGGACCAGCAGGCACCCCCTACCATGATGGGCTTTTCGTCTTTGATGTTATCTTCCCCCCTAACTATCCCGATATACCACCGGTCTGTGATGTTATTGTATATATATATTGGATTGGTTTTTTAACTTTATTTTCCACTCTAAATAACGGACATTACTTTTCTCAACTTCCTCAGATGGTTTACTACTATTCTGGTGGCCTTCGACTAAATCCGAACTTGTATGAGTGTGGAAAAATCTGTCTCAGCCTTCTCAACACATGGAGTGGTAAAGGTAATGAGAATTGGATGCCAAAGACGTCCACGATGCTACAAGTTTTGGTGTCTATACAAGCTCTGATACTAAATGCAAAGCCCTTTTTTAATGAGCCTGGATATGATGGTATGTATCCTGGGGATGAGGGAGATAAGAGATCGAAGGAGTACAATGAAAATACCTTCATTCTGTCCCTAAAAACAATGATGTATACACTTAGGAGGCCCCCAAAGGTATTTGATGTACTTCTTTCAACAATTTCTGTTTTCAGCCACTTGTATGTTTTTATGAAGATTTTGAAAACTTTTAAACTTTTATGCATCTAGACTATATAGGCTCTTTTTTGCTTCATAGTTGGCTGGAGATTGATTATTTTGCCTCCGAATAAAGTTTTACGTGAATACTGCTAATAAGCACAAAATAACTTGGTTATTATGAGGTGAACTTTAGATAGAAAGATTCATTTTGTAGTCTTGCCCTGATATAAATAAACTATAGTGTACAGCTCTCTTCAAGCTCTAGCTAATTAGTTTTCTCAGGCTTGCAATTGATAGCAATTTATAAGAAGAAAAGGAATATAGTGGATTGTTTTGTGTAGTACTCTTTGGAATCTACAAATGGTTTAAATTCATATTAATGAATTAATTAATTATGTTTAACACTTATTACTAACTTGGAGCATTGGTGGCAAAAAAAAAGTCGATGTCGTTAATATTGGTTGGAGAATGTTTGTTTAACTATATTTCCTTATCTGAGTTAATTTGGATTTTATCTGTTCTATTCTACCTCATATTTTGGCTAGGGGAAAAGACAGTAAGGTTTGTCATTGCATGTCCCAGCCTAAGTTCCATAAGTCTAAATCTAGTTCGAGCAGAGCTGTACAATTCTCGATTCATCATAACTGAACCTGTCACGGCTGCAGAGTTTAAGCCAACAATGCAAGGCTTTATAGCACTCGTTAGGGGATAAAATTTTGCTCCTAGTTGATACACACTGCCCTAGCTAGGAGCCTTTGCTTGATGTACTGGTAAAGATTCATGCTGTCAAAGCATAATAAGTCATGTTCAGATACTATATTTAATTACTGTAGCCTGTGATGGTCCCTAGGCTCCTACTCTGTGACACTATTGTCCATGTAAAATAGTTCAAAAGGCCACTAATAAAATAAATTGCTGTCATGGGGATCTTGACAACCGAAGTTATTTTAAGTCTTAAAAACATAATGGGAAAATTATAGTCATGGAGCTTCTTAAAATCAAAGCGACTTTTGGGGTGTTTTATGAAATGATTTCTTGGGAGCCTCTTTTATACCAAGTGTGAGAGAGTATTTGATTATTTTCGTAGTCGATTCTGATTTGAGTGACCAACTTGAACAGTAGCTGGCTCTCTGTTCTATGGTTTACAATAGCTTGTTAATATTCTCTGCAGCTTGAAAACCACAAAACCTGTAGGAGCTAATCTCCAATAATTTGAGAGGTCTTACAAAAAATCATTTTAAAATGATGATCTTGGATGCAGTGCATTTTTCAGTAAGAACCGCCGATTCGTCATTTTGAATGATGCTGACCAAGTCCAACTTCAAATCCCACCACTTGTGATACTTACATGCACATGCATCTTCTTAGGTTCATAGACTTTCAGCAAACCGTAAAATTTGTCAAATCCAATTTAGCACCCCAAAAAAAAATGTAAACTTGGTCAATTTTGTTCTGATATTCTCTTTAATCATTATATTTATTGTTTAATATATTATGATTTTTCATGCAGCATTATGAGGACTTTGTTGCCGGTCATTTTCGTACCCGTGCATGTGATATTTTATTGGCTTGTAGAGCTTACATGGAGGGGGCTGAAGTAGGTTTGCTTGGCGACGATAAAGTTCAGGATGACAGTAAGGGGGAAGCAAGCAGCTCGCGAGAATTTAAGGCAGCTATAGCTAAAATTATGAATGGTCTTGTTTCAAACTTCACAAGAAATGGGTCAAATGACTGTGAAGAGTTCCGTATTACAGGCTAACAGAGAGATTAGTACCTGTCATTGCAAAGCTTACGTTGTGACTAGTGCCTTTAAGTTTAGGTCTTTGAAAAACTTTTTACTGGCTAATGTAAGATGATACTGCACAGTGCAGAGTAAGCAAGATTAATGTGTAGAGTTAAGGGTAAATATTTAAGGACTAGAATTGGATATAGTTCATTGCATAACATCTTGAGAAAGACAGGCTATGACGCTGATGTTCTCAGGTGCTTTTAGTCACTTCGTCATGGATTAAGGTAGAAATGCTCTTTAGCTTTTTATAATATATCTTATCTGTGTATGAATCCCTAAATATTTCAGCGGTGTATATAAAGTATCAAGAAAAGCATGCAGTGCACCCCTGATAATTTACACCCAAACTCCCCCTGAACTGTTATGCAGTAAAGGGAAGGGGACTTCATTCAGAGGGTTTGTTTGGCATGACTTCCAAGTTTCATCTCTGTTTCTTCCTTTCTTTTCTCAGTTCTAAGTTACTCATGCTACTTTTCTGTGCTTCGTTACATGATGTTTATTGTCATATTATGCACCTTCCAGAAGTTTCTCAGGTTTTAGGTCCATTTTTCATGCTGATTATTTAATAAATTGAGGCTAGCATGTCGGGGTGGATATCTTGATGTGTTGGATTTTCTTATCGGGTAAGAAACATAAAAGGGGTAGTAGATTGAAAGCAACATTATGAGCACAAAGGGTTTGGTGGTGGTTAAGTCTTTGTACAGTGCATGGTAGTTGTAGATTCCAGGTGTTCCGAGAATAGCCCAAAATATGCTCTTCATGTGGCTCGATTAGTTAAACTATTTTTGGAGTTTAAAAAAGGGTTTTGAAACATAAGAGGAGGTATCATATTTAGATTAAACATAATTTTTGGATAGAATTAGAAGGTGAAAGATACGGCATCTTATTTTGCTGGAAACTATTTGGTACGTCACTTGTGCATAATCACATTCAAGTATGCTTATACAAGTACTTTTTAAAGTGCTGACTATATTATTTAAGGGTAATGCTACCGGTATCAAATAATTTGTCCGTTATTACATTAATTGAGTACATCTCAGGTGATTGCATTACCCGTTATTTAAGACAAAAGAAGAAAAGACTTAACTTTGACCGATTCATGTCAAGAAGTTTATACTAGACTTGTAAAGTTAAGCACTGATAAGCTCTAGCATGACTAATGAAAGCTGATGTGATTATGGTTCACTTACTAGAAAACCAAAATTATAAAAATGACCAAGAAAGATTCTTTCCTCCGTCTGCTTTTTCTGTTCATCAAAAGCTACAGTGCATCGGTTGTTCTGATGCGACTCTATTATAAGCATTCTGGTTTGAAAAGGGTAGAACACGATGAGCAGAATAATAGCCACTATCCAGGATGATAACAGATAGATAGATGCATTACCTTGGCTTTGAAATCTACTTGAGCTCTTAGCAATACTACCTCAGTTCTACAAAAGAGTTCCATTTTATGGATTTTAGAATAAAATGACTCTTTTTCGGAACCGCAAAGTAGTAAAGAATACAGTACAAAAGTGGCATTTTGGCACACACTAACAAACTAGTACCAGATGCATTTTTGGGTACTCCATGAAATTAGTTTTCTAAGGACTGTTAAAAAGAAACTATAATTCGAAGGTTGTCCACAAATTTCAGATCTAAATGCCTTGTAGAAGATGGTGGTAGATAACATCCTCCACCGGTGACTGTTCATTTGTAACAAGATGCTAATACAAACATTAACATTATTTACACAAGTCTTGCACTCAAACTGGTAATAGTGGTAGAAGAGTGGAATTGAACCCATTAATAACTAACCAATGACTGAATGAAAGGGAAAGGAAGGAGAAGAAAAACAGAAAATGGAGTTGTCTGGAATATAAACTCTGAAAGCTAAGCAGGTAAATCAATAGAACAAAAGCTAGACAGATGAAGGAGATTTATGGAGTGGAGCATTGTGTATGATCCAGCTCTGAGCTCAGCATATGATGAAGGAGAGCATCAACTCTCTGACTTCTTGTTTTTGTGCCAACATAACGTCTTCGATCCTTTCCTCCACTTTCCTTGTCCTGTTCTTCACATTTCTCCGAGTCTTCTAGCTCCATTTCTGCAAAAAACGCCTCCAAGACAAACGCTACGATCAAATTCAGAAGCAGCAGAATTGTTATCAGATAGAAGCTCACAAAGTATACATAAGTCCAAGCAGAGTTTGTAAGTTCTTTGTAGCTCTGCATCCATGCCTGCCAGTTTCCCATCACTAATAAATTGTATAGTGTCACCATTCCACTCGGGTAGTCGTTAAAATTGAACAGTAGATAGTCATTATCTGCAAGATCTGTTTCTGCCAAATAGGGGTTTCCAGCATTGACCAGCCCACCAAAAATCTGGACACCTAAAGAGCAATAAAAGCACAGCACACAGAATATGGTACCTAGGTATGGCATTAAGCTTGGTATCAGAGTTAAAAATGTGGCAACAAAGGCTCTGTAACGTCGAACATGCATCAAGAGCCTTATTAATCGTAGCATCCTTGCGATAAGAAGATATCGAATCCATTCTCCATTTGAAAGAAAAGTAAGTCCCTTGGGAGACACAAAAGTTGCCGTTTCTCCAATAACTATAACCCAAGTGATAATGAAGTCGAAACGATTTTGGCCATCCTTCCAGTAATTCTCAAATCCATATGCGTAGACTTTTAGTGCCATTTCCAGGACATACAACCATCCAAAGACAAACTCTAGGTTTTGCCAAAACTTTTGTCCAGAGTTATTTTGTATGTCAAGAGTTGTTTCAATAACAACTGCAGCAAGATTCAAGATGAGAAGGAAAATTACAATGTATTCGAATTTGGGGCTTCGAACAAAGGTTTTCAACTTCTCAGATAAGGGTGCACGGTAGAATGTTGGGAATCTATCTAACCAAGGTAGTGAATCCTCCTTTTGAAACCTTAACGCGATGGCATTGCAAAGATCAGCAAATTCATCTAAATTAATCTTGAAGTCATGACTATCGTCTAACTCATCAAATATTAACTCAAAATCCTCTCCTGATATATCTGGCAATGTCCTGTATCTATTGAGTTCTTCAAACAGATGAATGCATTGATCTTTGTTAAGAAACCCGTGATTATTGATATCTATAAGATTAAATGCTTTCTTTAATATCCTTGTTCTCATACGGTCCTTCTCACCAACTTGTTTGGCTAGCTGACCCTTAAAGCTATCATATACAACAGCAAGGATCAAGTTGGTGACAAAGTAAACACCCAGGAGCACATAGAGAATGAAAAACAGGCAATACCAACGCGATGCTTTGTATGCAGGAATCCAGACATCGGGATTATTGGACGTGGTAAAAAGGATAAGCATATGATATGTTGTTGCACCATAAGAAGTAAATAATTTCCCTTGTTCGGTATCCTCAAACATGACATATGCTAACCAACTGGAGAACAGGAGAAATAGAAGTCCTAGGAGCTGCAATAAACATAAATTAGACAGATTTGACCATTTGGGGGAATAAGAAATGCCTGATGTAGTTCTTACTGAAGTGTCATTCTCAAAATATAAATGCAAATAAAAGGACATTTTTCCTACAAATCTGTTTCCCTGAAAAGAACTTGTAGTTATCCACATAACATAGCAATCTTACTGGTTAAACTAAAATTTCAAGCACAACAGCAAAATAAAGAAATGCAATGATATAGTGGAAGACATACCAAGACATTAAGGTATGTGCCAATCATTCCAGCCAAGACGACTATGCTCTCTCGTAAGTTCCT
This sequence comes from Panax quinquefolius, assembly GCA_020205615.1. Classification (NCBI taxonomy): domain Eukaryota; kingdom Viridiplantae; phylum Streptophyta; class Magnoliopsida; order Apiales; family Araliaceae; genus Panax; species Panax quinquefolius. The sequence goes on along the minus strand of CM035170.1, from coordinate 96,499,363 downwards.
ATAGTAAAGAATTAAAATGAACAATTATTTTCCTCATAAAAAAATTGTGCACCAAGAACAATCAGCAATGCATGTGCACTTCGACAAGAAGCTGGTACAAAGATTAATATATTAATTGAATCGATTTTTTCCCCATTAAAGTTCTACAGAAGTATGCAGAGTCGATATTTACATCTTTAAGTAACACGAACCTGAAAACTGTCTCATGACTTTAAGACAAAAACCGGAAGAATTCATTATACTGTACCTGATGTTCAAAATGAAAAATACAACCCGTATGTAAGGGGCAATCCTGAATGGGAGAGAATAGAAGGCCACCGGAGATAGATAAAGTATATAAACTAAAACATCAGCGACCAGAGCTAATAGTAAAATGACCTGAAAATCAATAAAAAGGTACGATTATTATCAGGCTGTGGTGAAATTTTACAAAGGGAAAGCAGTATAACATATAAATGGAACACAGTGAAACCTTAACAATAGATAAACTTTAAGACAACAATCAGGAAAACAATATCTTAAAGAAAATTAGGGTTTGAAAGTTACGCAACTATTGTGGTGTTAAAATTAATAAATATGCTTCATACATCCTTCAACACAGAATCAGTACAGGTTATAAATGTATGCTCGAGCTTCTATAATCTACAATGTTGATGCATGTGTCATCTACCAATATAAAATGCATGAGTTGATGGTAGATTGACAATGCATACAGCAATTAGAAGATTAAAAAAGACCTTAAGTGCATTAGTTGCTCAAATTTTCTATTCTGAAGATCAAATTATTGTCATACAAAGCACTTAACAATGAGAAAGCATCTGCAGACTAACTTCTAATCTTGTAAAGGTTAATTTCAACACAAAAAACTTTTTTATCACCTAGGAAGCATGGATACCTTCTAGATCATGATGTATTCGCATCAAACATGCATCACTGATACATCCGAATGTGAATGCCCTTTGATACTTTGTCTAATATTTTTCAACCTTTTCAGTTGCTGCACACCTCAAACATGAATTTTATTTAATTATATTCCAATAGAACATAGTTAGAGAGATTGGAATGTTCAATCGTTCAAGCTGATTTCTTTATAAGTTGTATAAATCTAGTGTAGTATTTATATGATTGCAATAGAGTTGGATTTATGAAGATTGAAGATCGTGAGATCTTTGAGAAAACTTTATCACAATGTGGAAGCCAAAAACTTGTTTAGAGAACGTTGTTAAAATTCTTATTCTTCTCCTCGTTCTTTCTTAAGTACTCCAGTATCAGCAGGAAGAGATTTTATCAAACAGGCTAATTGGCAACTTCAGATTAGTCAGTTTAAACTCCCAGATCTAAATTCACAAGTTGAAAACATTTTATTACCGTTTGCCATTTTAGCACCCAAACACCAAAATTAGTTGCTATTGCATAATTTCCAGGAACCTATAGATGATAAAAGCAAGCCAAATTACAACTGCTTTATTTTTAAACCCAAAATAGCCTAATCTGACAAATATGTTGTACCTTAGTAAATCCATTAATTGACAAATCAGGGTTTTCATGATGTGGTTTTGCCTTTATTATTCTGATAACGTATTGATATCTCAGAAACTTAATAATATTATGACAACTAAGAAAGGAAAAAAGAGGCATCATGTATTGAGGAAAAAAAATGACTCCATGAGCAAGATTCGGGAACGAAGTACCTTCAGTCTATTAAGATGACTTCTCCAGTAGAGATTAAACCCTTCATATGAAATTGGAAAGAACAGATGTGCCATAAGAATTACAAGAGTTACACCCTGCATAAGAATGTAGAAACTCAATACCTTAATGAAGAAGAAACTCAACATTATGAAAACAAGATAAAAGAGACTGGCATGCAACTGTTGCTAGTAGCTAAAGAAATTTATGCATTGATAAATGTAGCATGTACATGTCTCCAGAACATTAAATTTGAAATATTATCCAGTAAATTCAACCTCAAGTTCAATTCCAGAGCTATAAGTTCATACTTTAGTTGTAAATTGTGAGTCATCGTAACTTTCTAATAGATACATTTAGTACTTAAATCTTATTGGTCCACATTGACAATATAAACCATGAATAAGTTATATAAGGAGTAGAGGACTATCAAAAGATCCTTTAGTATTGGTAGTTGGTAAAAACAGAAAATAAGGTGAGATGGATTCTTTGGGTTCAACCAATATATGTGGCAGACATACTAGTTGAAATGAGTAGTCAAAAACACACATAAATATGGGGATGCAAGGAGATCATAATTCTGAAGCCCTGTTTTTCATGTTGGTTCTGAAACTTTTGGAGTTACATTCACTATCACACCAAAATATGCTTAACTAAAAATGATTTATGCTCAAATGTACGTATAAATCCCAATTGAGTAACTTGTGTATAAATCCCAACTTCATGAAAACCAACCTTAAAACTAAGGGGCTCACCTTTATCACAGGGTAGAGACCATAGATCCAAATGGGTACATGCACAATAGTTCTTAGGTTTCCTTACATAATGGTAGTATAATCCATTGGCTGTCAAGTGGGAGACAATTATGTTTCATTTGGTTTCAATCTACAAATTCGCCTTCAATATTTAGGTTTAGTCCAACTTAAAAATAAGGAGGAAACGCCATTTTTAGACACATAAGGGAGTCTGATGTATTTTGCCTATCAAGACTCCCTTTTATTGTTGGTATGCTCTTCATCACTACAAATTAGACATGAATTCTTCCAAGTTAGTTTTACATTTTGGGTAAGATATGCATCAATTATTCTCAACTTCAAACCCCTACTGTAATACTAAATGCATAAGCATATCTCGTTATCTGCCAATAAATTGAGAGGAACTTTTAAAGTTGTATAACCAATCCCTTTAGCAGTGGTTAATGCGTACAACAAACTGCATTATCTTTCTCAAGTTCTGGTGGCACTACTTATCTATCTTTCGCATGGTGGTCAAAACTGACCATACCCAAATAATATTTTTTTTGCACATTTAATGAGACACCTACCTCATATATAAGAGACTCAACCCCAGTTAAGTATGGCAGCTGTCCAAGAAAGTAGTATTCCCTGTTATTGCAAGAGATTGCAGAATCCTGGGTGCACCACAACGGTTTCTGTGGAGATTTAAACAAATTAAATGGAACTCAGTCATCTTGATGGAGAATATGAAATGGAAGTCCATACAGCACCATATACAAAATATTAAACACTAGTAAAAGTTTACTAACCTCAAAGAAGTTGAGAAGTAATAAAGCAAAATAATTAATGGACCAGAGGAAATCAAATCGAATGAAAAAGAAGTAGAATTTTGCGGCATCTTCAAAGCTTGATTGATCATCGAGAATCTCCTCTGGTAGACCAATGCCATCTTCAGCCTGAAAAGGTATTCACAACTCAACTAATTAATTCAAACTAGTTGAGATAGTAAATTTGATTCTATGATTTGGAAGGGAGAAAGTGTATCATGTGATAGTTTTGGTTAAGAAATCAATATTAAGAAAAATAAGAGTTTTTTTGTGGAATAAAGGTATCGTGATACAGAAAAAAAGATGTACGAGTATAGGAAGATACAAGATCAACAAGTGCAGCAGCCTTCTGATAAGGAGAACCGTAGGCAATGGCGTCGGACCTCCGAGTGTACGTGCCTAATCCATCTCTCCACCTTCCTCTTCTTCTCTCTCCACTGCTACTTTCGCCACGCACTAATATTGGTGTATCCATTTCTCTTCTCCTCTGTACTACTGTTCTGAAGAGAGAGGAATTAAGAGCAAGACAGATAAACTATATGTGTGTGTGTGTATATATATATATATATATATATAGAGAGAGAGAGAGAGAGAGAGAGAGAGAGAGAGATTGGGATTGGGATTGGGATTGGGATTTGGGCGCAGTACTGGAGCACCAAGTGTAGAATGAATATTCAATTCAAGGAGAATGTGGAAGTGACACTGAATATGGGACAAAACTGAGTTGAATATTTCATCATTTTGATGGAATGGCAGAATTGGGATGGTTAGTTGAATAGTATTCAAATTCTGATTGATTGGTTGGGATGTAATTAATGTGATGTTGGACATATAATGTCGGCAATCTCAATTTACATTATCCACTTTCCATTTTCTATTTTCTTATATATATAATGTCGGCAATGTCAAAATTTTTATAAATTTTATTATTATTATTATTATTATTATTTTATTGTGAAATTCAAATAATTATATTCATTGAAGGATTATTATAATTATATAATTAATATTTGAGAATTATAAAATAATAATCAAATTACCCTTCAACAAAATTAATTTGTATAAGATCTTCAATTACCTTATATATATATATATAGAAAATTTAATCGCAGAACTTATTTATTTATTTATTTTAAAAAAATAGAATTAGAATATCCTTTACGTGCTTAATTATTGTTTGGTAAATAATAATTTCATCTTCCGTTATCTTGATATTTGGGAAAATATAATGGAGTAATTATTAATGAAGATAAAAGTAGAAACTACTACTACTACTACTTTTTTCTTTTTTTTTTTTTTAAAAAAAAAAGAAAAAAGAAAAAAGAAAAAAGAAAAAAGAAAAAAGAAAAAAGAAAAAAGAAATAGGAGAGGAGAGGAGGATCAAACTAGTAGCAGCAGCATAAGCATATTACAATAAAAGAGCTTGTAAAAATAAATTTGATAACCCCCCCCCCTCCCCTGTACAAAATGTACAAATAAAAATTGAAATCCGGCCTCTCAAAGCACAGCACAGCACAGCCAACTTTGAACCTGCAGCACAAGCCACAGACTGATGAGCATTCAGTGAAAGAAAGAGGACTAAAGACGGAAGAAGATGATATAATAATAGTCAGAAGCTCATTTAAAAAGAACAAAAAAGACCAAATACAGGCAATTTTTTTTGGTCAGTCCCAAATACAACTAAAATTTTTTAGTTGGCCAGTTCACATTTTCAACACCTCCAAAAAGTTAGTTCATCACTAAAGACTTGAGTTGAGTACCTCCAAAAAGGCTCTTTACCTTGCATTTCTTATTCTTGCAAATAACTCAACCTTTCCAACAAATAATTCACAGTCCGACCTCAAAAACTGATTCTAACAGGAGGACGTGAGAGATTATTACAAGGAGGATACAACCCCACCTCCTATAAAAGCAAGCAATTTCAGAAAACCTAGGAACGGCCAAAAAGATATCTTAAATTATTCATTAAAATTAATTAGTTGAAATAAATGAAAAGAAGCAAAGGTGAAAATACAACTTTAAAAATATGTAAGACAACTAGGCAAAGAGAGGTGATGAAAATTTACCTACAAGTCACGGGTAGATTTTTTTCCTGTCACAATCTTGGTTATCTGGAGACCCCTACTAAATGCTTCATTGAATAAAATCCTTGTTTGCATGGACTGGAACCCGGGCATCCAAGATAGTAGTGCCACAGGAGTCATGATAATCACTCCAAACATTGTATCATACAAGCGAGCCACAGAAACAACAGTTCCCCAAACCTTAGTGTTCTGGAGAAAGGGCCGCAGCACTTGGGCTATCAAAATGAAACCCCAACCTGTGGGGATGAATGCCAATAGACTAGTGAAAACATCCACAAATTGAAATTCTGTGAACTGCAGCAAGGCAATGATCCCAAGCACAATAATAATTATAAGGAGGAACTGAACCGATCGATAATAGATATGTTCTTTTGCAGCATATCTGTCCCGAGCATATGTTACGGTAGAAAAAACTGCAAGAGCCACCACCACACAGATCCAGGAAAGCAAGTAAACAAAAATACTATGGCTCCCATCTGCAATACCTAGCTGGTATACAATTCCATACTGGAAAAAGAAAAACCGGAGGTCCAAAATAATTTCCAAAACTTTCCCCCAAAGACCCGTTGTCCTTAGGTGATCCTGCTCCTCATACCACCATCTTTCCCAACTCTGCTCGGCTTTTGCAAACACACTACCGCGGTACCATATCCAGTTCATAAAATCATCAAAGTCATACACGGTTTTCAACCAATCGAAACCAGAAGGATTGAACACAAAAGGGGCCATGATCCATGAAAATACCAGAAACCAACTTGAGATGGTCAATGCTATGTAAACAAAAGTGCCTTTTGCTACAGCACTGTAAGAGGCATAGACTACAAGTATCAGCCCAAGCTCAATTGCCTTCACAAAGTGGCTACGTGCATAGAGTCTATAATTCTCAGAAAAACTCTTGTGCTCCACAACAAAACCACGGCCAGTTGCCCTATACTTTGCGCCACCGTGGAGAATAGTTCGACCAAAATAGTGGGCACGAGTTCCCATGGAGAATGTGAAGAATACCGATGAAAGCTGGAGTTGCATGGTAATGAAATCCCAAATGGCTGCCAGGAAACCAAGCTCAAGAGAATTTTCCACCACCATTGGCAAGGCAGTGAACAATCCAAGTTGGATTATGAACTGCTGGTTCAAGATAGTACCTAGTGCTTTATTGTTGGCAGCATCACCTGCCAAAGCAGAACCCTCGATCCCACTAAGAGCCAGATAAAGCCGACCCCATAAAAATGCATAAACAGTCAGTATGATCATTGTCGTATTCAGAAAAAACCCCACCGTGGTGTAAAAGAAAGACAGCATCCGAAAGAAATCCAGCCTATGTCCCAACCTATAAACTTCTCTGCTGAGAACCTGCTCTCCATTTCCACTTGCAACCTTGGCTTCAAACATGGATATTTGATTCAGTCCAACATCCCTTCCCTTGCCAACCTGAATGTACTCGTGGTGAGTAACGTTCCCACCTCGCAATGTGCAGTTGAAACCTGCAAAAATGTCTTCGCTTATATTAATCACCCTAGAAGCTTTGCTTATCCCTCCCCGTGTTAAGAACCAAAATCTGTCGAATACATCTGGGTGGCCATAATGCATGCGAATTTTCAGAGGGTTCGCCAAAACACGTTGTCCCAATGTGACAAAACTGGTCTCCTGAGCTGACATGAACCAAGCAAGTGATGAGACGGAACCGGTAAAAATGTGTTCCCGAACTCCCAGAATAGTAGGCTTCCTGATACCATAATAGTGTCTGTATTCCTCCAGTAGATTTCGCATTTTAAGTGCCTCCTCAAAATAGTTGTCTTGGTTCATATCAATAGTTTGAACAGCGTCTCCCCTTGTGAAGATAAGAGCGTGGTTCTGATTCTCTGGCTTTCCCTCCCCAAGCTTCAAGGGACCAGGCAACCTGACTCGATATATCTCCACTTCCTTCTCTAACTGCTGATCATACTTCACTAGAACAGAATAATACTCCTTATCATCCCTCCCTGTGAAAACCTCATCAACATATGCAACTCGAAGAGCCTCATTGTTTTTCATCAGATACAATATATCTTCTGCATGGGGGTCCTTTTTGGCCTTTTGAGCCCCATATATCTGGCAAGCAACCACGTAAGTGTATTTCATCAAAGCAGTTCCGTACTCATGGCCCTTATACAACAAACTGACTGTACTATCTGCCCTACTCAAAGTCCTTGCAGATGGAAACCTTTCTGAATTGAAACTATCCAAGCTACCACTATGCCTCATCGAAGCCAGTTCCCGTGATCCTTCCCTAATATCCATCTCAGATGCAGAATCAAGAAAAGCCAGCATCTTGAGAGCCCGATAGTAATACATCATTCCCCTCACGGTGCGGGCCAGTGTCTGCCCTCTGTACGATGCCCATAGACGAAGATCTCTCAGTTTGTTTGTCCACAATTCATCTTTGTTCACCAACCCTTCTCGGCGCATTCTCTGCAAGAAATTTTCCCACTCATCGGCATAAATCGTCTGCAAGTAATATAGAGTGGAAATCCCATCTTCATTCTCAGTTCGAAGGTTTTCCCTGCTGTACAGTACTTCTTCATTGTAATAAGGGGTCAAAACACTGAAAGCCATCATTTTCTCAACTTGGGGAGCATGAGGCATGTTCATAAACAGGGAGTTGCTGAAGAAGGCAATTCGGCGTCTGGCCTCGAGATTTTTTGGGATGTTGTGCATAGAGTCCCGAGACGTAAGAATGGTGTGCAAGCGTCGAGCCTGGCGGTAGAACGTCTCATTATCTGTATCTGGCAACTCAACAGCATTCTCAAAAAGCAATCCTTCACTAGAAACTGGCCTACTTGGGGCCAAACCATCCTCCCTTAGCTGATCTGTGCTCCTCTTCTCTTTAAAAAAATCTCGAATAACAACCTCATACAGGGCCTGTAGAGTGTTCACTATCTTGTTAAGGTCTTTCTCAGGATTGATTATCAGGTCAAGTAGAGTGATCAACTTGGCATGAATATGGGGAAGTGCAGTCATTTTGAATGTTTTAGTGAATTTCTCAATCTGCACCGAGTGATCGATCTCTTGAAACAAGACCGTAACAATTGAATGCTCCTCTGTGTTGTATTTGACAATCTGCAGCAGCAAGTGCTTAACACAGTCATACGCTTCAATAACAGCACAACGCCTGTACTCATTTTTTTTTGTATTTTATACCAGAGCCACTTGTCAGGAGCATCTACTAACTCTTTTGCCTGCCTAAGGGCAAGCAGCAGCTCATTACAGAGGAGCAAACACGGCCAGCGGATGACCCTGACATTCCAGGTATTCTGAGGCAGCTCCAACAGCTCGACCTCTTGATCACTGAGGATATCTTCTTCCCTAAACGTCAAGATTATCTCATTCCATATTATGGCAAATTTGTTTGCTTCTACCTGGTTCGATTCGAGCTTCTTAAAGGGTCGGCCGAGCCCATACCTTAGCTTCAACCGGTTAATTGCATCCTGAAACTTGCTTTTTAGAGTTCCCCTGGCATTCAATAGCTGCTCCTCCGGCATGAGATTGAACTGAATTGCACTGGCAAAGAACTGAAATCTCAACCTCAACTGCTGCATATTTCGAATCTCACCCAAGTGCTGGAACAACCCAACTCCTGCCCCAACAAATGAGGAGTAAATTGAATACCAAATCTGTACATCCATGAGGTAAATTAAAACCACCGGAAGCCACAGTAACCCAACCGCAAACCGGTTACTGTCCCCAAAGAATTGGTGCCACTCGTAATTCACATCCTTCATGTTTAAGAGGACCCGCGTCGGTTTAACCATGGGTTTGATCTGTAAAAAGTAACTGAAGCAAAATTTTGTAGCAAGGACAACAATCCAGAACAGAGAATACTTCACATTATCCACAAGACCTTCCCTAAGGCCACGACCCACAAAAGTCCGGCTCTGAAACCACCATGACAGCATGTAAAAGATCCTCCAGTTCCGATTCTCAATGAAATTCCTAATCCACGGCAATATAAAAAGCGCCAATGCCAGAAGCTCAGGGATAAGATAAACCAGTACAACCTCAAGGAAATTTACCAACCGCCTATTCACCTCAGCGGACTTCCACGACCTGTCATTATTCTTCTGGTTCAAAACCCTCCCGTAAAAAACACCAAAAACAATAATCCAAGTCGCGGCAACAACACTCTTCAACACCATCCTCACCCCAGGCCACAAAGTCTCCCTTGAAACCAAACTATACTGCATCCCGGCATCAAGAATTGACTGAAGAAATCTTAACCCACTCCACGTGATAAACACAGTCAAAACCTTAACCTGAACCTCCCTAAGCTTTAATGCTTGCCATGGATACTCTCTCTCCTCCCATGCAACAAAAATTGCCGCCTGGAGAAACAAAATTAGCATAATCCAGAGCTTATCAAAGCTCCGAAAAAGGTTCCAAAAAGACCTCTGCTCCACAAACCCCGTCTTCCCCACTCTCCTTCCTCCTTTAGTGTTTGTCACAAAAAAATTACTCCCCAGATCAATAGGCCACTTCAATTTGTCAAAACACCTCCGACTCCAGAAATACTCATTTATATCGTCATAATTCCTCCAGGCCGAATGAGGGGCTGTCCCATTCTTACTATTATCCACTTCGGCCTTAATTGTCTCGTAAATGGGTTTCACAATTCTATTTAAGAATGCATTCTCCCCCGATACAGATGGGAGAATGGGCCGACCCGTATTTTCATCAATGTAATCCTCCAGAATTTTATTAAGTTCCATGGCTAGATGATGAAAAATAAAACAAATACATTCGGGAACGAAACGTAGATTAGCTGACTCACCCCAGATGAGAAGGTAGAGAGAGACGTAGAGGAGCTCCCGGCGGTGATCAGAGTTGGAGCGGGAGGAGTCGGAGATCCAAATGTTGGGTTTGCGGCCGAGGAAAGAACACCAGTTGGAGTAGTTGCTGAGGAGCTTGCGACGGAAGCGGCGGAGGACGGCGGGGTCGAGGGAGTCAATGTTGTCAGGGGGAGGATTGAGACGCATCTGTGCGTTGGCCAGGTGGAGCACTAGGTGTTCCCGCTGATTCCGGACGTTGTCGGCTTGGAAACCGAAGAATGAGCCGAGCCAGTCGAGGAGGTCCATGTGGGGCAGCCATGTGGTGAACGGTGGCTTACGGAGGTCCCCGACGGCACGGAGGGCGGCAGCGGCTGCTCTGACTTCGGGGTAGCGGAGGGAAGGGTGGTCGGCTAGGAGATCGTGGACGGGGATTATGTTGTAGGGTTGTTGTAATGAAGGGTCAGATCGGGCTTGATGGGATGGAGGCGGCTGCAGTTGCCGGAGGCTCATGGCATGCGGAGTTAGATCTGGGGATGGCGCCGGTTGAGGGGGTTTGGGGGAGACTAGAGAGATAAAATGTGTGGAAAGCGAGTGAAAGAAAGGGGGGAAGTAACGTGCAAAGACGATTAGCAGACAAAAAAAAGTAGAGAAGAAGAAAGAGGGGGTGTGGACTATTTCAAACTGTTTGTATTTTCAAAACTAGTCGAGGATCGGAATTGCATCAAGGCATTGAATTTTACACTATTGGACACCTATCCTACATCTTATCGAGTTTAAATAATATTTATTAAATTTTATGTTAAAGCTAATGTATCCAACATATTTTATTGATTATATTATTAAAATTTTAATTTTTTAAATTATCTTAGTAAATTAAGAAAATCAAATGAATATTATTTATGTGGTAAAAAAATAATAATAAATTTGAAAGTGAAAAAAATATATATATATATTGGGTACTCAAATCTCATGCGTTTAATTTTCTCGCGAATGAAAAACAATACATCAACAGTAAAAATGAAAACGCAGTAATTGACAACAGTCAACTATTGCATAAAGACTTTACAAAAGTTATTGTACAAATATACTTTATCATATCATCATCAAATTAAACATGCAGACTTTAACAAAAACAATTTTTTTTGGGGTTAATTTTCAATTATTTAGGATATTGAAATTTTGCTTTTTTAATAACAAAAAATTATGTCAAAATATAAAATTTTAATATTTGAGAAATCTAATTAGTAAAAAAAAAGGTATACGATTGTATTATCTTACTTTTAATGTATTCATTATTTATATTATTTAATGCACAAGTTGATAATTTAATTAATTGCATCAAGTTAAATAAAAATACAAAAAAAATCATATTTAATAGGTACATTAATTATCTATCATAATTTTTGAAGTTGTAATTCTCCACAGAATAATTTAAGAGTATTTTGGATATTACATTAAAAAAGCTTGGTTGACATATCCCGTAGATCTTGTTCCCCGAGTACAAGTCAAAAAAACGCTCATTCTTAAACAATTGGCGGATGCACGAGACGCGCTGACATGTTCAAAATTTACAAGCTTCTCAAAATTTAGCATTTGAATTTTTATTTTTTATACAACCAGCTAGCAATAAACGACAGGAGGGGTAGGGGTAATGTGAGGAATAAATGAAAGCATGACTTCCATCAAATTAATAACGATGATTGCCAATAGAGGACTACTATAAAGACAGAAGTACGGAACATAACAACCCATGCAAGTTTATAAAGAGATTGCAAATATTCAATGCATCCCTAAATCCACACATATGTACCGAATAACGTGCCAATTACATAACTCTTTTATTCGACACAAGATAGACTAAAAATACGTCGTCATGATTGTCGCTGCAATTGGCCGAGTTCTCTAAGATAGAGAATATATGTTACCCAGACCATCCTCTCTGAGAGCCCCCAGAAGAGAGTGTATTCAACCTGTCAAGCACAGCATTGAAATCAACAGGTTGGCCACTTTCTTCCAGCCTCTGGATTACGCTCACAACATGATCTCCCCTATAACCCATGCTCACCAATTTCTCTACCAGTTCATTATAGGGATGGTTGCGCATGAACTGTGGAGGGCGAACCATAAGATTACTGCTACTAGTTGGTTGCTGATTCTGAGAATAACCACTTTGTTGGAAGTGAGCCTGGGATAGATGCTGTGCCCTTCCCCCTTCGCCATCATACATCATGTACGTATTTCCTTGGGAGAGTGTAGGGTGGGATCCAGAAGCAGTGTACCCATCCCCTGACTGTGCTCCAAAATTGGCCTTCAGATGCTGAGGTGGAAGCTGTGGCTGAACTGGTCTACTAAACCCACCATACCCATAAGACATGGCTTCTGCACGGCTAGGAATGGGGGGTTGAGAAATTCCTGAAAATGTCATTTGCATCGGCATGCTGTTTGGAAGGGTTTCTGGCATGGGTTGAGAAGGGTTTGCTGCTTGACTAGACATATAAGGAGGATAAACAGCAGGTGATGTGGGCCTAACCTGAGCCTGCAAAGATGTCTGTTGCGGTGGTTGACCCTGCTGAGGCAACTGCTGGGACCACTGAGCCTTATACTGCGGTAACAAGTGATTTTGTGGAGTCAGATTTACTTGAGATTGTGTAGGCTGTGGTGGAGATGGGTACTGAGAATCAGATGGTATATAATGACCCTGAGACGGTTGCGTCGGAGGTGGTACATTTGAAGGTATATAATAACCCTGTGACGGGGTCAGACTCTGAGGTGGCATTGGTTGCTGCTGTGCCACGGGATGCTGTTGGTGCTCCAGAGGTCTGGAGGGAAGCAAAGGTTGTGAGAGCACTTGACTCGGTAAAGCAAGAGCTAGCTGTTGGCCATGCACGTCTGATGTGTTGTCATTCTTTTTTGGGTCAGAAGCAGGTGGTGAAGCTCTTTCTTCACCCTCTTGGGAATGGGTAGCAGAATTGGACTCTTTCTGTGCAAGTTGAATCTTGGCTAGTTCTTTCTGGGTTTCAGCAAGCTCCTGCTTGTCTCTTAGGATTTGCAGGGACCTGTGGACCTGCAGTGCACAACATATACAAGTATTACATCAGAATCTGAAGAAGTTGAGCTACTTCAAAAAATAAAAAAATCAAAGCAACTTCGAAATAGATGGTTAAACAATAGCTTAGAAATTGTACACAAGTACAGGCCAATAAATCAGAGCTACAGCAGATAAATTCTAGTAGAATAGTGATGCACCTAAGTCAAGATATGACAAAATCTTAATACTCTAATATTAGACACAGGAGATATCAACTGATGTTGCTTCCCACTACATAGAAGAACAAAATACTCTTTAAATTTAACAAAATCACCTCTTGGAGATGCTTCTCGAGAAATTTGAGCTTTGAATCTGCCTCACCATGATCACGAGCTAACTCAGAGCGCATTTCACCAATGGATTTATCAAGATTGTAGCAGTATAATTCAAGCTGGGATAGTCTCGAACTAATTCCCTCCAGAAAACGCATCAGATTGTCAGCATATTTCTTCATGGTCCTTTCAACAGTAGTAATAACATCCTGGCTAATAGATTCTTCTGGTGGACTATACGAGGAAGCAGGAAATGCAGATGATTTTGCCATTCTACTTTTGTGGAATTCCTGCTCAACATAGGAAAACCGCTTATTTAAAACTAATACAATTGGCGATCCGCTACTAGTGAGATAACATTGGGTCATTAAAAATGACATTCATAATAACTGAAAGAAAATAATATTTACTTGATTCCCACAATAACTGAAGATGGTTAATCAGCAAATAATAGAAGTGACCATCTGACTACATAACAGCGACACAAATTAAAACTAAATGACAAGTAGGAACCTTCTCAGGAAGGAAAAATGACAGGCAATATGACACCAGAACTACTATTCAGTATATCGACAAAATAGAAAGAAACTATAAATTCTATTGGGCACCTAGTTAATGAAGGAAACAATAGCGAAACACACTGTTCCACCACAAATCATGAAATTTAGGTTTCAAAAACAGGTGTCAAAGAAACCATAATCAGTAGCTTCATAATAAGAGATGTTCAGGTACAATGCATGCAAAAATAGTTCAAGAATTACCAAAAAAACCAGTTACCATGACAGAGAACAAACCAAAATATCACAAGGCTGGATGGCCAGCCAATTTTACGCACAAAATAATACTAAGAGCCAAAGTCGTGTATGTGTTGACGTAAATATATATCATGTTTTTCTTTTCTATGCCTTAACAACTACAGCAAGAATCTAAAAATTGATGTCCAATACAAAAGAAAAGGAAAACATTAATCAGGCATAATCTAATAAGTAACTCTTAACCTCTTGACTTAGACTGAAATGCAAAAGTAACCTTTTAGTTTGTACTATTTTTGCAAAACTCATCCTTTAACTTTTATTTTTACAAAACTCTCCCTTTAAGATGCATTAATTGTACAAAACTCACCTTTTTTGTATTTTTTTTTGTTAAAAATCCTCACATAGTCAAATTATTTCATCACTTAAATTTTTTAACATTATAATAATCCCTTTATTTCACTCAAACGACTTCCAATTAGCAAAAAAAAATCACAATATAATCATATTTGGAACCTTAGATTGCTTAATGCATATATATCATTCTCTACGTTTGCTATTTATCAATTGATTATTATTTTATTTTGATATATGTTTTGCACACAAGACCCATATTAAAATGTCAATCTTATTCTCAGTTTTTAACATGTGTCGTCATCATTAAATATTTCGTTCAACACTACAAGAAAATTGGTTCTATAAATTATATAAACATGTGTCGATTAATTTTTCTCATTGCTAACACTGCAAGAAAATGTATCAATGGCAACGAACCTAAAATAAAATAATAATCGATTGCAGTCAAAAAGAGTGAGATGTATGAATTAGGTGATCTAATGTTACAAATATATTTGTTGGTACTGTGAGAATTTTTTTTTGTTAATTGAAAGTTGTTTAAATGAAATAAAAGAAGTATTCTAAAGGTAAGATTCTTAAGTGATGAATTGAAGTGAAATAATACGAGTATTAACAAAAAGATACATAAAGGGTGAGTTTTGCACAATCGATACATCTTAGAGGGGGAGTTTTGCAAAAATAAAAGTTGGAGGGTGAGTTTTGCAAAAGACATACAAACAGGAGGGCAACTTTTGCATTTCAGTCCGTGACTTTCATCCTAGCAGCCCTTTTTTTGGGCAAGCCATCAATCTCAGCCTACTTAGGTTTATACATCAAATGAATGTTACATTTACATAGTTAATGCTAGGGACTCAACTACCACCAAGTAAATATTCTCCCTGCCTCATCCAAGCAACACCCCCAGATCCAAATCAGCTAAACTTCCATAGTACTGAATAAAAGAGTAAACCCACTACATTATCTGTTAAAGTCAAAACCACAAACTCCAATCAATCAAAACAAATTTTTTAAAATTGTTTGACATTCAACAGACAACCAATATAACTGCACACAAAAGATAACAAAAACCCTAATAAAAATAATCACAAACATGAAAACCCCAATTCACCATCAAAATCAACATTTCATAATATTAGGGTCAATTAACCTTAACGGAATTGGTTCCGATCCCAGGATCGGAGTGAGTCCCGTTAGAATTCTCTTGATTTGCGTAATCTTCATATGAGCAAAGAATGTCATCCGTTGCGTAATCATATCCTTTGGAACCTGGATTATTGCGACCCGACGACGATCCAGATGCCATAGCTAAGAGCTCTGCTAGACTGATCGAAGAACAGAGAAACAATTACTAGAAGGGTTTGCAGAAAGTAAACGAATAGTTTGGAGATCTTTTAGAGAGGCAAAGTTTTGTGACGAGATAATATAATGAACTGTAGAGGGAGAGACGAAATAGGTTGATTGGATTGTCTGCCACAAAATAAGAGAGAAGAAATTTGTACTTGATTTATAAATGTTTATTCACATTTGACCGCAAAACAAATGTAACAGTTCTACAATACAAATGAACTTTACGATGAGACAAACTTGTGAAAATATTAATATTTTCATAGATCCGTTTTGTATTCATAAATAATTATACAAGATAAAATAAATATTATTCATAGATGAATTAAATTTTTGCATGAATTGTATCCGTTTAATCTTAGAATTAGTCCAAGGAATCTATAAATTTATTTTAAATAGTTTTTTAATTTTGGTCAATTAACCAAATAGTATCGTGAACATTTGTCGGAAGATAATTTTTTTTTCATGAGCTTACAATTCTCAATTCTTAAAGTCATATGTTACAACATTCCTTTTTTAAAACAAGGCGCATTTGCAATTTTGTACTATTGTAAAAAGAGTAAAATAGAAGAAGTTACTTGTTTTTTTTGCAATAATTACATTTAGGATTGACCACAAAACAAAAGTAACTTTATTAGTTTTTACATGTAACAATTAATATCCTTTTCATAGTTTTTTGTATTCATAAATAAATATACAAAATTATATATTTATCCTGGTATATTATCAAATTTTAATTCATGAATATATTTATTATTTTTAGATATTTCCAAGGATTACATCGATTTATTATGCACAAAACTTCATAATTTAATTAATTAGATCAAATTAAGTAAAAATTATAACATACAAATTTAATTTAATAGATATGTATATTAAACATTATATTAAAATTATTTTTAAATATTAGTTGGTCAACTAGTGAATCTTATATATTATAGACTAGATGGGTACAACTAGGGAGGTAATGAATGTTATTATAGTTATATATGTTGATGTATTTAACTCTTGTAGAAACTAGCTCTGACCCCCTGCAAATGTGCTCAACTTGCTGTTCAGGACAAAAACTGAACAATGAATAGCCCACATCATATATTTAACTTGAAGTAGCACATAAATAGAGAAGGAACCATAACCAGATCTACTGAAATCCTTGATACAAGAAAAAAGAGAACAGATATAGTCACTAATTTTGGCATATGATCACACCTTTATATATCTTTCTTCAATTTAATGGTACACCGTAATATACATGAAACTGCACCATAAATTTGGCTTAATGGCTCATGAAGTATGCTAGCTAGCATGGTTTCTGTCTAGGGACTGATCAAGGGTGCGGGCAGGGCAGGACGGGGCGACTGTAGTACGTCACAAACTGGTTCTGGATTTGCCCAGTGTCCTGCTGTGACATTGTAAAACAGTTGGTGCAGCTTTTGTGTGGTCACCGTGTCTTCCTGCAAAACCCGAGAAATCTTTATCAGAAAATATGTCATGCCCCAAGCGAAAACAGCGCGTGGAAACTCTTGGAAAAATATGCACCAAGCCAAATACAACAAATTAATGAGCAGAAGGAAAAAGTTTTGGATTGATTCCCCATTAAATGCCCCGAGATGCTGCAAGGGCAACTGAACTTGTATAATTTATTATGCTGCTAGGTTTTACTCTATAGAATGGAAATCAAAGATTTTTTATTGCTAAACTTGCCTAGGAGAGGGAAAAAATAAGTCGGTCCTAGAAATCAAGTACTGTGTATTAACGCGACTGTGTATAAAACGTATGTCAAAGTTGAACTCACAGTCAACCGAAAAATTTATGTACTTTTGAGTTGTGATAAGAACTTAGTGAAGATAAGTTGACTTACATGAAGGGCATTGATGAAGTGGGTATTCCATAATTTTGGCTGAAGTTGGCGTCTTAGTGCATCGCAGGCCCTGCATTTCATAACCCCAAATCACATCAAGACATGCTTGACAAGGACTTAAAATAACAAACCAGTCCCCAAAGACACTCTTTGACACCATCAGGTGTTTGGTTTTTAGTCCTTCCGGCTCAAGTTCCTCATATGTAACCAAAGGGAATAAAAATAACAAACCAGCATTAAAAAAATAAAAATAAAATTTACAACAGTGCCAAACTTAGTCCGACTAACCTTGGTACTGCTGACATCCTAAGATAACATGGAATTAGATTTTTCAAAATTTCTACAGAAGGTTCATCATCCATCCTATCAACCATTCCTGAAAAGACATATGCCACTGCAAAGAACCGCTCTGAATAACCACAGCAGTAGCGTAGGCCCTCCTTGCATCAGTATTTTTAACACTATAAAAGTTGCAGCCTGTGTAGCAAAAAATATATACAATTGTTCATTTATGAGACCTTAAGGAAATGTATTGTGAGAGGACCAAGCTAAATAATATTTGATGGCATGGCATTTTAGTAAGAGTATATGAATGTTAATTCTTTCAAGGCCAATACATTTCTAGCATACATCAAATTATACTTAAACATGGAGTTATCATGATATGCCACTTGGAAGAACAAGGAATTATCATTTATCAACTAAAATCAATCCAGGTCCATTAACACAACTATTTGGAAAGCAAGTGTGATATGAGTCGGTTTGCAGTGACCAAGATTTCCAGGCAAAAAAATAAAATACCTAGTGCTGTAATTAAACAGTACACGACAGTTTGCAGCAGAAATCAGGTTAGAAGAAAATGATGCTAACACTTGTATGAAATAAATTTATCATGGAGACTTACTGTTTGGGTAAGCACATCGCCCAATTCAATGCAGCGTAGGCACGTAAACAGCAATTCTGCTTCAATAAAATAGTGAACTGCCTGTGATAGAATGGAATCTTCACCATTCTGCATAACAGAGAAGATTCAGAACCCAATGTCGTCAGTCAAAACTCATGGACAAAATGGAAGGTTATAAAAATGATGAAGGTAATTATTATACACTAGCAAGAATCATTCGAGGAATATATACTGTTTTGAGCATGATTACTTGATAAATCAGCATACTGGCCAGGTAAAGATACACCAACAATTTGAGATAAGCAGAACAGTTGGATGCAATAAGGTTCTTTCACAGTTTCCGAACATCATGTAAGAAATTGTTCTTTGATAAACCCCACCCATACTCTTCACTGCAGTTCACTTTAGAGCAGAATGTGATTCAGGAGGCTAGAACTTGAGGTGTTATCATGCATACTCTCCATTGCTAAATTCATGTTCTATATTCATAGTATGTATATTTACATATATAAATAAGTATAAATATATGTATTTATGTTTGGATAATATTGGCTTTGACAAAATAAAGACAAACTGCACCAATAAAGACTTTATGAAACAGTCCGCTTTTTGGACTACATAGTTAGCACTTGTTGTTTAGGTTCTAAACAAGTTCTAAGAAAAAAATAAATATAAGTCTCATGTATTTAGGTTAACTACTAAAAATATATATATCTGTATTTTTTTGTTGAGATATTCATAGTATGTATATTTACATATATGAATAAGTATAAATAGGATAATATTGGCTTTGACAAAACTACTCATATTTATGAAACAGTCCGCATGCCTTTAGTAAAGATGAATGAGTAACTCAAGCTTTTTTTTTGTAGGTAGGTTAACTACTCATATACGCATGCCTTTAGAAAGATGAATGAGTAACTCAAGCTTCGAAAGGTTCAATAATTTTAAGAGCAGTAAGGAATGAAACAAAAAGATGGGAAATATAATATGAGACATAAATTTAGAAAGGAAACACAACCTCCACTAGGGCAGCAAGAACCCTCAAGCCGGCAAGCCTTAAAATTTGGAAAGGTCTTCCATTCTCTGTGGTCTGGAGTAAAGGGTACACATATTCTGGTACCAAAGCTGCAATGGATAAATCCCAGTTAATAGTCAACGATGACATCTGCAACTATAGGCCATGTATAGCTCTTCGATAATAACTCTATGCAAGTCAGCTAAAAATGAAAATTACAGAACCAAAGATGAATCCTCATATAGTAATCAATTCCGCACCAATAAGAAGCCTTTATCCTTTTTATATAGCTTGAACTGAAAACATGATTATAATGTCATATATTGCTTCTCTGATTCTTAGATTTTACTTTACAGTAGGCTAGGAGAAAAAGAAGAAGTGAATGTATCAGAGTAAGCTCAAAGTTTCGACATTAGGGGGATACAACAAGTCATATAAATAAAATATCAATTACAGAGAAAGAAATACTTAGAGATATACTTTCTAAAACATATTGAGTTTCATGAGAAAATAAGTCGAATGGTAATAAGTCCAATCACCACTAGAAAAATCTCAGATTTAATATCTCTAATTGGGGTGAGTTGAAAAGAAAAGGGTTTATGAATCTATGAATCTTAGTATCTAGAAGTTCTGGTCAAATGTTTTGGTAATTTTAAAAACATCACTACATTAATTTTGAAGTGAAACATTCAATGCTTAATTCCTAACAAACAAACAGCATCATTGTCAAATCACAGGAAGTAGTCTTAAATTGAAGCAAATCCATCACCCTATATAGTGTTACAAGAAACAATTATGAAACTGAGATAGGAAAACACGCAACATGGATTTATTTTATACTTAAAGTGAAGATATGAATGCTATAACCTAGAAAAAAATAGAATACATCGACCTAGGCATTCTAAGTTAACAGATCTACATACGTATAAAATTTTAAGAAGCATGCACACATGTTGTGTTGAGTTTTCTTGTAAACATGAAGCAACGTCAAACCAAAAATTTCCAAAAGAGTCAAGGACAATACCATTTAAGAATGCCTTCTTTGTTTCTCGGTGAGACGCCTGGCACTACATATAAGAAGAAGGCACAAAAACGTGTAAGAATCCAATTTTAGAGTGGCACATGGTAAATCTCCTTACATGTACTTGGTAAAAATTGTAAATTTGTAAGAGTGCAGATGATATTATGAGTAGCTTATAATATGGTAGATAAACATCTATATGATTCCATTTACTGTGTGTAATAAATTAATCTTTCTCAGGGTGAGGTATATCTGAACCAAAAGAATTTTTGGTTCAGTACTTCATCTTGAATTACCAGTAGTAGTTATCAACAAAAAATTTCTACAAGGCTTCAAAGACGTAAAACCTGAATTTAAAAATCATAGGGAAATAAAACGAGTATATACACATTGTTCCTAAAAAGTAATGTTTTGATAAAGTTACCATCTGCAGAATTATATTCATCCAAAAAGAGAAAGGTTAGTTCTAAGTGTAGGTAAAGGTAATATATTGTTTTTATAAAAGCATTAGAGATTGGAGAATTCAACAACAGTAAAGTTCCCTACTGATGCAATACGTAACTAAAGCAGAGGAAATTAGAAATTAGAAATTAGGCAAGGCCCTAGATATGGCCTTACTTTCATTTAGGGTTTGAGGTTAGGTTAAATGCCCCCTTTACCTACTTTAATAATAATTCTAATAAAATGAAACGTGATGGTAAAATTTGAAAATGATAAGAATGACATGAAGTTATGGAACTATTTATTGCAGTTGAAATGAAAAATATGCTGGATCTAGATGTAATTGCTACAAGAATATATTAATAATCCATGCATTCAGACACCTCAGTGATATTGATTTTAATTGGAATTTTTTCCCGTAAATTTTACTTAATATTGCAAAAGATAGATCAAACAACACATGAACTTCATCAATAAGCAATAGTTGTATGGGAAGGGGTAACTCAAAGTTTCCCTACCGACTTCTCAGAAATTATATCTCTATAAAATCATTGAGTAAGCCACTCTTTCCTAAACAAGTTGGCTGCCTAGCTTCACTTTCCTAAAAGATTGCTATGCTCCGTGTACTTATATTCATTTCTATGTTATCTATGATAGAAAAGTAAGGAATTGTAGGATGATAATGATGTTACAACAATATCTAAAGTTGAGACGACTAATACCATATCTCAAGGAAATGACCTAATTACACCAAGGAGAAGTAATGAACAATATTACAGCCCATGAATTAAAATGTCAAGGCGAATACTGATGTATTGCAATTTCTTACCAAGTAGAACGAAACAACTACAGTCCTACCATGACCAGAGAGTGATTGATAGCTCATGATATAAACTTACCTAAATACCATGATCAGACAAATGTTTGTCTCTTTCTTTTATTCATTTGATAGGTAAGTTTTGTCCCCAAGTTTGTCTCTTTCCCTATTTCTCCCTTAATTTTTAGTTATAACTGCTGCAAGCCTTGGGATGTTTGAGGAGTTCTACTTAACTAAAAAAGGAAAGTGATTCTAAATATCTAGCCTAAAGAACCCCATTGTTCCCTCATTATTCATAAGTGCTGCAAGCCTTGGAATCTTTTAGGTATTCTACTTAACCTAAGAATGGAATAAATGAGGTATAAATTTTTGTTTGTTGCATGAGATGTATCTCAATCTTCGCATCTCTGTGAAGAAAGTGTGGCGCTCGCTGTTAGGTCCCAAATACTTTGATAAAACTAAGGACCATAGTATGACTGACTTAGCATGAATTATAAAAGGAAAATTAATCAGATCATAATACAATGAGTAATGATGACCTGAAGCAAAGCAAGAGCATCACAAACTCTTGTAGAGTCTCTGGTTGTAAGCTTTTCAGGTGACAGCACCCTGTAAATTGATGTTAGTTCCTGAAATAGAGAAGATATTAGTATTAACCCATTAGTTGAAAAACAAAGTATTCAGTTTTCAGATCAATGAAGATATAATTGGTGTTTACTCACCAATACAAATGGTGGATATACATGCTCGCCCACAAACACACACACACATATGTATACATACATACATTCATATGATAAACACGCACTATGTCAAATGCTAATTTGAATGATATGTACTAAACAAACAGATGGAATATAGTACTAGGTGTGGGGGTATTGAATAGAATAGCAAAAATATGCAATGGTTGTATATATATGTGGCAATCTACCTAGAGTGCATTGGATTGTAGTTACAACAAAAAGGGCACAAGAAGAAAAGCCACATCAAAGTAGAAACTGAATTTGGGTTATTAGGTTTTATCACTCAAACATGAGAATTGACAAAACATATTCATTCTTAAAATATAAAACATAACCAATTTTTTTTTCATGTAGTTAATACATTAATCTATAAATGCTTGTATAGTTTGAGAAACGTAAATCTATTTAACACCAGATCTTTTCCCCCTATTTCAGTTATCCGAATAACACCACACGTGATTAACCAGATAAAATTAAGCATAATTTCAATGACAGAATTTTGGAAGAGTCAACAGACAAGGGCGTACCTGTAAGAGTAGGTTAACTGTATTGAAAGAACGCCATAATAGGAGAGCCAATTCTTCACCCTTTTCTCTCTTCTGCGTGAACAATAATGCACGTATTAGAATTGATATAGAATATATCATAAGCAGCAGATAAAATGTGAGGCACATAACAAAAAGATCTTGACTTGTGCACATTATGAAAAAGCAAGCTTCAAAAACAATAATGTTATACAAGTCAGAGATAGGAATTAGGATGTTTAACCTCTACTCGACAAACTAAATGAAAAACAAATACATACATGAGTAATCTTAGACATGCTTGCATTTGTACTCTTTTGGCATTTCATGTTTACTTGTATAATTCCCCCCCCCCCCCCCCCCTCAAGTATTCACCTTTCTTAAAACTAGCTAGTCCATGTACTTATGTCATGTTTGTCACCGACTAACAATGATATAGATACTAAAATAAAAACTGTACTTACTCTTAATATATGAAAGAGTGTTTTATGGGTACCTCAACCTTTGCTGCAAATCTGATAATCTTAAATTGGATACCTTTGGTTCCCAAATCCTTGGAAGATTTTTATTCCAAGTCTAATTACTTGAAAACTGATGGCGTGGCCCTTTTTTTACTTTTTAAACTCCAGTCAAGATCAAAGGATAGCTGTGCTAGGGAGACAAGTTCAATGATCCTGATTTACTTTTTGAATTTTCATTTTTTGATTCAGTTAAATATTTCTTATAATTAACCTCCATTAAGATCAATAGTTCATTTTTAACAGCATCAAATGCTGAAATTATTGTCTTATTCTGTTCTTCTCAAAATTTCAAAAACGAATAGTGGAAAGTTCAAATGCAGATTCTTTCAAGTATATGTTGTAGTTGAAAACAAGGCTTGTATGTTTGCTACTTATAGAAGTTCTCAAACTATGCGTTTCGGACACTGTTTAGGTCTTGGTCTCTTTGACAACTTACAACATTCAACTCACTCTAAACTAGTGCTGTTATCTACCGCCACAATTTTTCCAATTTCAAGTGCAAGAAATCATGATCAATCATAATTTTAGTTCAATTATGTAATTTGTTATCTGATATGTATTTTTCTTAAATTTTTAGAATTAGCTATGATTGGCCCCAAGTGTGGGCAAAA
This sequence comes from Panax quinquefolius, assembly GCA_020205615.1. Lineage (NCBI taxonomy): Eukaryota > Viridiplantae > Streptophyta > Magnoliopsida > Apiales > Araliaceae > Panax > Panax quinquefolius. Next base: position 96,474,950 of record CM035170.1, on the reverse strand, counting down.
ACTAAGACTTTGAGGTTATTCCGTCAAAGTTTAAGGTTTACTCTTTGTCCTATTCTTCTTCTTTTTTGTTTTTCCCTTTTCAATTGTATATGAACCTCCTTTTCATGTCAAGTATACGTATCAATATATGTCTTATCTGTTACGTAGAATTTTTCGATTCAAAATATGTCTTATCTGTTGTGTAAAATCTTTCGATTCAAAATATGTCTTATCTGTTACGTAGAATCTTACCAATGAATCAAAAAAACATTAACAAAAATCTATAACAAATGAAAACTTTAACCAAGACTCGCATAGTAATCAGATGTACTATGCGAGTCTTAGGCAGCTATTGATATCAACAACTTAGGATCTAAAATCAATATACGAGCTGCCAATATACGCTCACTATCATTTACTGTCAATACTTCGTTCCATTTCTATAAAGGAATGAACTTAACAGCATTTTATGTCTCCCAATTTTCTTACTTTTTAGAAGTAGGTTAAAGATCAAAGAATCCACGTTCCAAGTGGCTTAATTATCAATGTATATATAGCAGATTTCTTTCGTATGGATAATTTAGGGTATGTACTGGAAGCCTACTTGCTAGAATCTTTACAAGATGTAAATTAATGACTCAAAAATTTGGAAAAATTAAACTACTCTTAACTCCTAAATTTTTCGCAGGTGTGATTATAGATGAATTAATTTGCTTTCTTGCTAACAATCTAGGGCTAGCTAACTAATCACCATCATTAAAGGAAAGGTGATACAAAATCTCTAATCTGCTCCAAAATATAATATCAGTTTTGACCTTTTGAAATCAATTTGAGACATTTCAAATTCAAATTCGATAAATTTAGGGAAAAACACAATTACAAAAAATTGTTTAAACTATCTAAAATACTACTTATTGTTTATAAAAGTCAAATAAATAACATCAATTTTAAAATTTGAGAAATATCACTTGTGATTTAAAAAAAATCAAACATGATCATATATTTCAAAACGATGAGGTTAAACATTTACCACATCAATCAATCCACATATACATACAAATTATTTCAAATTCCTCATAATTTTGTATGAGAATCGGAAAAAATAACATGCAAAGTCCAAGGGCGGAGCCAGGAATTTTGCATCTCCTGGGCTACTAAGTACCAACTATATACACAAGAAATTATCCCACCAAGATCAATCATAAATTCAAAATCATACATAATAGTAAGGTTCAAAGGTACATAACATGTAAGGAAAAAGGAAAACTTACACTATTTAAGCTGCGTCCTTCTATGCTTTGTAGAATAGAATTCGTTGATACACTTCACTATTTAAGTTTTATACGAGATTTGGAAAGGGGTGGTTGGTGATTTGAGATGTCAACATAAGATGGATAATGCCCTTCACTAGTTAATGCACTTTCTCTTAGTTTAAAAAAAGAAAACAAAGTTTTTTCTCTCTTGCTTCCTTGACTTTCTATTGTGACTTATTCAAATTGAAACTGCAGATGAAATTTGTGGATGTGCAACGGATATATGTGCATTATGTCGGTTAATACATATTAGTATATTATGAGTGAAAAATAACATACTGAATGCTAATAGTATCATTAGATTTCAAAACCTAGAAAGTTTTTAACTAAGTAAATTAGTCAAAGCATGGCATACAACAAGCATAATATCAAACAATTACTCCTATCTTAGTAATGTGCCACAATTAGCAACAAATGATGCATGGACAAGTAAACATCAAAATTAAACAAGATAAAGGCCAACATAACACTAAAAACTACTCCCTCCAGGATGTAAAAAAAAAAAAAAACAAGGACATCACAGTCTTTGAGGATACTAGATTAAATAAAAAGAACTATATCTTAAGGATAAAGATGAAGACGCAAGGGAAAAATCACTTGGATAAAATCATAAACACTTATTTAATGGATCACAAGAAAATACGAAAATAATATTGGGTTGAAATCAAAGATATATAAGACTTAAATATTTTCCAAAATTCCACCCCATTAATAAAAGCCCACCCTAGTATATACATGCCTCCGCCCCTATGCATGATCAACTACCAAAGATCAGCTCTAGACTAAATAAATTCATTTAAGAGTGATAAAAAAAACAAATCAAGGATCAAATACATTGATATATACATATATGTATACACACATACAGACGCGTGTATATATGTGTATATATATGTGTATCCATGTATAGATATATGTATACCTTGTTGAGAAATGAGAGAGCCTGCTCACGGCACTGAGGGTCATGAAGCAAGTGAATCAACTCTACCGCGGTGGCCGACGGCCAGTCAATGCCTCTAGAGGAAGCAAAACCACCACCCATTGTGGGGTCTACGAAGAAGGATTCCGGCAGATTGGCCATTCCTCCACCGTACCGGAGAAACCTAGGAAATTCTTTCTCTAGAAAAAAACAAACACACTGAATTTGAGAGCAGCAGCAGTAGTAGTACAAGTGAGTATGAAATCTTAGTGCGTCTCTCTATTTATAGTGGCCCCTGTGGCTGGGGGATTCTAGAGTTACGGAATTGTAATGGAGTTTGGTGCTACCGGGTATCTGACTTTAAAGTGTAGGCCCGTGTAGCATAATTGTATGATTACACGTGGGCAAAGACTTTTCTTACATTGGACAGAAAAGATTACTGTAATCTGATTCGTTTAAATTATGATGACGTTGCGTTGACCTTCTGACGAGTTATTACAAAGGGTATTTTATTAAGGAAAATGATTTATATTTGAAAAAATTGGATTGTGAAGTTGGATTTCGCTGGAACGGGAAAGAAGAGGTAAAAACCAGATAGACATAATTAGTATTTAACATATGTTTTGTTTATTTACCTATTCCCCTTGTTGCTTATTTATTTATGGGATACCTAGTTTTAAATAAAAGTAAATTTATTATTTATATAACCTAGTTTTATAAATAATTATTCCTTCTAAATTTGGAGATACAATTTTTTTTTTTTTTTTGTAAAAGTTTAAAATCCAAAATTAATATAAATATTTAAAATTTGAAAATATTAAATATGATAATTAATTGTACATGTTTAGTTACTAACAATAAGTATATTTATTATGTGTACAGAAGTCATAATAAATTTTCATCGATTTTGAATGTTAAGATTTCATATATTTACTCCGGTTTATCTTTTACCCATTTTGCCTTGCTTTTCTTTTCTTTTCTTTTCTATTAAGTGAAAGTAATTTTTTTTTCGTTTTAAAGTTAGAAATAGCCAATTTGCGGGATTTTAAAATCAAAATTTGTGTGAATGTTTAAGTTTTAAAAATACAATAGGGTAATTAATAGTACTTTACTTTCGAGGTGAGTACGATGCGGTTTAGTGTGCTTTGAAATTCAAACCGTACACGAAATCGCTTAGGTGCGGTTTGACAAATTCAAAATCGCACATAAAATTGCTTGTGATTGATGCGGTGCAGTTTTGAATCGTGCAGTATGATTTTATTTAGTGTGGGTTCGATTCCAAAATCAATTAAAACAACAAAATTTTATGCAATTTAAATTAACAATTTAATATCACATTATATTAAAGTTGTAAAAGAGATCAAAGCAAAGACATCCGAGTTTTTATCCTTCATTCTACACATCCAAGAAGGAAAAACAAGTAGCAAGAAAGAATATACTGTACTACTTCATCCAACACCGAATTTCAGAATTTGTTTAATTCAAATAATTTCAATTCTTTTACCCATAAAATATTTTGAATCCAAATAATTATATATATATATATATAATTTATGAAGTTTATATACATATATATACTCAAACAGTGTGTAGTCTAATAATTTTCTACAATTAAGGGATAATTGTATGAGATTTGTATAGTGATGCTGATCAAGTAGATCGATATCATCCAAATTCAGAATTAATAGCTTAATTTTCATAGGAGGTTTATTACACAAGATTAAATGAAACATCTCTCCTGAGTCCTGTAATAGGATTGTATAATTAATTAATTTTCATGGTGCGGTTTGATTTCAATTTTATGAGTGCGATTTCGGTTAATAACCAAACCGAAACCGTAAATTTAGCTTTTTAACCCACATAAAACCGCTATATACACCGGAACTGTTGGTGTGATTTTAATTAATGTGATTTATACGATTTTTGGTGCGATTTCGATTTCAATTTAAATATTTCTTACTCAGCTCTACTTTACTTTACAATAAATATAGTTATATATATATATACTCTTAGAACTAAAATAATACTAATTGATCTATACCATCTACAATTGAGTAAAGTATTGTTTTTTTAAACTAGAGAAACCAGCCTCGCTAGTCTTTTTGGTGTGTATTAAAAATTTTAAGATATGTTGTCGAACCAGCCTAACAACATTTAATACTCTCTTTCAAAATATCAGTTCAATTTTTTATAAAAAAAGTAAATTAAAATATATTTTTAATTCAAAATTTTAAATTAATTATGTCAATTATAAATTTATAAATACACCACTCATTCCAAAACATAATATCAAATTTGAATTTTTTAAAAATATTTTTTAAGTTAAAATTGATAAGAATATTATAAACTATCTACTCTCTTTATTCTAAAGTAAATACAAGATTAGTGCATCTACAAACTAATTATAAAAAGAGTGCAACACAATAACCACGTCAAATCATTTAATTTCACAAAAATAAGGAAACACTGAAATCAAAGAGAAGTTACTGCCATCTGCGGTAGTTACCAATTCTTTGCAAAAGTTCTACGATTGAACAACCCAAACAAATCGATCATCCAAACCAAAGAAAGACTGACAATCCAGCCACGAAATCGACCAGTCTATTCAAAATCACGAAAAAAGAATAAGCCGAAGTAGCTGAATCTCGCAAATAGGAAATCCAAACCCGACATTCACAAAAAGATCAAAGGATTTGGAAACCGACATTCTGCTGCAGAGACTGAATTTTTTTTAAGACTATTTGGTTACCCATACGAAGGTTTGACTACCAACTGCACTATATTCAAAATAATTTTATTTTTAAAAGGTTATTTATAAATAACTAACAGCTACATAAATGGAAACTCTTACATGACATTTCGGATAATATATGCACCTTATGTTAAAATTTTTTTTAATCATACATACATTGCCATCACTATAAAATTGATCATTCGGGTACCTCAATGAAATTTATTGGTCACTACATAATAGATAATTGGACACCTGTTTATTGCGATGTCTAATTGGGGTATATTATACATTGGAACGTCGACATACCATAACCGGATACTTTCAAATTAAAATTCAAAAAACATTATAAATTGGATAAGTAATAATGGAATTCCTCAACATGTTCAATGTGTTAAAATAATCAAAAGGTAAATACTAACCAGCATGATGAAGTTCTGTCACTCACTAATACGTATTTGGTTACCTCTAAAATAAAGAGTCCAAAAAATCCAATATGAACAAACAAATAATGTCAAATTATTGGTAATAGAATCAAAGACCAATCAGCAATATCCAAATATATAAGCACTAGTAACAAAAACATAATTAGCAGGTTTCTAAAACTAATTTAATCAACCTTCATATTGTCAAAAAGTACCTAGTAATCAAATCAGAATATAACAGTAACCAAACAAAGCAGCGACAACCACAAACGAACCAAACGAATCACCATGAGAAGTGCGATGGCCTTGAGCCGACAAAAAAATGGAGCTGACGACAATGGCACAACAGAGATCAACGCAAGCGAAACGAAAAAGAAAACTGGTAGAAATCAAAAAGAAAAAAAAGGAGAAATTTGATTTTCAAGTTCCCAAATTAGAAAATAAGGGTTTTCAACTAAAGAGGCATTTAGTAAAAAAGAGAGAGAAACGACAAAAGGGAAAGACATACAATTCAAATTGTCACAAATTAAACAACTAACCGGAAATAGTTATCATTGCAGAACTGATTTGCCACATCAACAATATCCTCATGTAAAATAAATTTTACATACCAAGGATGTCCTCAAAAAAAATAAAAATAAATGTCCTCATGTAAAATAAATTTTGTTTACCAAGGATGTCTAGTTTAAGCGGATGAGATCTTAGATTAGTGGTAGGTGAGTTTATTTATTTCATTTCTTTTTATATGAGATTTGTTTGATTTGTTTATTGTTGATTTGTGAGTTTATTTCTCCGTCTTCTAATCAGACTTGATTGGTTCTTGTGATATACTACTTGATTTATGATTTATATTGTAATCCTCAAAAAGTGGTCAATAAAATAAAATATAAATAAATACTAGTTTAAAAAGAAAAACATTCATTGTATTTATGTTGGACCAGGAGTAAATTGAAACTTATTTTATTCTTTATCTACAAACTCACCATTCTTAATATTTGTGAAAAATATCTCTTAAACAATTTTTAGGATGAAAAGAGTAATAAGTAATATTAATTGCAAAATTTATTGTTTTCAAAATATAAATAAATCATGTAATATTAAATTAAAAAAAATCTCAATTGACTTTTTAAAATTAATATTAATTTTCTATTTTCAAAAATCAAGAGTAAGAAAGATGATTTGTTATTTTGATATAGTCAATTAATTTTGCATGATACACCAGATAATTAAAACATTGATTACAAATAGTAATTAATAAGGCAAAAATAGTAAAAATAAATTTTGATAAAAAGTAAAACACTCATTGTACTTTATGTTGGGTCCATTATGATTTATGGGTAACATTGAAGCCTAATTTATTATATCTCTACGACTTTAATATTTTTAATATTCTAAAAAGTATTATTTAGAAGTCAAAACTTTTGAGGATGTAAGGAGTAATAAGTATCATTAATTATAAAACTTATTATTTTCAAAATATAAATGAATCATGTTAGTTTTAAATTTAAAAAAAAATTAAATTGACTTTTAAAAAATTAATATTAATTTTCTAATTTTAGAAAACAGGAGTAAGAAAGCTGATTTGAGATTGTTAATTAATTTTGCATGATACACATTATAGTTAAAAAAAGGCTTAAATATGAATTAATATCCTAAACTATAGGTCATATTCCACTTCGGTGATCCACCTTTCAATTTTGTCAATTAGGTGATTAAACTATCAATTTTTTTTAATTACACAAAATTAAACACGCCACGTCAGAAATTGCTGACGTGGCCAATTTTGTGGGGTCTTAACAAGTTTATGTGGCAAAAATAATAATTTTTTAATCCTAAATTAAACAAATATGATTTTATAAAGGGTAAATTGGTTAAATAACAATTAAAATAAAACAAACATTAAATTAAAATATTATATCCTATATCAGATCATCGATCAAACAATTCCATATTCAGAGTTTTTAATTCCTTTTTCTTCTTCACAAAAAAAAAAAATCTTAACCGGAGGGAGAGAACGCCGACGGAAACTTTCTTCTTCAAAGTTTTCATTCAATTCAACAACGTCAATTGGATTTATAACCAAATCGGAAACTTTATGATCCTGGTCCCTCGTCGGAGGAGAGAACAGCCGTGAAAGGCCAAGTTCATCATCCGAGGCGCCTAAAGATAAACAAGTTCACGGAGTCCGTCATGGGATCGGCTTTAGGATCTCTTCTTGAAGCTTTTAATCACCGAAGTCAGATCTTCAATCTACGCTCACTACCGCCGTTATCAGATCTAGGGTTGACAGAGAAATCGATCATCACTCACTCACAGATCTGAAGAAATCAACCAGACAACCACGCCACTGTCGATAACCGGACAACCGAGGTGGGTTCAGTCGGTGGATTTGCCGAGATTTGCGAGATTAATGGCAGACCCACCACATCTACAAACCTTTTTATTTCTTCACTTCACTATCGGTGTTGTCTCTTTCATCCCCGTCGGTGCTCTCGACGAAGTCGAAGATCTATCGATTGTTTGGGAGGGAGAAACCAGTTAACAATATATTCGGTGGTGGCAAACGTAATCTCTCTCTCATTTTGGGCTGGAGAAATTCATTTGAATTAGGACTGTGATTGAGTAGATTAGGGTGTTAAAAATCCTTTCTGTGAAACCCCAGATTTTATGAATAAAGATTTAAATTTATCGAAATATTTTTTTGTCACTCAGTTATACTCAATTATTGCTACAGTAATTGCTGCATCATATCTCTCATATTATTGATTCAATTATTGTTATAGTATCATCTGCATAATATGATATATTGTTCAATCGGGTATTCGGGATACTTTTTGTGTCGGAGTACTATTCACGAGTTACTATTCATGAGTTACTATTCACGAGTTACTATTCACGAGTTACTATTCACCCTGTTACTATTCACTCTAGTATTGTGCATTCGGGTATTCGGGTACAATATTATTCCATGAGGAGATGTGCTAATTTTTCAGACAGTTGGTTGAAGATATAATAGTAAGTCAATATGGACCGCTGGTGGAAGCTATAATAGTAAATCAATATGGATCGCTGGTTTAAAGTTTTAATAGTAAATCAGTATGGACCGTTGTTTTAAGTTTTAATAGTAAATCAATCTGGACCGTTCATGAGTTAGTTACTATGCAGTACATTTTTCTATAAATAGAAGCTCATTCCTTCATTATTTTTTACGAATTCACTGAAACTCTATAGAGAGAATTATAAGAGAACCTAAAGAAAAGTATTCTGCTACTTCCCTACTCTTATATTCAGTTCTTTTATGGTAAGGGATGTTATTTATTGTACTAATGAAGAGAACTTCTGTTATTCCATTATTTATTATTCATTGGAATAACTTTTGACATATCGCATGCTACCCTATACATGGTGATATTCTTCTAATATTCCGTTATTTATTATTACATTGGAATATCCTGCAATGCGTTACGTCGGACTTGGTTCCATTATTTATTATTACATTGGAATATCCATGCGTGCGTTTCGTGTTTTAACCGTTTCCATCCTTTATTATTCTCATTGGAATAACTCCTTTGTGCGGCTCTATCGCATGCATGGTGATTTCTTTTGTTATTCCATTCTTTATTATACTCAGTTGGTTAAAGCTTTGACTTCTATACTCCATGAAATTAGTGGAATATCCTTGATATTTGCGTTTCATCCAGTATCTTTTCATGAAAATATTCTTCTGAGCATTCTTGAATTTTATTCTACAAAGCAGTATCATGTTGACAATTTGAACGTTATCAGTTCCTGGATAAATTAATTCTTGAACTTGTTTTATTGAATTCTTATATCATTGTCATCATCCTCATGTTTATTTTTTTGAAAGTCATCTATGGCCTGTAGTGCATAGATGGACTTGGTATGATTATGACCAGGGATTATTCGGTATAATCATAACCGTAATGTTACAAATGATGTGAAAAAAGTCCTCATTGGCTCGTAGTGCATTGATGGATAGTTTTTGGTATGATTATGACTATGGATTCTCTTTGGCCGTAGTGAAAAGATGGATTATTTTATGGCATGATCAGGACCGTTGATGAAAACATGATTATCTTTAGCCGTAGTGCATGGATAATTCGTGGTCGTGATACTAAAGAATATCCTTGGCATGTAGTGCATGGATGATTTGATGATGTGGATTATTTATTAAGCTGAGTCTCAGCGATAAATGTGAGACCCCAGATTTTATCAATAAAGATTTAAATTTTGTCGAAATAATTTTTCAATATTATGGTGTGAATTTGAGATAATATTATAGTTGTGGGTAGTATTTATAAATTTTGCAAAGTATGCAAGTGGTTATGTTATATTCGATTGGTTGGGGAATATTCGGTTTAGCGAGGAATATTCGTATAACTACTCAATCATTGGTGGACCCCACAAATGTAATTATTGTTTGATTGAGAAAACGACAAAAATATTTTATTGAAATAACGGCGGAAGTTTTACTGTGGATACCGTTGAACTACTTTCGGTAGTAAAAAATACGATGTCGAATACATGTGGTTGCATAGTAGCACACGGTATTGATTATTGATGCTTATGTGAGAAGTCACTCAGTTTGATTCCATTATTGTCGATTAATAATATGAATTATTATAGCGATAATGACGTTTTGTTTTATTCGTATTATTAACGTAATGAAAATGAAACATCTTTTATATAAAAATGAATACTTTATTAAAGTTATTCTATAAATAGAATATATTATATTTTATTATGCATAGTGTTGCATAGTATTTTGCATAGTGTTGCATAGTGTTTGCATAGTAAAATGTTTTTATATAAATAGAATATATGATATTTTATTTAAAAGATTTTGCTTTAAATATGGGACCGTCCGATTAAAAGTAAATCAATCTGGACCGCTTCATGGATTAATTACTATGCATTCTATTTTCCTATAAATAAAGCTCATTCCTTCATTATTTTCTTACGAATTCACCTGAAACTCTAGAGAGAAAATTATAGAGAGAAGCTATAGAGAAAATCTATAGAGAGAAAGAAGAAAAGTATTCTGCTACTTCACTTTTCCAATATTCGGTTCTTCTAAGGTATAAGGGATATTATTTGTTGTACTGTAAGGGGTATTATTCTTTCTTATTCATGAAGAGAACTTACATTATTCCATTCATTATTATTCATTGGAATAACTTGTAAAAGTGGCATACCCTAAACATAACTTTGTATATCACGCCGTACACCCTATACTTGGTGAAATCCTTATATTATTCCATTCTTATTTATTCATTGGAATAACTTGTATACGCTGGAATCCCTATACTTGGTGATCTTCTTCATTTATTCCATTCTTTATTATTACATTGGAATATCCCGCATGCGTGTGTTTCTACACCGGACAGGTTTCATTGTTTATTATTCAAAGATTTATTATTCATTGGATCATCCTGCGATTGTGAATTTCACCCCACCGGTTCCGTTATTATTATTTTGTTGGAATAACTTTTATCTGTCGCGAAGTACCGCATGCATGGTGATTTCTTTTGTTATTCCATTCTTTATTATACCCAGTTAGGTTAAAACTTTGACTTCTATACTCCATGAAATTAGTAGAATATCCTTGGTATTTGCGTTTCATCCAAAGATATCTTTTCATGGAAATATTCTTCCGATCATTCTTGAATTTTACTCTACAAAACAATTATCTTGTTGACAATTTGGGCGTTACTAATTCTGGATAAAATAATTCTTGAACTTGTTTTATTGAATTATTATGTCATTGTCATCATCCTCATGTTATATTATGTTATCTTTGGCTTACATGCATAGATGAACTTAGTATGATTATGACCGAGGATCATTCGGTATAATCATGGCTTGTTATAAATGATGTGATAAAAGTCCTCGGTGGCACAGAATGCACGTTGATGGATAGTTTTGGTATGATTATGACCCGAGGGGTGATTCGGTAAAAGTCGTGACCATTGATAATTTGATGAAAATCCTTGATCGTGGTACGGGGGATGATTAGATATTGTGGTTTATTCATTAAACCGAGTCTTAGTGATATAAATTTATGAAAACCTTTTAAAACCTAAAAGATAGTAGACTTTATTTTCTACTTGACTCTTTTAATGGATTGCATATTTCATTGCCGATTAAAGCCGTTTGTCTATTGTATTTTATCGGTTTAACAACATTTGAAGGCTAATGATAATTTATTACGCATTATCTTAGTCATAATATTTCTTCTTGGGCTAGTTGAGCTCACCCTTTCTTTCATCGTTCTCTTGAAAATGAGAACATAGCCGAGACGAGCCGGGAACGGAGTAATGGTCCGAGGAGGATAGCATTAGTAGTCCTCACTAATACATGAAATAGTGTGATAATAGTTGTAATGAGGACTCCTTTTGAGTTTGTATAATATCTAGTAGACAATATTTGTATTCAAACTCACGGTTTATGTCGTATTGTACCACAGCAGTTATATTAGTAAGTTGTATTTGAATTTATGTACCATGTAAGTGGCGACCCAAGATGGGTGACGTATACCTAATTTTAGGGCGTCACGGTTGGTATCGAGCTTAGGATATGATCCTCATTTGAAATGTGAGATAAGAACTAGGAGGGAGAGATTTCGGAATTCCTTCGCTAGTATGACCTACCTAAATTTATTTGGTATTTAATTGGTCGGTCAGAGTATAGGGATAATATGTGATATGTTAATTAACCCTTGTTTTGTGACGTGTTTGAGAATGACATCTGAAAATGCTGAGATAAGCAATGAAGCACATGAGAGTGTTGATTCAGCTCAAACAAAAGGTAACGACCAACAACACGATAATAATCATACTGGTGGCAACGACTATTAGAACAATGATAACCATCGTGGGGGAAATTATCATGCTAAGAATGGTAACCACTTCAGTGGTAATCATGGCAAAGATAATAGATGTGGAAATTGCAAGAAGATAAGGTCATTTAGCTCAATTTTGTTGTGAACCAAAGTCAAGTCTAGCTGGGACGGTGGCACCAAAGGTGGATATGGACAAAACAAAGTCGTTGGTTTTAGGAAGTGCATTTTTCATGACTTCTCAAAAAGCGAGTAAACCGAACGAAGTTAGCACGGGTTAGTTAATTATAAATTCTTGCGAAGTCTATACCTTATTAGATACCGGTTCTACCCATTCTTTTATCTCTCTTGCTTACGTTCAACGTTTAAATTTGACTCCGGAGAAATTAGACTTTGATTTATCTATTGAAACTTCGTTGGGAGAAACCTTCGTTACCTCCACTGTTTATTAATCTTGTTGTTTCAAATAAACACTTTCACGTTACCTGTCGATCTTATCTCTTTAAAAATACTTGCCTTTGAGGTAATTTTTGAAAACGATTGATTAACTACTCATTATTCTTTTGTAAGGTTGTTAGCTTTCATATTCCTAACCAACCTCATTATACTGAATTCAAAGTAACCAAATCCTAAAGTTAATCACTGTTATATCAAGCCATAAGTAAAGAGCCCGATCCTTTCATTGTTGACTTCCTTGTGTGGAATGCACCGAAGCCAGACTTTCTGTAGGCGACGTCGTGACTGAAGATGGCAAGTTTATAGGTATCATTGTGAGGGCTATCTAGGTTAAGGGATAGAAGTCATGCGTTGGTATCAATGTGATGTACTATCCAAGTCTTGGATGAGAGTCACAGATTTGAATGATATTTCTATTATTAATAAATTTCTGGCGTATTCTTTAAGACTTCTTAGCCTACTTAGAAGTGAAATCGAATTTAAGTATTGACCCGAAAGACAAAACCCATTTCTTAAACCCTCAAATATTTCTTCAACTAAAATGAACAGTTTACATGGTTTATGATGAAAGTCATAATAAAAGCATTGGACTAATGAAAACCATGGGTATATATAGTATTAATAAGTGTTATGATGAGTTATGTTGGTTATTATGTGAAAACATGAAAGTTTCTTAGAAATCACAAAGAGTTGAAAATCAGATTTTGGTGAAAAACGTAACATGAAATTCAATTGACCATATCTCCCATTATATTTTGAATTTTTGAGTGTGGTAAAGTCCTAGAGTTAGATCTATGAGTTACCTAACTAATCCAAGTGGAATTACTGGAAAAGGTGTTGTAGATTTTTGTGTGGACTGATTTTAGCAAAGGAGTGCAAAGCTGCAAAAACCAAAAAAGCTGCTGCCATGATTTTAGAGGGGCTGTTTCGGCCACTTAAATTATGAGAAAAATTCTGGCCTTTTGGGACATGAAGGTATATGGTATAAAGTACCTCCTATCCAAAAATGAGCTCATTCTGACTTAAAATGAGCAAGTTATGACTATTTCAATATTTAGGTTTTTCCGACGAAAAACCCTATAATCGGAGTTCTATAACTCCGATGACCATGAAATTTAAACTGGAAGCTCACATTAACATGTGTAAGGTCCTGCCAAGGTTTGGGAATTTTTGGAGTTAAACTTGAGGTAGCTAATTTCTTAAGGAATTAATTAGAAATTGATTTTGAAAAATAGTAAATGAATTTTAAAAATTCCGAGAAAAAATATATTTTTTATTATGGGACTATATTATGCTAAATCCCAGAAAAGAAATATTTTTGAGACTGATTTGGTATTTTTCATGAAAATAGTTTAATTACTGAACATATGAGTTAAATATGTTATGTGAAGTAACAAAAGTTGAAAATAGGATTTTATGGCTAGAGAATCCTATATAGAGTATATGCATATTTTTTTTTTTGAGGGATTTGATAATTGGTGATGATATCTTATGAGTATGGCATTTTTGAATGATTAAATGCATTATATGGTAAAGCGTAAACAATTAAAATAAATTATTTATAAATTTAAGAAGTGATTAAAAAATTGTTATAATATTAATGATATTAGATTATAAGATTATTAAGTGATTGATAACATGGGGATATTCTTGAATCCTGGATAAATTATATTATAAATGTTTAATATTTATCCTTTATCTCATTTGATTGATTCTTTATATCATTGACATGATCCTCATGCTTATATTATGTTGAAAGTGATCTGTGGCTCACGCGCATAGATTATGACCAGGGATTATGACCAGGGATTGTTCGGTATAATCATAACCGTAATTGAAAACACGATTATCTTTGGCACGTAGTGCATGGATAATTTGTGGTCGTGATACTAATGAATACACGATTATCTTTGTACGTGGTGCATGGATAATTGTGGTCGTGATACTAATGAATACACGATTATCTTTGGCACTTAGTGCATGGATAATTTGTGGTCGTGATACTAATGAATACACGATTATCTTTGGTAGTAGTGCATGGATAATTAATTGGTCGTGATACTTAATGAATACACGATTATCTTTGGTAGTAGTGCATGGATAATTTGTGGTCGTGATACTAATGAATACCGCGATTATCTTTGGTAGTAGTGCATGGATAATTTGTGGTCGTGATACTAATGAATACACGATTATCTTTGGCACGTAGTGCATGGATAATTTGTGGTTATGATACTAATGAATACACGATTATCTTTGTACGTGGTGCATGGATAATTTGTGGTCGTGATACTTAATGAATACACGATTATCTTTGGTAGTAGTGCATGGATAATTAATTAATGGTCGTGATACTAATGAATACCACGATTATCTTTGGTAGTAGTGCATGGATAATTTGTGGTCGTGATACTAATGAATACACGATTATCTTTGGTAGTAGTGCATGGATAATTTGTGGTCGTGATACTAATGAATACACGATTATCTTTGGTAGTAGTGCATGGATAATTAAGTGGTCGTGATATCTTAATGAATATCCTTGGCACGTAGTGCGGGGGATGATTCGATGATATGGATTAATTATTGAAATGAGTCTCAATGAATGAAATATTAATTCATGGATGTGGTAAAAGTCATCTTTGGTAGTAGTGCATTGATAGACTTGGTATGATTATGACCACGGATTATTCGGTATAATCATGATCAGTAATGAAAAACACGAATATCCTTGGCGATGGTGCATGGATAATTCGTGGTCGTGATACTATTAAAAATAGCTGCGTCTCAAAGATTATTGGTTTTATAAATTGTATATCTTTGCTTTGTGGTGCAAAGATGAATTGTTAATAAATATCTTTGGCACAGTAGTGCAAAGATGAATTGTTAATGAATATCTTTGGTAGGATTGCAAAGATGAATTTAATGTTTTTAACGATAAAGGTATTCAAGGTATCCTCACCTCTTATCATACCAGTGTCGTACCCTAATTTCGAGGCAAAATTCCATAAGGAGGGAGATTGTGAGACCCCAGATTTTATCGATAAAGATTTAAATTTTGTCGAAATAATTTTTCAATATTATGGTGTGAATTTGAGATAATATTATAGTTGTGGGTAGTATTTATAAATTTTGCAAAGTATGCAAGTGGTTATTTTATATTCGATTGGTCGGGGAATATTCGGTTTAGCAGAAAATATTCGTACAACGGCTCAATCATTGGTGGACCCCACAACAGAATTATTGTCGGATTGAGAAAACGACATTAATATTTTATTGAAATAACGGCGGAAGTTTTACTGGTGGATCTTGGTTGAACTACTCGGTAGTAAAAATACGATGTCGTGTGGTTGCATAGTAGTAGCACGGTATTGATTATTGATGCTTATGTGAGAAGTCACTCGGTTTGATTCCATTATTGTCGATTAATAATATGAATTATTATAGCGATAATGACGTTTTGTTTTATTAAGTATTATTAACGTAATAAAACGAAACATCTTTTATATAAAATAGAATACTTTATTAAAGTTATTACATAAATAGAATATATTATATTTTATTATGCATAGTGTTGCATAGTGTTTTGCGTAGTGTAGTGTTGCATAGTGTTTGCATAGTAAAATATTTTTATATAAATAGAATATATGATATTTTATTTAAAAGATTTTGCTTTAAATATGGACCGTCAGATTAAAAATAAATCAATCTGGACCGTTCATGGATTAATTACTATGCATTCTATTTTCCTATAAATAGAAGCTCATTCCTTCATTATTTTCTTACGAATTCATTGAAACTCTAGAGAGAGAATTATATAGAGAAGCTATAGAGAAAATCTATAGAGAGAAAGAAGAAAAGTATTCTGCTACTTCACTTTTCTAATATTCAGGTTCTTCTAAGGTAAGGGATATTATTTGTTGTACAAGTAAGGGGTATTATTCTTTCTTATTCATGAAGAGAACTTACATTATTCCATTCATTATTATTCTGTTGGAATAACTTTGTAAAAGTGGTATACCCTATATATAACTTTTGTATACGCCAGCATACCCTATACTTGGTGAAATCCTTATATTATTCCATTCTTATTTATTCATTGGAATAACTCAGTATAATGCCGAATCCCCTATACTTGGTGATCTTCTTCCATTATTCCATTCTTTATTATTCATTTGGAATATCCTCATGCGTGTGTTTTACACCTGGACCTTGTTTCATTGTTTATTATTCAAAGATTTATTATTACATTGGATCATCTTGTCGGTGTGAATTTCACCGACCGGTTCGTTATTATTATTTTGTTGGAATAACTTGTCTATCTGCAATCTGCGCATGCACGGTGATTTCTTTTGTTATTCCATTCTTTATTATACCCAGTTAGTTAAAACTTTGACTTCTATACTCCATGAAATTAGTAGAATATCCTTGATATTTGCGTTTCATCCATAGATCTTTTCATGGAAATATTCTTCCCGATCATTCTTGAATTTTACTCTACAAAACAAAGATCTTGTTGACAATTTGGGCGTTACTAATTCTGGGATAAAATAATTCTTGAACTTGTTTTATTGAATTATTATGTCATTGTCATCATCCTCATGTTATATTATGTTATCTTTGGCTTACGTGCATAGATGAACTTAGTATGATTATGACCGAGGATCATTCGGTATAATCATGGCTTGTTATAAATGATGTGATAAAAGTCCTCGATTGGCTGTAATGCGTTGATGGATAGTTTTTGGTATGATTATGACCGGAGGTGATTCGGTATAGTCATCATGACCATTGATAATTTGATGAAAATCCTTGATCGTGGTACGAGGATGATTAGATATTGTGGTTTATTCATTAAACCGAGTCTTAGTGATATAAATTTATGAAAACCTTTTAAAACCTAAAAGATAGTAGACTTTATTTTCTACTTGACTCTTTTAATGGATTGCATATTCATTGCAGCTTAAACTAGTTGTCTATTGTATTTTATCGGTTTAACACTTTTTTGAAGGCTAATGATAATTTATTACGCATTATCTTAGTCATAATATTTCTTCTTGGGCTAGTTGAGCTCACCCTTTCTTTCTTTCATTTATTCTCTTGAAAATGAGAACATAGGCATATTTGACGAGTCGGAGAATCGGAGTAATGGTCGAGAGGATAGCATTAGTAGTCCTCACTATTACGTGAAATAGTGTGATAATAGTTGTAATGAGGACTCCTTTTGAGTTTGTATAATATCTAGTAGACAATATTTGTATTCAAACTCACGCTTTATGTCGTATTGTACCACGGCGATTATATTAAGTAAGTTGTATTTGAATTTATGTACCATGTAAGTGGCGACCCAAGATGGGTGGCGTATACCTAATTTTGGGGGCGTCACAATAAAAGTCATGAAAAATCTTTTAAATCATAGAAGATAGTAGATTTTATTCTCTCGCTTGACTCTTCTAATGGATTGCTTGTTCTGCTGCAGTTAAACTTGATAGTTATTATATTTTATCGGTTTAACTTTTATTTGAAACTAACGATAAATTATTCTCGCATTATCTTAGTCATAATATTTCTTCTTTGGGCTAGTTGAGCTCACCTTTCTTTCACCGTTCTCTTGTGAAATGAGAACGTAGGCTGGGACTAGTCGGGGAACAGAGTGATGGTCCTAGATGGTGCATTAGTAGTCCTCACTATTCTCGTGAAATAGTGTGATAATAATTGTAATGAGGACTCCTTTTGAGTTTGTATACTCTCTAGTAGACAATATTTGTATTCAAACTCACGGTTTATGTTTTGTCGTATTGTACCGGCGATTGTATTATTAAGTTGTATTTGTATTACATACCATGTATTTGGCGACTCAGAATAAGTGATGTATACTTGTTTTGGGGGCGTCACAGTTGGTATCAAAGCTTAGGGATATGATCCTGGCTAAGATGTGAGACTAGAACTAGGAGGGAGGCAGAAATTCCTTCGCTAGTATGACCTACCTAAGTTTATTTGATATTTAATTGAGAACGAGTATATGGATAATATGTGATGTTAATTAACCCTTTTTTTGTGGCAGTATTTGAAAATGACATCCGAGAATGTTGAGAATAGCAATGGAGCATAGGAGACCGTTGAGTCTCCACAGATCAATAATCAGGACAATGTGCAACAGGATGGCAATAATCCTCTTGTAAACACCAACACTGATCAATTGACAATAACCAATGCGTTTAGGAGCTTTTAGAATTCATACAACATCGAATGAAGGCGGCTCCTGCTCATAATGCAGAGGAGAAATAATGGCAACCCACGGTTGGTCACCGCTTAAGCGATTCAAGGAGCTGGGACCACCGGAGTTTTGGGAAAGCGAAACCACTTAAAGGCGGAGACGTGGTTAAAGCAGATCACCAAGATATTTGAGGTCTTGGTATTCTCCAAGGAGAAAAAGGTTTCCTTTGCCACCTTTATGTTGCGTGAAGAAGCAGATCATTGGTGGGAATCTATAAAACGTACCTTGACTGATATCTTGGGGGAAGTTCCAAGAGCTGTTCAACGACAAGTACTTTCCCGAAAGTATTCGTCACATGAAGGAGGTGGAGTTCATCAAGCTGGAGCTAAATAATATGACCGTGTCGCAGTACGAGGCTAAGTTTGCCGAGTTGTCTCGGTTTGCATCCCATTTGGTCAATAATGAGGAGCGAATGACGCAAATATTTTAAGAGGTTTGAAACCCAATATACGTCAATACCCCATTTCTCACAAACTTTGTTTATATTCAGATGTTATGAATAGGGCTCAGTTATTGGAATGCGATAACGAGTCATCACAACTAAAAGGCAACGACTAACAACATGATAGTAATCGTACCGGTGGCAACGGCCATCGGAACAATGATAACCATCGTGGGGGAAATTATCATGCCATGAATGGTAACCATTTCGGTGGTAATCATGGCCAAAACAATAAAAATAGACATTTCAAGAAGAGAAGGTTCAACAATGACGTGAAGACGTCGACACCAGCACCCGTTTCAAAGGAAGAAGAACGAACACCGGTCGTATGTTTCAAATGCGGAAAGGAGGGACACATCTGTCAAACTGCACGCAACAATCCAAAGCGTGTTTTAATTACGAAAGAGAAGGTCACCTAGCTCGATTTTGTCGTATGGTGAAGTCAATTCCAGTTGGGATAGTGATGTCAAAGGATGTCCCAGACAAGCTAAAGCTGGTTGTTTAAGAGAGCATTTTTTTTCGTGACAAGGATCCTGAATAAAATTATCACGGGTAAGTTAATCATAAACTTTTGCGAAGTCTATACCGTGTTAGATACCGGTTCTACTCACTCTTTTATTTCTCCTGCTTGTACGCAACGTTTAAACTTGACTCCGGAGAAATTGGAATTTGACTTATCTGTGGAAACTCTGTTAGGAGAAACTTTTATCATATCCACTGTTTATAAATCTTATTTGGTCCAAGTGGGCACAATCACATTACCTGTTGATCTTATCTCTTTAAAGATACTTGCTTTTGATGTGATTTTAGGGATTGATTGGTTAACCACTCATCATGCCAAAATTGATTATTTTCGTAAGGTTGTTAGTTTTCATATTCCTAACTCACCTGTTTTGCGAATTCAAGAAACCAAATCATTGAAGTCAAACACTTTAATATCAAGCCATAAAGCCATTCGTTTATTGAAAAATGGATGTCAAGCTTTCTTAGCCCATTTCATGGATTTAAACAAAAATACGTCAGATTTGAATGATATTTCTGTTGTTAGTGAATTTCCTGACGTATTCCTGAAGGACTTCTTAGCCTACCCCTAGAGCGTGAAATCGAATTTTGTATTGACCCTAGTACAAAACCCATTTCTTAAACCCTCAAATATTTCTTCAATTAAAATGAACGTAATATGCGCATGAAGACGTTGGCTCGAAATTTGTTGAAGATTACGATCGTACCATTCAATACCATCGTGGGAAAGCGCGAGCGTGGTGGTACGCGTTGAGTAAAGATCGTATCGTTCTGAGAGTGCGATGTTGTTTACATAAAGACCCATTTCAATTTAACTTACAAATGATGAAGATAAAGTTAAAGACTCTAGGAACCCACGTGAAGATAACGAATATCTGATTAGAATCGACTTTAATCGATAAAGTTAAAGCCGCTCAAGCTACACACCCGTGAGTGATGAATGTGAAGAATTAAGAAGGTTCAAGAGGCGTTATTCTAGAAGCGAGAATCGATGAAGAGAGAAATCTCAACCCTCGATTTAAATGACCCATTTGAAATCCTCGATCGAGTAGAACCGGGGCTTATAGACTCGTTTTACCGCCAAGTATGTCGCGTGTTCATAACGTTTTTAACGTATCGATGTTACGTATATATGTGGACGACCCGAACCACATTATTAATTTAGAACCGGATGAGATAGCAGAAGATTTAACGTATGAGGAGATACGTGTTAACATCTTGGATAAGAAGGATCATATTCGACGCTCAAGGGTTATACCTCAAGAGTTAGAATTTGAAGTGAAGTCAAAGTATCCTCACCTCTTTGGCATATCAAGTGCGTACGTAAATTTCGAGGGCGAAATTTCATAAGGAGGAGAGATTGTGAAAACCCAGATTTTATGAATAAAGATTTAAATTTATCAAAATATTTTTTTGAATATTATGGTGTGGATTTGATATAATGTTATAGTTGTGGGTAGTATTTATAAAATTTTCAAAGTATGCAAGTTGTTATATATATTCGATTGGTCAGGGAATATTCTTTTTGTCGGAGAATATCCGTACGACGGTACAATCATTGGTGGACCCCACAACAGAATTATTGTCGGATAGAGAAAACGACAAAAATACTTTATGAAAATAACGGCGGAAGTTTTACCGTAAACTATTGAACTACCCGATAGTAAAAGTATGCGAATACTGCCGTGGTTACGCGACAAAGAGTACGGTATTGATTATTGATGCTTACGTGAGAAGTCACTTAGTTATACTCAATTATTGCTACAGTAATTGATGCATCATATCTCTTATATTATTGATTCAATTATTGTTATAGTATCATCTGCATAATATGATATATTGTTCAATCGGGTATTCGGGACACTTTTCATGTCGGAGTACTATTCACGCGTTACTATTCATGAGTTACTATTCATAAGTTATTATTCATGAGTTACTATTCATGAGTTACTATTCACGAGTTACTATTCACCCTGTTACTATTCACTTTAGTATTGTGCATTCGGGTATTTGGGTACAATATTATTCCATGAGGAGATGTGCTAATTTTTGAATAGTTGGTTGAAGATATAATAAGAAGTCAATATGGATGGCTGGTGGAAGCTATAATAGTAAATCAATATGGATCGCTGGTTTAAAGTTTTAATAGTAAATCAGTATGGACCGTTGTTTTAAGTTTTAATAGTAAATCAATCTGGACCGTTCATGAGTTAGTTATTATGCAGTCCATTTTTCTATAAATAGAAGCTCATTCCTTCATTATTTCTTACGAATTCACTTTGAAACTCTGAGAGCGAAATTATAAGAGAACCTATAGAAAAGTATTCTGCTACTTCCTTTTTTTATATTCAGGTTCTTTTACGGTAAAGGATGTTATTTGTTGTACTTTCATGAAGAGAACTTCATTATTCCATTATTTATTATTCTCATTGGAATAACTCAGATACGCCGAGCTACCCTATACATGGTGACATTCTTCTAATACTCCGCTTCTTTATTATTCTCGCTGAATATCATATACGTGCGTTCTGTACGGGACCTGGTTCCTTTATTTATTATTACGTCCGGAATATCCCATGCGTATGCTTACGGCGACTTGGTTCCATCTTTTATTATTCTCACATTGGAATAACTCACTTTTGTCTGGTCTATCGCATGCGTGGTGATTTCTTTTGTTATTCCATTCTTTATTATACTCGGTTGGTTAAAACTTTGACTTATACTCCATGAAATTAGTGGAATATCCTTGATATTTGCGCTTCATCCAATATCTTTTCATGTAAATATTCTTCCGAGCATTCTTGAATTTTACTCTCTGAAAGCAAGATGTCATGTTGATAATTTGAGCGTTATCGGTTCTGGATAAATTAATTCTTGAACTTGTTTTATTGAATTCTTATATCATTGTCATCATCCTCATGTTTATTTTTTTTGAAAGTCATCTGTGGCCTGTAGTGCATAGATGGACTTGGTATGATTATGACCAGGGATTATTCGGTATAATCATAACCGTAATGTTACAAATGATGTGGAAAAAAGTCCTCATTGGCCCGTAGTGCATTGATGGACAGTTTTTGGTATGATTATGGCTATGGATTCTCTTTGGCCGTAGTGCAAAGATGAATTATTTTATGGCATGATCAGGACCGTTGATGAAAACATGATTATCTTTAGCCGTAGTGCATGGATAATTCGTGGTCTTGATACTAAAGAATATCATTGGCCTGTAGTGCAGGGATGATTTGATGATGTGGATTATTTATTAAGCTGAGTCTCAGCGATAAAAGTCCTGAAAAACCTTTTAAATCATAGAAGATAGTAGATTTTATTCTCTACTTGACTCTTTTAATGGATTGCTTGTTCCGCTGCAGTTAAACTTGATAGTTATTATATTTTATTAGTTTAACACTGTTGAAGGCTAACGATAAATTATTTTGCATTATCTTAGTCATAATATTTTTACTGGGCTAGTTGAGCTCACCTTTTCTTTCACTGTTCTCTTCAGAAAATGAGAACGTAGCTGGGACTAGTCGGGGAATAGAGTGATGATCCTAGATGGTGCATGTAGACACTCGAAATTTTCTTTTACTGTTACTAACATTGCAGGAGGACAGATTCGTCTTTTAAGAGGGAACCCTGAAAGACAATCAAAATCCATACCGGATACTACCAGAAGTTCATCATCAAACCCCGGATCGTAATATGGGAGTAATCAAATCCAACCTCAGAGATAACCCCGAGGCCTGCAAATACAAAACCAGACCACACACCGGAGAAGACCGATTAATCTCGGAGATGACCCCGAGGTATCCAGTCTCAGTCCCAACCATGGGAATAGGTCAAGCCAATCTCAGAGATGACCCTGAGGATAGTCAAAGTCAACAGCAAGCCAACCTCAGAGATAACCCTGAGAAACGACTGCTACAACTGTGCGAAAATCAAAGATAACCTCGGGAGGGCAAAATGGTCATTTTGCCAACTCAACTTTACTTCAAATTAAATACACTCAAAATACTTCAAAAGAAGTCCCACAAGAGCGATATCTTAACTCCGGAGTGCAAACTACACAAAATGGCTCACCGGATTGCCTGACGGAAACCCGGGAATGCCATTTCTGTCATGGACCCATCTTCTTGAAATCAAAAAAGGTCAAATCATATATCATTGTGTAGCTCTCGGAAAGAGCTTTCCGGAATGGTATGGCACGCTTCCATCGGACTCCCGGATTGAAAGTTATGAGCGACCGAGCGAACATCGCGTACGTACTTCGACACGGTAGGACCCACACAGCCCAGGGCACCCCGGGCAGCCGCAGGTACACCTGCGGCTCCCCCCTCTATAAATATGGGGCTTGGGGTGCTGATTTTCTAAGAGAAAAAGACGGGAAACCCCTCGCACAATTCGCTTTCTCTCCATACAATTACATTTTCCCACTTTTAAACACACAGCGAGCTCATATATAGCCTCTTTTGTACCCACAAAAGCCCAGTGTTTACCCACTCTAAAGATATAGAAGCCTTTTTTATCAGTCAGCTGTAAGCCTTCTCACACACTTTAGAGTCTTTCTCTTCATCTTTGCACACACCCTTTTACACGTTGAGAGTCGTGGTGCTTGCTTTTGCCCGGACTTCGGTCCATGGTTTCATTCCAGTCTGTATATATATATATATATATATATTATATATATGTATACTTATATATATATTGACTAACATTATCGAGTTATGCCTCGATTGAGCCTGAACTTGATGCGGGAGCGTTCTTATCGCTTTTATATATATATATATACTTATATATATCAACCGTAGTGTCGGACTTTGTTCGATGAGCCTGAACTTGATGCAGTGCATTTACTCACTTATATATATATATATATATATATATATATATATATATATATATATATATATATAAGAAGACCTTCGCTTTTATAAATAAAGATGAATTTTCTATAAATATTATTTTTGAATATTATGGAATAAATTTGATATAATGTTATAGTTGTGGGTAATATTTATAAATTTTGCAAAGTAAGCAAGTTGTTATAAAATATTCGTTTGGTGGGAGAATATTCTTTTTGTGGGGAATAATATTCGTACGACGGCTCCAATCATTAGTGGACCCCATGATGGAAGTATTGTCGTAGTTAAAAACGACAAAATTATCTTTCTATAAAAATAACTAGCAGAGGTGTTACCGTTAAACCGCTGAACTACCCGGTAAAAAAATGCGATGTCTGGCATTGGTTAAGTACCACCACTAATATTGATTATTGATGCTTACGTGAGAAGTCACTTAGCTATACTCAATTATTACTTTACGATGGTTCTTTGCATCATATCTCTTATATTATTGATTCAATTATTGTCACAATTATCATCTCGTATAATATGTTATATTATTAATTGAGACGACAAGTTATAAATGATTAATAATTATTGAAAGATTAAAAATGTGTTGATTAAAAATAAAATGATTTGTGGTAATATTTATTCAATCCTTGATGTATATAAAAGAGTCATTATGAGACGTTTGTGGTAAGTTTGATTATTTTATGAGGGGGCCCATTTGTCATCATCTAAGAGTCTCTTCGTCAATAGTAATTACCTTTGTGAATAGTAATTACCTTCTTCAATAAATAATTACCTTCAATCGATAGTAATTACCTTTGTGAATAGTAATTACCTTCTTCAATAGTAATTACCTTCACAATAGTAATTACCCCTTCGCAAATAGTAGTTGTCTCTTCAATATTACCAAGAGTTAATTGCCTCTTCGGTGTTCCAAGGGTTAATTACCCCTTCGTAAATAGTAGTTGTCTCTTCAATATTACCAAGAGTCATTTTGACCCTTCGTTAAGACCAAGAGCCACCCTCAGTTTTTCTATAAATAGAAAGCTCATTCCTTCATTATTTCTTACGAATTCATTGAAACTCTAGAGAGAGAAACTATAGAGAGAAAGAAGAAAAGTATTTTGCTACTTCACTTTTCCAATATTCAGTTCTTCTAAGGTAAGGGATATTATTTGTTGTACCCGTAAGGGTGTTATTCTTTCTTATTCATGAAGAGAACTTCATTATTACATTCATTATTATTCTCGTTGGAATAACTTTTGTAAAAGTGGCATACCCTATACATAACCTCAGATCTGCCAGATACATTATACTTGGTGAAATCCTTATATTATTCCATTCTTATTTATTCATTGGAATAACTCAGTATCTGTGAAATCCCCTATACTTGGTGATCTTCTTCATTATTCCATTCTTTATTATTACATTGGAATATCACATGCATGTGTTTTACACCCGACATGGTTTCATTGTTTATTATTCAAAGATTTATTATTCATTGGATCATCCCATTGCGGTGTGAATTTCACCGAATGGGATCAAACGCAGATTGACGGCGAAGCGAGGCGGATGGCCGTAGGAGCTACTTAGCGTGTTATGGGCTTATCGAACTACTCCGGGGACTACAACGGGATTCACCTTCAGATTGGCTATGGTATGCGATGCCTTAGTCCCAGTTGAAATTGGATCTCCAAGTCTTCGAGTCAGTCATTTCGGAGAGATCTACAATGAGGAAGGGCTTAAGGCCAATCTTGATTTGCTTGAGGAAGTAAGAGAAACAACCTTAGTCAAATTGGCAGCCTATCAGCGAAGAGTGGCCAAGCATTATAACAAGGGGTAAAGTTTGAAGGTTCAAGTAGGAGATTTTGTCCTCGAGAAGCCAAGCATCTACACCTCGAGAATCTGGGAAAGCGATGCCAAACCGAAGGACCGTATGAAATCACTTTGAAGTCGTCAAGCCGGAACTTATCGGTTGAAGGCATTAGATGGGTCAACAATTAAGAATACTTGCACTTATTGGCGAGGCTTAGGAAGTACTTTCAAGAAAATGATGTCGATTACATCGAAGTCTGTAAATATTTATGTCATCATCAATAAAAGTTCCTTTTTCTCAAACAAATCTTGTCTTCATTCTTTGATCGATTCAACGGAGTTAGGAGGTTCGGTGGACTCATTTGGCCATTCGATGGCGACCTTTTTCAGTGGTCCTTATGAATTTGTCGGGCCCTTCGTGGTAGGCAAACGTCATTGGAGTTAGGAGGTTCGGGTGGACTCATTGGCCATTCGATGGCGCCTCTTTTCGGCGGTGGTCCTTATGAGTTTGTCGAATGACCCTTCGTGGTAGCAAAACGTCATTGGTGTTAGGAGGTTGGGGTGGACTCGTGGCCCATTCGATGGTAGCCTTAATGGCGAGTGGACCTTATGGGATTGTCGGGCCCTTCGTGGGTAATAAACGCCATCCTTAAGACGTTGTCAGGCCCTTCGTGGTAGGCAATTGTCGACACTCAGACTTTGTCAGGCCCTTCGTGGTAGGCAAATGTCATCCTTCAGACTTTGTCAGGCCCTTCGTGGTAGACAAATGTCATCCTTCAGACTTTGTCAGGCCCTTCGTGGTAGGCAAATGTCATCTTTTGGTTTTGTTAGGCCTTTCGGGGTAAACAAATTCCTAATGAAGCAGATCTTTCTCACACTTCGGTAACTAATAAGTATCCCTTTACTTTATTGCCTGAATTTTTTCTAAGTGTTGAGTTCGGAATGCCTCATTCTTTAATTTCATCTTATCTGTTATATGACATGTTTAGTTGTTACTTAACAGTTCGGGTTCAGTCCATGAAAGAGTTTGTGCATCTTTCCAGTTAAATTAATATTGGAGTATTGGCAAAAAATAAATACACCGAAGTCATAAGGAATGAAACCATTTTTCATTGATATTCAATCTAATTACAATATTAGATAATTTTTACAAGTCCTATAAATTAAAGAAAGAAAAATAACAAAAACAAGAACATCAGCTTCAGGCGCCATCTTCGTCATCTGAAGAATCGAGTAAGGATGGATCCAAGTTGGCTGCAATCAGCTTCTCCTTGCCACGACTCCGGCAGAGCTCGTAACTCTCAGAATATATCTTCATTATCTCCCCATTGATTTCATCCGAGTTCGTGATTTTCTTCACATATTTGTTTATGAAGGTCATCGGTTAGAGGAGGCCCAGGTCCCAAGAGCCTTGAGTTCTCGGATTTCTTCTTGAGCTTCTGCTTTATTCGGATGACGAGTCTCTGCCGCCTCTAGTTTGTGGATGGTCTTGGTCAGGATTTTAGCATCAGCCTTTAATTCCTCGATCTTCTCCATCCTTATCTCGCTCCTCTGAACCAAGTCAATGTTCATTTTGACGATCTCCTCGTGCTGTACTTTGATTGACTTTAGCTCTTCATTGGAGGCCTTCACATCTCCCTTGGCTTGAGCTAACTCTTTTTGAAGTCCTTCATTTGTATGAAGAATGCATTCACGTTGAGTCTTTTCCTTAGCCAAAGCAGACTTCAGAAGAGCATTCTCCTTCCTCAGGGCCTCTTCCTTAGATTCGGCTTCGAGGGACCTCGGACGCAGATGCCCGAACACAGCATTTGCCTATGCGTTTCCAATATTATTTAATCAGTTTTCAGTTGTATAAGTATGAAGATAAAATCGGAAATAAAGGGGAGAATCGTTTACCTTCGCCAAGTAGCTCATGCCTTCACTGAGTAAATCCCCATTCGAACTGTTCCCGAACCGATGATCATCGGTTTCACGAACGAAGGTGTTGAACAGTTGAAAGGGAAAATGGGCATTGAATCGGGGCCACATCGTTGGAGAGGCCATGGCGTCCTGCTGGAATTTGGTAGTTGTTTCTCTTGCAAGAGAAGGTGGGGAGTTGATTATGAATCGGCGAGAGTCCACATGAATGGTTTCAGGAGAGGGAGACCGAGCAGGAGTGGGTTCGGGAGTCGGCGAAGGTGCAGAAGATGTACCGGGGTGGCTGTCTGATGGATGTTTTCTTTTTCGGGATGGAGTGGGGACAGATCCGGTCGGTTCATCGTCAGGCACTTGAATTTCTGTGGAAGTAATCGGAGGAATGACAGCCGAAGATGTGGGAACTCGGAGCTCTTCGGCAGTCAGGGGGGTTATCTTAGTCCTTATTTTCTTTACACGAAGGACCTTAGCCCGATCGTGCAAAGGAATGTCGAGCAGGCTCCTCCTCACCGGGGTAGGTTCGGAAGATGTAGGATTGGGGCTTGGTTGAGAGAGGGTTGTTTGTGGGGTTGCTTGAAGTGTTTCCTGATCACTTTCGGGGTTTGTTTACGGTTGGGTGGATTTGGATCTTTTGGCGGATCTTTTTCTTGGTAGGTCTCGAGGTTTTCTTCGGGTATGTTGGGTTCGTCGGTCTGAGGTTCATCATTTTGAAGGGAAGTAGTTGGTGGATCGATGGTAGGGGGATCAACCCGGGAAGATTCTTCAGCCGGATGCTCTTCACTCGCATCCGTATTCTTCCCTGCCAAAAAATCTTCCAGGTCTCTCACTTCCAAAGAAGTCGGTTTGATCAGAGACACTGCAAAAAATCATGTATCAGAACCCGTATTACTTATATATCTCAAAAATTATGTTACAAAGTTGTTCGAAACTTACACTTGTGGTCATATAGCCAGGCTTGTTTGGTCAGAAGTGTAAAACTCCATTCTTTTGGAGGAATCTTCTTTAAAAAGTCTGCCATCTCCCTCACACGCTCTTCGGAGATGTCTCCAAAGTCGTGAGACCCGATCGAGGTAGTCCAACTGGAAGAGAAGAGATCTCGGGTCCCGTGACAAAAAACCACTTCTCGTGCCAACCCTTGTTGCTGGAAGGGGTATCCATCAAGGGTCTCCTCTCGAATCTGGTGTTGGGTCGAGGAGACTGCTTGCTCAACATTTTGAAGCCTCGTTCTCGAGACCTACCGGCAAAGAAGAGGGTGAAGAAGATGTCAACGGAGGGAGCAATCCCTAATTTATGACAGAAGGCAATGAATGTCAAGATGTGAATGTAGGAATTGGGCACTAACTGAGCGAAGCCCACTCCTATGAACCCTAGGAGGGTAACGACAAAAGCATGGAGAGGTAGGCGAACCCCATTTTCCAAGAAGGTTACTGGTATGGCGACCCAAATGTCCGGTCGCTGGTACATACGCTCTTCAGGAGCAGGGGCCCTTATGGCGTACATGTCAGGAATCTGATAACGAGTCCTGAGGATACATATTTCAGATTCCGTGACGGAGGAAGGGATATTGGCATGAGGAAACTGTTCCCCGTCCTTGAAGAAGTCAGAGGCTGAGGCAGAGGGGATCAGAGAAGGATTTCCCCCCATGGTTGTTGATTGGGGGTTGGAACTCGAACCCTCTTGGTTAGGGTTCGGGTTGGGAGAGACGGTACTAACAGGAGTCGTACGAAGGGGAGAGTTTTGGCTAGAGTTCACAGTCACCATTGTTGAGATTTCGTGAAGCAGAGAAAAAAGTTCTGCAGAGGAGAAGAAAGCTCAAAGGTTCAAATTTCAAATTAATGTAAAACCGTCGAAATTGGTAAAGTTTACCTTTTATCTTGTGATTACACAGAATCGAGGACGAGCACATTTAATTCACTACAATGATGATGAATGGGAAGAGGTTTCGTCTGTTTTTGGGTCTAAATATCTTCACCTGAGTGGGCTTGCGTCTATTGGGCTTCTCATTTCTATTTTTGATATCAATTTGGACCGATTTTGTTGGGCTTTGGTGAGTTTCACTTTGGACCTCTTGTGACTTATCATAATTCGTTATATCATGGGTCTATATCATTTATAGTTTTTTCATTAAACATCCTGCTTAATATAAGACTAGAAAGCGATGTTGGTAGTAATCCTTTTCTTTATTGGGCCAGACTTAATGGGCTCCTCCCTTGGATCCTGTTACTCTTGTCCTGA
This sequence comes from Panax quinquefolius, assembly GCA_020205615.1. Classification (NCBI taxonomy): domain Eukaryota; kingdom Viridiplantae; phylum Streptophyta; class Magnoliopsida; order Apiales; family Araliaceae; genus Panax; species Panax quinquefolius. Next base: position 96,444,213 of record CM035170.1, on the reverse strand, counting down.
TTGATCCGAATGATTTGGGCCCAATTACTTGATTATTTCGTTGGGTCCTTTCGGGTCATTTTCGTTATTCGGGCTTAGTCATTGAATTGGCCCATTATACAAATTGTCACTTAATCCAATTTTGACCGGTAATCATTATACCAAGTGATAGTTGACTACTGTGTCTGCCACCTTTCTGCATGACATTAATGAGGATGGAACTCAGATGACCGGCGGTGGCAAACAGTGATAGCAGGTGTTGAAGTAGGCTGCATACTTTCGGCTGAAATGACCGGAAGTGGGGGAAAATGTATCAAGAAATGATGAGTGACACGGTAAACCGGGACTGGAGTATGTATGAGGCTAAGATCACATAAGAAGGTAAGTAACACACACATTCATATTATTATTCTCTCTTAGACATTAGACATTATTTTTCTCTCCATTTGTTGACCTTGTGATCGCCGACATCGACTCTCACGCCGGTTTATCCCGACGATCGGTAGTAGTCAAGCTTTTAGTATTGACATTGTTGAATCGCGGGGATATCGGACGCGTCTTGGTGATTGGGACGTGGAGAAAGATCTTGGCGTTAACAGTGATTATAAAAACTTGATGCTACACATTTATATCTTAATAATAAGTCTGCAAAGGGTACTTCTTGTGACTGAAAAAGAAACAATTCTCCTTAACCTCGACTACAATACAATATGAAAATTAGGCATCTAGAACGGCATTCAAATCATCCATAACCATAAGAAACAACTCCTTCATACTATCTGCAATTGCGATTCCAGTTTCAACCATCTCCTTTATTTTCTTCAGCTGCTCACCAATACAAGGAGCCATAAGAGGCTGTGTCGCCTCCTCTTCTTTGACAGCTTCTTCAAATTGATCAGCAATATCTTCAAAAATAAGAACTTGTGTCATCTCTTCAGAAATAAGAACTTGTGTCATCTCTTCAGCTATAACAGCTTCATATTGATCTGCAATATCTACAGTTTCAAACATCTCCTTTATTTGCTTCAACTTCTCCCCAGTACAAGAAGCCATAAGAGGCTGTGTGCCTCCTCTTCTATGACAGTTTCTTCAAATTGATCAACAATATCTTCAGAAATAACAACTTGTGTCATCTCTTCTGCTATAACAGCTTCAGAAATAAGAACTTGTGTCATCTCTTCTGCTATAACAGCTTCTTCATATTGATCTGCAATATCTACAGTTTCAACCATCTCCTTTATTTGCTTCAACTGCACCCCAGTACAAGGAGCCACAAGAGGTTGTGTCGGCTCCTCTTCTATGACAGTTTCTTCAAATTGATCAACAATATCTTCAGAAATAACAACTTGTGTCATCTCTTCTGCTTTAACAGGTTCTTCAGAAATAAGAACCCGTGTCATCTCTTCTGCTATAACAGCTTCTTCATATTGATATGCAATATCTCCAGTTTCAACCATCTCCTTTATTTGCTTCATCTGCACACCAATACATGGAGCCATAAGAGGTTGTGTCCTCTCCTCTTCTATGACAGCTTCTTCAAAATGATCAGTGATATCTTCAAAAATAAGAATTTGTGTCATCTCTTTTGCTATAACAGCTTCTTCACATGGATCTGCAATATCTTCAGTCATCCCAGCATCTGTAACTACTATTATATCCTGGCATTGTAAATTTTCAGCCTGAACCACTTCCTCTACCAAATTAGCAACAACATTAGTATCCGCATCAGTATTACTTTTTGTCAACAAAATTAGACCATCAATTATAATTACTCCATGCTTGCGCATAAAAAGATGACCAAACGGTCATATTAAAAACAAGATCATGAAGAATTATAAATTTTAATGCATCCTTCTTCAGTTCATCCTCCCTAAAGAAAAAAATAAGTAGTTTCTGACCTCATTAACCAACGGAAATCCTTTACTAAATTCAACATCTTTTGAATCAAATTCAAGTTCACCATGAGGTAATATATTTTCAATCTGAGTTGACACTATTGACAAATTAACCGTGGGCTTAGCCAAAACAGTAGTAGCATTAGCTTCCTTGACTGGAGCATTGGAGCAATACAAATAAAAAAAGAGAAATTCAAAAATGATGTCACAAATACATATGGTCATGCTAGTATATATTATATACATTTAGATAATATTTTTGCTTCAAATTCCTTCCTCTTTTCAGCTTTCCTCTTCTTTGAACCTTTTGGCATGATTGGTATTTTTGTGAGATGAGATGAGAAGGGAAGGGTATGTGATAATGCTCTACTTATAATTGGGAAAATGGACTATTGGGATTCCATGAAGTACGTAAGCACAGAAGAAGTTCCATTGAATGAAGTATGTGCATGTTTTATAGTTCCCATGAATAATAATGACTTTTACCTATCCATCTTCCTCGTCTGGTTATGGAAATTGGAGCGAATAGAAACAGGGAAATGTGATAGGACTTGGGACTATAATACGTTAATTTGCTAATGGCATTAATGACTCCAAAAGTTCATGAGCATCAAATTTTTCAGTGACCCAAAAATTAAAAACTTGGACTTTGAGAGTTGGAGTCGTAGTGAATTCTAACTTTCTTTTTCAATGTATGATTCTTGTTTTTGTACCATCTCCTTCTCTGTTTTTTCCCTCTTCGATTTGTTATTTTTTATATATGAAAAAGTTGGAGTAACTCTTGGTTTTCCTTTTTTAGGTTCCATTGGTGCATTCCTTGACATAATTTTTAAACAATCTTTACTTATAATAATAACTCACAGTTTCTAATTTATTTTATAAAAAAAAATTAGTATATCAAACAGTATGGTATCCTACCTTGAAATTTCAAAAAAATGTCGGATATACTCCATATTAGTAATAGTCCTTGGTCCAACAAATTTTAAAAATTATTCTTCTCTTTGTTAAAATATTATAAAAAAGAGATTCTCACATAAATAACAATTAAAAAATATATATTATATAAAAATATCAAAATTTTATTTTCAATTATGACATAGATGTCATGTGGTTATGTTTATTGTTCAAAATATTTTGGGGAATTATTTATTCGCAGGTGGGATACAAATTACTTTACATTTTGTATTAGTAGGGGTACACTAGTAACTAAAATTTGACGGAGTAGTAGCAAGAATTCCGGGATAAATAAGGTTATGTTACTCACAAGTCTTGAACTCTAGAGTTCTTCAAATTAGAAACCTTATATTTCAACAAAAATCATTGTGTCAACTATCTACTAATATTTAAACTAAGTAGCATCGTTTCTAGGAATTGTAATAATAATAATAATTGTAATAATAATTATTATTATTGTAATAATACAGTGACCAAAAAGGGATAATACACTGTAGTATTTCAATAATAATAATAATAATAAGGCTTAAATATGATTTACTATTCTAAACTACACAATTTTTTGTAATAAAAAAAAAGCAATTTTTTTGTAATAATAAAAAAAAAGCAAAGTTTTTTTTAATAAAATAAAAATAAAAATCACCTCGATCATTTCTTAAACCACACGGCAGCAAACTGTCTTACTCGGTTGGAAAAATTAGTAATGTCTGTCTTTTAATAAAAAAATTATCTAAAAATAATTTATTTATGATCTTTACATTGTTTATTGTATTGTTAGAAAAGTAAATAAAATTATATTGGTCAAGATTATCAAATAAATTATCATAAAAAATGCAGTTTTAATAATAAAATAAAAAAACTGCATAAATAAAAACTGCATTTTTATTTTATTATAAAACTGCATTTTTTAATAAAATAAAAACTGCATTTTATTTTTATTATAAAAACTGCATTTTTTAATAAAAATAAAAACTGCGTTATAAAACTGCATTTTATAATGAAAATAAAAACTGCGTTTTTATAAATAAATAAAAAAAACTGCATAAAAAAAAAAAACAAAAAAAAAACTGCATTTTTATTTTATTATAAAAACTGCATTTTTTTAATAAAAATAAAAACTGCATTTTTATTTTATTATAAAAACTGCAAATTATAAAAGTTTACCAAATGTTGAAACAAAATATTTTTTGTGTTGTTGCTTTTTGTTTTTTTAAACTGCTGCTTTGTTTTTTTTTTTTTACGTTGTTAGTTGTTTTTTTTTTGCGTTGTTTTTGTTTTTTTTATTAAAAAAAGCTGTGCTTTTTTTTATTATTACAAAAAATTGTGTTTTTTTTATTACAAAAATTGTGTAGTTTAGGATAGTAAATCATATTTAAGCTTTATTATTATTATTGAAATACTACAATGTATTATCCTTTTTTGGTCACTGTATTATTATAATTATTATTATTATTATTACAGTTATTATAATTATTATTATTATTACAATTCCTAGAAACGATGCTACTTAGTTTAAATATTAGTATTACATAAATTTAAGCATGGTAGATAGTTGGCACAATGATTTTTGTTGGAATATAAAGTTTCTAATTTGAAGAGGTAGATAGTTGGCACAATAATTTTTGTTCTAGACTTGTGAGTAACATTTTCTTTAAGAAAATTTTTAACCTCCACGTCAGCAAAAAAATGGAGTCAACTTGCACAGTCAGTATTCCGTCCGTTTTTTGGACGAAAAATCGAACGAAGTGACTATTTTATAAGTTTTTGAAAATACAGTTATTCAATTATAACAAAAAAAAATTCGATAACCATAATAAAAACCGAACCCCAGTACAATGAACAAAACCTTATTTATCCCCAAGAATTCCATTTCTTTCCACCTCTCTTCCCTATCTCACAAAGTCAAACCGACCAAAATATCTACCCGATCCGAAACTTACCGGCAAACCAAACGGAAACAATGGCCATTTCCTTTTCTATCACCTCTCTCTCCAAAACCCTGAAACCCTCTCCTCGTAAAACTTCGATCTTCAACCTCCTCAACACTACTCATGCCAAAACCCAGCTCAAATTTACCCCAAATCTCAAACCTACCAGTTTGTCTCTCCTCTTCAACATCCAAAATCCTAAACCCCAATTCAAACCAATTCACCACAATGGAATTCGTTCTCTTTTCACTGGCATCGTTGAAGAAATGGGTGAAATCAAACAAATTGGGGTTTCTCAGAACGACGGCGGATTCGACATGAAAATCATTGCAAAGACCGTTCTTGAAGATGTAAATCTGGGTGATAGCATTTCTGTTAATGGTACATGCTTAACAGTTACCGAATTCGATACCCAGTTATCGGAATTTACTGTAGGGTTGTCTCCTGAAACCTTAAGACTAACCTCTTTGATTGAGCTGGAGCCAGGTTCAGTAGTTAATCTTGAGAGAGCAATGAAACCCACGACGCGAATGGGCGGACATTTTGTGCAGGGACACGTGGATGGGACTGGTGAGATTGTGGAGACTGAGGTGGAAGGAGATTCGTTGTGGATTAAGGTTAAGACTGCGCCCGAGCTGTTGAAATATATTGTGCCGAAAGGGTTTATTGCTGTGGATGGGACTAGTTTGACTGTGGTGAAGGTGTTTGATGAAGAAGGGTGTTTTAATTTTATGCTGGTGGGATATACTCAGCAGAATGTGGTGATACCATTGAAGAAAGTTGGGCAGAAGGTGAATTTGGAGGTGGATATACTTGGCAAGTATGTAGAGAGGATTCTCAGTAGTGGTTTTGTTGGTGCTGTCAAATCGTCGTGATAGAAAGGTACTCTTCAAGAGTAGTTTACTTTCTGCGACTGTTTTTCAATCACGGTTTCTGTGTAATTTATATTGCTAATAAGGATATTGGTTCCGGTCCCCATACTTGAGCCAGAATTACCTGTCAAAACGATATGAATAAGGATATTTACCTCTTGAGTTTGAGATATATGATTTTGAACTGTCAAATGGCATGAGTGATTAATTTAAATTAAACTTTGTCTAGCATTGGAGCAAACCATAAGTTCATTTCTATTACGTTTAAGCAATGTCAACAAAGGCACCAGTGTCAATAGTTTGGACAACTGTAAACAGTGACTGTTATATATGTCTACATGTATATTGATACCCAACTATTTCAGAATGCGGTGATTAGCACTTGCGAGATTGAAACATCATGTATAGAATCCTTATGATATTGAACACCAACAATTAGTGGTGGCAATCTTGTAGTGTTAGGTGAACTAGTGTCTCGTGTCAGGTTATAGGTATTACCCTAAATAGGGTAACACTAGCAGTAACGATTTAATTTATCGTGTCAAGATCTCTGATTTATTAATGCTACCTACTACCTACCTTTAATTTGATGATTTGTCTGTTTTCTGCTCCTCAAAGTGGTAGATTGTTAATGTAATTTATTATTTCTTCTGAAATTCTATTGTTGCCTTTCTAAATTTTGCATCAATGTTGACATCATTGTGCATAAACAATATCATTCTAAGTAAATTTACCCCTTCAACACAATTCTTCAACTATTAACTTAATGTTTTTGGGAAGGATTAAGGGAGGCAAATGAATTTCTTCATTTATTCTGCTTCTTATATCAGTTTCTATCTCTTAGTTCTTAGAAAAGCATATCTGGTTGATCCCTTGAGAATATCTTCATGTCGATTTTCCCACTTACTTGGCTATTGTTAGGTTAATCAATTTTCTCTAACTTCACTAATGAAATGCGTTAGTGGCAAAGACCTTACAAATCAAGACCAATCATCGTCTTGTTTTTTGTTCGGTGTAATGGGTGAAAGTTGGATTTGTCCCTCTTTGGTAGAAGTTCTTCTCCTATACAGATTTAAGAGTTTATGGAATAGTAAGAATAAGAGGATTATGTGTAGATGTGCTTGTGTCATCGTTTTTTTAGGGAGTTTTGATCAAGAGAAACGTTGAGAGTTCATGGTATTTAGACTAATAGCATATTGTTAATTTTAATTTAGTGTTAACTCCTGCTTATTTTATCTAGCCTTTTAAGGCTATAATTTACTATTATTGTTTGGCCCTTAGAGGATTAAATTGTCTGCTTCTATAAATTTATTATTTATCTGTTAAATATTTCTGTCTAGATTAAGCTTTTATTCCTCAAAAATTTTAATCTTTATTGGTTAACCACACAGAAAAGGACAGAAGAGGAAGTAGATGAAAAATATAAGAGAAAATAAAGTTAAAAGATTTACTCCATTTGGTTTCTTAAAGAAGACTGGGATCTTTCATACCATTTTTATTGTTTTCTGTTGGAACATAGGCAAAAATGTAATACCTCTCTTTATATCACTCCAAATTACTTCACTCTTGAGGGCCAAGGCTATAATTACTTTGAGCCTTAAGGAACTCCTAATCGTTCCCTTTCTCTAGATATCAAGTAATTGACCGATACAAAAAGGAACAGAATGGGTTGTAAAGCTTATAAAGTTTAAACACCCATGAATCCCTTTTGGCAACTTTCTGTAGTTTGCTAGTAAATTGCTTTTTCCTTTTTGTTGTTTTTGGCAAGTTTGATACTTTATCGAGTATTTATCATCCCATAATATTCTTAGCACGTCTCCTTTTTTTGTTATCTCAAAAATCAGGCGATGTCTTCTATTTGGTGATTAATTATGTGTATATTTAACTTATCTCTCTAGTGTGGTATTATATATAGTTAAAAAATGAATGAAAAGATTGTGGATACCAATTATAATTAAAACACTTGTTTGTGCTTACCAACAAATATACTTCCTCTGTCCTCAAAAGCATGTCCTCAAGTATAATATTTTTTATCAACAAAAGGATTTCTAAAAGTACACGAGACAAATATAAAATATGCATAAAACTAATTTACTGTCAAAAGTATACTTCCATGGGGTCCACTTGGTTTAGAAAAGACAGATTCATTAGTATAGCTACACGGGATCCACTATGGGTAAAATTGATACTTGTTTTATACTTTCTCTTCTACTTTAATTTTCTTAATTTGTGTGAAACATGTACCTTGGACATGCTAATTAGTCATTTCAACTCAATTGGAGTTAAAGCTCATAATCTTAATGCTCAAACAATTGAAAATGACTGTAGATCCAGCAAATAAAATGACAGAAACATAAACCCAAAAGTCAATCTGAATCTACAAGAATTTATAATTTATAAAACTGTATGCTCTCAGAACATTTGGAACATATCTAATCATCATCTTATAACTTTAATCATTTGGAAGAAAAAATAAAAACTGGAATTGCTATGGGCGGCTAAGTTCCCATTAACGCACAAAATGCCTTCTGCTGCAAGTGAAAAATCAGCTATTTTACTATATGTACATAAATTTAGAGAGGATGCAATGCACTGGTGAGGAAGTGACAACAGAATGAATCAACATGCTAAGATTATTCCCCCTAGTTTACACAAACGTCCCTGTGATATATCCTTACTTACCATCAACTAGGACTATGTCCCCAACCTCCACATCATTCACAAAGTCGTCGTAATTTACACTAACAGTGTTTGCAGTGCAGACTCCTCTTTTAGTAGTGAAATTGAACTCTTGTCCCTCCTTAAGAAGGATTGGTTGAGGCTCATCTCCATCCACTTCTAACCTCAGGTCCCTGAATGAAGGTGATCACACATATATTATTCAAATTTTCAAGATGCCTTGTTGAAGAAATAAGAAATAAATGCAGAAGGAAAGTGGTGTAATTAGAGTAAAAACTACTTATACAACTACCAGCATTTGTTAGTTATCTATTGCCAAGTGGCAAGAAAGTGTCACCAACGGTCCACTTGTCTGTAGTAAGAATCTTATTTTCAAATTATAAACACGCCAACTATGTACCAGAAGTGCGACAGATGTGTCCTGGACATATCAGGCATCCAATAACTATTAAGATTATAAAGGGTGGGAAAGGCTCCTTTTTTGTAGAGGTTTTAGTGATTCTACGTTAGCTAATGTGCAGTGTCAGCATAGAGCAGCTATACAATTATGTGGCCTCAGCCTGTAGCTTAGTGGCTCATATACTGTAACTACTTTCAGAATGCCAATGGAAAATTAGTATAGTACCTCAATATCTCAATTATGTAGAAGTTTACTGTTACAAAATACCAAAGGAACCGACCCCTATCTTGTTACCCTTTTCTATCATTCTGCCTTTCAGTTGGTTATAGCCTTATAGGTGTAGAAATATGTAGTGATTGTCATACTTCTTTGTCTTCAACTCAGTCTGAATTCTGAAGGTACTTTGTCATGGAATGTTTTGGTAAGCACCGACAGTCTTATGTGTGCGAAATAATTTCACAATATAATAGTAACAAATTAGAAATGGGAATGGATTGGGCAAATTTACATGATAAGTTTATGCAAGAAAATTAAACAGCTAGTGGTCCTTTCGAGGCCGGCAGTATGAGGTCATATTTGGTCGGATTTGCTATTTGAGACGGATAGATACAGAAGGGGACGAAGGTTATAGACGAAATAGTACACATAGGACTTGTAGCGACTTGTTCTCTTATTTGAAATCAAAAATGACAGAAAAGTTTGTTATATATATATATATATATGTATATATATATATATATATATAGGTTGATTATTTCCTCCAATATTCTACTAAAGTGTAACCTCAAGAAAGATGGAAGAAATATATTACACAATATACATACATATACACATATATGTGTATATTTTGATCGACTGATTGAACCTTTTGTTCGGTATCCTTATCTTGTGCTAATTCATATACCAGTAACTTTAGTGGATCCGCAGTAGAAATCCCTTCAATGTATTTGATTTTTTGTTGTGCATTGCTCTCATTCCTGTGCTGCTTTTTTCTTCAACTCGCATGCTTATACGTCTGCATTTTGTGTCGCCATGTTGTCCCCTGGTTTCCCTTTCCTTTCCTTTTTAAACTATTTTTCTTTATTGTCTGTATTCTTTTGTGTTTTTTCCCAGGGTGGGAATTGGATTGGTTTCCCTTTCCTTTTCTTTTTAAACTATTTTTCTTTCTTGTCTGTATTCTTATGTGTTTTTTCCCAGGGTGGGAAGTGTTGTAATCAGTGGTGAGCCAAATGCTTTTGGTAGCATCAATATGTACCCCTTGGGCCTTAGCATAGGACATATTAGGTTCTAAGTCTTATCTATCTATATTCTATACCAAAAAGGTTGAGAAAATTTTTCATTACAACAGTATGGTGGATTCAAAGTTGCCTTAATCATACACCGCACAATTGACTTCCCCTCTTCAATACTCCCTCTGTCCCATTTTAAATGATTTCATTTGTCTCAAATTATTTGTCATTTTATATAATCTAGGAGAATTAATTACAATCTTTTCAAAATTACCTCTCATGTGAAAATGTTACAGGTAAGAGATAGAGTAAATGAGAATTTAAAGGTATTATGGCCGGTGGGTGAAAAAGTATCCATTTCCCCTACATTAGCATCCTAGGCATCTTTCTGTACTAGTAGTATCTAAACTTTACTATTATGGCCGAAAGCAGAATTTCCCATATTTTGCCCAACCACCCTCCAGTGCAAATCCACTTGTGTTTCTTAAGACTTGGTAGTCTAAAATAGCACAATGTTGTCGGGTTTGTGATTTTAATTTCATTATCATTTATCTTACCTACAACGCTGCTAAATTAACAAAAAAATTTAACTTAATATTTACAACTCAGACTTTTTTTATTAAACAAATGGAGTAATAATAATCTTATTTTTGTTAATTCCAAAATTATATATATATATATATATATATATATATATATTAGTCCGTTTCAAAATTAGAGAAGTATTTTTGTTTTAGAATTATAAAATGACATGATGTTTGTAATTTGTCATGTTTTTATTATCATTTTAACATCAAATCACTAGAGTTGAATTTTTAACTAGTAAATATTAAAGTTATATTTGAGAATATAAAATTAATTTTATAAGTGGTCGTTTTGTAGATTTAGTATTGCTCTTATTTTTTATTTAAATTTTTTTTTTGGACATAATAAAAAAGTGGTGTTGCTCTTACAGTATTTGATTGAAGATAAAAAAAATATGCCGAGTCCCAATCAATCAATCATGTTTATATGTTTGTTTGAGTGTATATATTTTATTATTATTATTATGATATGGTGAAAGAGCAGCCTGCCTTTCCACTGGGCCTACGTATTACTTGTTGTCACCACCACCACCACCACCGGTGTCTGAAAGACTAGTTAAATTTGGGATAGTGACAACTTTTTATAAGGGCTTCTTCACCCTTCATTTCAACCAATGATAACCTGGCCGACAAAAATGTAGTAAATTGCTATTTATATATATACTAGCCGTATAACTCGTGTCTCTGGCATTATCCCAAATTTTAGACGGTTCTGATTGTTTATTAAGGTGGATAAAAAATTCAAAATTATTTGTGTTTTGTTAATTAGATGTGTCTGTATCCACAGATAATATGAAAAGAGTGGTTGACTAGTTGGCAGGGGACAAGTGGTGGGTGACAAATGGTTTATCATGTATTTGTGACCAATTTGAGTATAGCCGGTGAATAAATAAATATATTTATTTATTCGACAATGATTCATGCTAAAAGAAAATGAATTGACAAATTATTATTATTTAACTAAAACTTGTACTTAATTACATGGAATATATTAATTGTTATGATACTCTTAATCTCCAACCCAATTTGAATGGGATTTAAATTACTATTTTTATTTTTATCAATTTACTATTCCAAATTATTTTTTTAATTCAATTATTGTCTCAAAATCAAATACTGTAAAAGTTGAAGTTTGATATATAAATTTTATGAAACGTGTTTATGTTGATTAAAAGATTTATTATTATTATATTCATTTTTGATATTGAATCACATCAATTTGTGATTTAAATTTTTCAAATTGATTTTAGAAATTTATAAGTGTTGTTGAATTTTGGAATAGAGGAGTAACATGTTTCCATGACCAAGTAAAAGCGGAGTAAATATAAAAAATTACTACTGTAGTTAGTAAATTACTTATTTAAAACTTTTTACTATTACTATTTTAGCCTATAATACCATTAGTATTGTTTGTCATATTTCTATCATCTATGCATATATATTTATGGAGAATCACTAGTTAATTATGTGTAAAAATTATGCAATTAAATGAGAATTTAAATATTAATAATTTTATCTTCTTTCTTAATATACGCAAGTAGATTTTTATTCTAAAACGAAATAAGCAACTAATTTACAAGTATATGAGAGTTGTGCATGATAATAAATGAATTCTTAATACCACTGTTATTAAAGGTTATATCCCTCTTAATAACCTTATTTACAATGTCCACATAATAACAATAATGTTCTTACATTTTTTTGCTGGAGGGAGATTTAATTATACAAAATGATGTTTTGTATGGTAATTTGTGTAATTACATACGATTTCCCTCACTTTTTATTTGTCTTATTTTTAATAATAATAAAGAGTTAACAAATTAGATAAAAGTCAATCAATTGACTAATTTTAAATTAATATATCTTATTATTCTTTTCTCTGTGTAAAAATCCATAAACACAATAAACTACACACAATCATGTACTAATTGTAATGTTTGCTTTTTAAATTATCTAAATATATATATTTTTAATTATTAATTTAAAAAATAATCAATTTAATTATAAAAATTATATTGAGACGGAGATAATATATAAATAGTCCTTAACATAAATAAATAAATAAAATATGCGATGAAGTGGGAAATACCACTATCCATAATATATCATGAACGTAAGATGTTGTTGGGAATATAATTAGGGGGTAAAATAGTAAATAACCAAAGAGGTCGTGTTATACACTTGTACTATCAGCCACTCCGTCACTCAATCCTCCGGCTTCCTAGGCCTTGTTAAATTGAACTTGTGAAAGTGGTGGAAAATGTACTTGGCGTCATCGTGTCCATACGCGTGTCACGTGTCTATTGGACTTCAACTTGGAAATATCAACCTATCACCAGCAGTCCATCAGCCACATATTTTCCCCTCCAAAATAAATATCAACTCCCGACCCGAGGTGCCGCACGGAGCCTTGCTGAAAATAATCACATCCCCAAACTACCCCTTTGCTAGTTTTGTTTTTTTATTTAACCCCCTTCTCCTTTGGTTTCTAGAAATATTTATGCCTCGTTTTTATTACGCACATTGAACAAGGTTATATTTAGAGAACTACATCATAAATCATCTTTACATTTTAAACTCATAAACTTGTACTTCCTCCGTCCCATGATAAAAGTCCTTATTAATATTATTTTGGGTAGTCACATGTTAAATGTCTATTTTTCTTTAATAACCAAATTTATACACATATTTTCCTATTATACTCGTATCATTAAATATCTCATACTTTTCTTATTCTAATTCTCTCTCCATATTTAATGACATATTATTATGGACAATTTTGTCATTTTATTCATCTTCTTAATATGCGTAAAAAGTCTACCATCCTGGGACGAAGGAAGTACTATTTTGAAGAAAAATACATAATACTACACGAGCCACCTAAATACCTATGTTAACGCCAAGATCTTTCTCCACGTCCCAATCACCAAGACGCGTTCGATATCCCGCATGAGCTTCAACAAGTCAACACCAAAAGTTTGACTACCGATCGTCGGGGATAGCTCCGTGAGAGTCGATGTCGGCGATCATGAGGTTAATGATGGAGAAAATAATGTCTAATGTTTGAGAGAGAATAATAATATGATTGTGTGTAATGTTTTGTTACTTACCTCTTTTGTGATCCTAAATTTCCATACGTCTCTAATCCTTGGTTCTCGTACCACCCATCATCTCCCACGACACTTTTTCCCCACTCCCTATTCATTTCACCGAGAAAGTATGTAGCCCACTCCCTCATCTCGCTACTCTTTTACCACATGGGTCGTCCGAATCCCCATCCTCATTAATGCCAATACGAAAAGGTGGCGACATAGTAATCAACTATCATTTAAGCATAATGATTCTGCATCAAAGTTGGGTTAAGTGACAATTTGTATAATAAATGGAATTCAACGACTAGTTTCAAATAACGGAAATGACCTAAACGATAGGATCCAACCGAAAGGACCCAATGAAATAATCGAAGAATGGCGGCCAAACCATTCGGACCAACCAGGAATAACAGAACGTATTAGGGAGGGCCGTTAAAGTCCCACTAATAATAAGAAAAAAAAATTAAGTACCAACAACCTAATTGAATTGATATTTTAATAGTGCCTAAAGTTGGATATCAAATGTAAAAGTCATGAAACTCATAATCCAATTTTGAAATTTATTTTCTTAAGTTCATGTTAAGGCGAGAAAATGATAGCCCTCCCACACTCTCACGGACTGTGAAACATTTCCAGTCATATAATATTAATCTCAAATGTAAAAAAATGGTTAACCTTTCCACCGTAACCAGATCTTCCTTTTATGAGACAGTCTTAAGGGAGGGGTCCTCTCGGGCACGTCTCATTGAGAAGCAATTGGGGCTAACCCACATGAAGTGCACATAATTATCCCATCAGTGTCTCATACCCTACACGAATGACTGATATATATATAACTCTTTTAAGGGTTCTAAATGTTTACATCCACGTTGGGTCCTCCTCAATTATCAGTGGGTTTTAAAATCAGTATACTAACGCTGCTCATCAAGATCTGTATTGAATAACTGTATTAGATTAAAAAAAAGTATTGAAGAGGAATCAAAGATTATTTTACACCAAAGGAAAAGTAGCGTTAGCCGACTGGGTCGGCCCATCCCATTAATCAATAATTACGGACCCAATGGGGGCAGAACCGTAATTTAAAATGGGAAAGCGAGGGAAATATTCCAAGACCGACTGGGTCGGGTCATCCCCTTTGGTGTGGTATATATAGCCCGTCCAAGACTTTCCCCAACTCCCACCCCTCCAAAAGTATTTCTTTTCTATTTTCTCTCTCCCCAAGAAAATAGAAAAGAACAGAAAACCTTTTCCTCCTCCATCGCTAGATTCCAGGAATCAGAAATCTCGGCAGCTCCCAAACAGCATGAAGAAATCTGGACTTTTAGTCGCCGCAGCTTCTGCCACTGCCGTATCTGCTTCCTCCTACTCTAATTTCTCCTCCAATTCCAAGATTCAGTTTTCTCGCGAGGTAATTCCTTATTTTCTTCTATCAATTTCATGGAAAAGTGAATTTGTATTATCCTATGTACGGTTTGGTTTCCATCAATATTGGATCTTTTGCCTCAGTTCTCCGAATTTCGTTTTCGTATGGATCTGTGTTCTGTGTTCCTTAATTTATTGATTTTATTTGTTTGGTCTTGCAGGAAGCTGTTTCCAGCAGGCATAGTGATAATGATTCAACACAAAAAGCCAATTCTTCGGAGAAATTTGCGCCCAGGTTTGATGGATTGAGGTTTATTGAAACTCTGGTCACTGCTCACAGATAAAGATTTGATTTTTTGAAGACCTAATTTCAATCCATTTTTTCTCAATTACGATGTTAACAAAAAAAAGTCATTTTTATTTTATATTGAAACTATATTTTATGATTCTGGGTTATTTCGTTAGTTGGTTAGAAAAAAAGGGAAAGGTAGAG
This sequence comes from Panax quinquefolius, assembly GCA_020205615.1. NCBI lineage: Eukaryota > Viridiplantae > Streptophyta > Magnoliopsida > Apiales > Araliaceae > Panax > Panax quinquefolius. Next base: position 96,428,746 of record CM035170.1, on the reverse strand, counting down.
AGAGGGATGTGATTTCTGCTGTATTTTTTTTTTTCGATATAAAGCAATCTGTAAGATATGCTTTCTGAATTAATATACTCTTTTTTTTTTTTTTTTTTTATGTTCCATCTGTGCCAAAAGATATACTATTAAAAGTACCGGAGTACATTCTATTATGATTTATTTTTTTTCACAAAAAAAAATGAAAAATAAAAACTTAATTATATCAATTATATCAATATTTTTAGTGTTCTAACATGTGTAATCTTTTTCGCAAATGAGATTCTTATATAAAAAAGATTATGTAAAATATGAATTCTTCTATAAAGTTTATTAACTTTAGGAATATATTCTGATTTTATATTGATCTTCAAATGTAGTAAAATAATAAAAATAAAAATGATGCAATAATTGAATTAGAAACATAAACCTACATGTGCTCTTACATACTTTTGATTTTGATAAATGAGATCCTTATTGTGAGGGAAGGAATAAATGTTGAACTTGATTTGTAATTTTATTCCAGTGTATGTCAAGGTCGTGCCCCTCGCTGGCTCATAAAGACCACAATTACACGCCGAAAGCGCTAACACAAAATAGTAAAGTAAAAATTTGTACTCCGTGGGTCAAACAAAAATTAGTGTAAAATAAAATAATATAATATACAATAAATAAAAAATAAAATAATATAATATAAAAATATGTCTAGATTCATGGCCAAAAATAAAATAAAATAATATAATATACAATAAGTAAGAATTATGTAGGCAAAGTCAAATTGTGAGTGGAACAGGGGCGTCCTCGTGAAAATGTTAGCTAGTGGCCACCTTTTTAATTCGCTCATCTCCTGGCTGCCGCAAAAATTGAAGTTATTTGTAATGCATTACTCCTTGTATATTTTGAAAATAACTGTGAATTGGACCGAAAAAACAAAATGAATTTGTTTCGGTAAATAAATGAATTGTGCCGTCAAGAGAACAAGACTCGTTAACCTAGATTTCATAGCTGTCCTATTACTAAAGATTAACACAACTTTTTTTTAAATGTTTTACCATGTGATACCAAACAATGAAAAGAGCATTCTTGCTAATTTTTCTAATTTGTATCATGTATCCCGCAAAACATATTTTTACTTTTTTGTAGAGAATTAGAAAGAAAGGTAGTGATATAATCGTTGTAGTGTTTGATAGCAAATACAAGAATAGAAACTTTTTTTGGTTTAATTGTCAACCGGGCATACGTCACCACAAGCATGTTTGGCAACTACTACATGATATTGCTTTTTGCATGCAACTCACAACCACTTCCACACGTTGATGATTTGCTATTCCAAGAATACGTACCATAACAGGAGTAGGGCAGGGCAGACATTTGGGAATATACTCCAACAAAGTTTTACAAGCTTTTCTTTCTTTTCCTCTTTCGGTGGAGAAGAGATTCATTGGCCTTAAACGTACTTTATTATATGAAAAATGATAGAGATATGCACGCCCCTCCCCTTCAATGCCATTCATTATTTGAGAGTATAGTTGAAAAAGGGAGGCAAAGGAAGAAAGGGAAAAGCTCACCAAATTAAATTATTAATTCCTCCTCCTGCATATCATGGAACTCTGTGCAACTTTGATTGAGACTTTGTTCCCAACATTTCTACAGAAAGAAGGTCACTAAATTTAAGGCACCTGGCTAATATCGCATTACAAACGTAGTTGTAACAGAAGAGACCACCAGCACAACGAGATGAGAATATTCCTTCAGATGAAGTTGCATGATAACATGAGGAAGAAAGATGTGAGAATTCTCATCACCATTGGTGATTTTGTTGACTCATTCTTGGCTTTAGTTTCCAGAATTTCTTTGCAACTAATACCATCCTTATTTTCATGGTCGTGGCACAAATTAGAAAATAGTCCTGGTGGATAGTTCCCATATATGTTTATGTAACTAAACAAGGTTGTGGCACAATCACTTTTCATGTCATTTATCGTCTCGGCAAAAGGGCAAGCTAATTCCTTTAAGGCACCACAACATTCTTTGGCCAAGTAGTTGGGTCCTTTGCACTGGCTTGTAATGATTGTGTAGTTCTGATTCTCAAAGTCTATGCTGCAAGCTGCAAAAAAAACCAATTCACTAGAAACTAATAGTAATTTAAAAGATAAGAAGCATGAATCAATGGGAATCATATAACTATCTTAATCTACTTTACACAAAGGCACAAATCAGTCTCCACCAGATTCCTCCAACGATCTTAATCTACTTTTTCAGTTATGAGGCTGTGAGCTTAGATACTAAATGACTTTAGGCTGGATTTTATTTATATTTTTTCCAAAACTTTTCTTCGATCAGGATGGGTTTAGGCTAAAGGAAGAGGCTTGCAATTGCATTCCAAACGTGGCTACTACTTCTATGCCCCTGCCTATTCCTACTAAAGTAGCCATAAAGTCTGCCTAAACAATGGATACTGAAAACCCTGTAGAACAAACCCAATAAAAAGAGGGAGAATTTTTAATAATTCGTTGTATATGGATTATGAATCATGCCTTTATGGGTTTTAATTATACCTCAGAAAAACAGTTATTTCGATTACCAAAAGGAAAAAGAAGAAGGAAATTACCGCATGGTATTCATAATGTCATCTTAAAAAAATAAAAAGAAAGAGAAAGACAGAGGGAGGACTAACCTGCTTTCTGCTGAAGAAGGGTACGACCAATCTGCAGCACCCGAGTATCATCATCTGCCAAGCTAGCCAGAGGAAAAAAGAGAAATGAATGTGACACCATTGGATCGATGGATTTGTGCTTCTTCAAGCCTCTTCTCTCACACCAGTTCACTACTGTTGGACCGACTGACTCTTTAATTTTTTAGACGTTTTCTTTTCACCCTAAAAATAACGGAAGCTATAGCTTATAAGTTATAGCTATAGCTATAGCTATAGGGGGAACATTTTGGACAGACAGAAGAATGGTGGACTGCACGTTAGTTATATCTATATCTATATATAAATCTATCTTATGTTATTTTTCCATTATTATGCTAATAATAATTATTAATATCCAATTTATCTCTTTTCATTTTTTTACAAACAAACTTTGAGCTTACAATTACACTTGTTCCTATAAGTAATAAGTTGGAAAAATGATAAAAGCTAGTGCCAAATTTGTCAATAAAAATGTCACAATTATGTTGCCAAAACGCACATTGGTTTGGAGGTCTTTACTATTGAGACCTCTCATACATATTCCAAATTATAAAATCGAAAATCAAATGTCATACATACTCATTCAAAAAATATTAAAAGTACACTAATAATATTACTAACCATCCTTATCTAGCAGGTCAAGATTGGTAATAACTAGTAACATTCGGTAAAAACAAGATAACACTATTTTCACTACATAATTTCTTCTCACATAAATGTTAGACCCACTATATACTCGTGTGTAAAAGAATTATTATGCGAAAATATCAAAAATACATTTCAGTTCCTCCACCAAAAAATTAATCTTGATTGACTCCAATTTCAACATTTTCTATAACCATAAATAAGGTAAGGCCCTAACCGGATAACTAAAATCAATAATTCAATTAGATAATTACAGTATTTGGTTAGTACTGTACTCCAGTAATACTTTATTACTACTAGATAATAACAGTATTTGGTTAGTACTGTACCGCAGTAAAAGTATTTAACCGTTAATACAGTTGCCTATCCGGTGATTTTTTCACTCCTTAATTCATTAAATTTCAGGCTTCATAGGTATCCCCATCTCGCCCATTATCGCTTTCATGGCAACCGTTATCGACTCGTTCGCCGTTTCTTCTTCTACTATTCGAGTGGCTATGCGGCAGTCGCCGTCGGTGGTGCGCAATGGCTCACTCATCTCCGGCTGCCGTTCCCTGCCGGAATTCTCGGGTTTAAAGATCCAGCATCCTTCAAAGAGGATATCATCTGCTTCGTTGAAAATGAAGAATTCTAGGGTTTCTCGCCGAGTTGGAACCGTTGTTTGCGAAGCTTCAAAGACGGCGCTTGATGGTTAGATTTTGGCCATTTTTCTCCCTCTCCAATTAATTTTACTAGAAATGGTTTATGTACCGAAATTTCTCAGCATCTAGATTCCTTATAAACAATGCAGTAACTGATTTAGGTCTCATGATGATATTTATTTATTTCTTGGAATTTGAATGTATTTAGAAATGTACCTTTTTTTTCCTGGGTGGCAGAGAAGTGCAAATTGACCATTTCATTTCATTCTTTTGTCCTTCCTGTGTCTGAAAGATTTCCAGGGAAATTTATGGATCAGAAAGAATGTGAAAATAAATTTAAATGTCAGTGTTCTTCCAAGCTCCAACCACCAGATGTTGTTGTTAATCGGACAAGGAACATCTTAGTAAGAACAGTGTAGAAACGTTTACCGAAATTCACTTGTTGTACAGTGTAGATGTGGTCACTGTTCTAAAAATCCATGCCTAGGTCCGCCTAGGCCCCGCTACAGACGCTTAGGCCCCCTACGGTCTTCTCCTGTAAGTAAGTAAAAAAATCCTTCAGGAGCCTAGACAAAGAGTTTTTTTTTTTTTTAATAACTACCCAAACCAGATCTTGATATATTTATTTTTCTAATGATTTACCATATTTATAATACAGGTTAGTATATCAAATCACAACAAGAAGTGAACAATATCAAGTCAAAATGGATAATTTTATTATAGTTGTAATTTTTTAAAATTTGTGCCAACTTCAAATTATATAAATGATGATACATTTGTAATATTTAGTTTAATTTAATATAATTCTTAAATTTATGTTTAGTTTCTTAAGTTTTAATATTGAATTAAACTCTTGAAATTTTAAATTTTATTATTTAATAGCAATCATGTTTATGAATAAAACTAATACGTTAAAAATATGTTTGAACTTTGAATAATTGCATGTTTGTGTTTGACCTTTGACATTAGCAATATGTATGTGTTTGAACTTTAAGCAAAGACCTTTTATTATCTTTATTATAGATTGTTTTGCTTTTTATATTATTGTTTTGTTTGGATAAATGTGAGATAAAATATTAAAATTAAACTTAAAATAAAAAATTCGCTTAAGTCCCGCCTGGCCCTCGCTTAGTTCCCCTAGGCGCTAGGCCCTCTCGATTGCCTTCCTCCGCCTAATACTTTTTAGAACATTGGATGTGGTCATATTTGACTATTTGTAAATCGAATGAAGATGTTTGGAAAAATCTTAATGGAAGCATACAATTGCATTGATGTCCTTTTTTGGTTCACATAAATGATAGGTAGGTCTCAAATGATTATGATATAATTGAATAACAACAACGGCCACTGGATATAAAATTATGTTGGTTGAATTGAATAATAACATCAAAAAACACGAAGAATCCTAGTGTGGACATTTTGAAGAAAGATCACGCCTTTTTGGAAGGGATTGTGAGAAAGTTTGAACCCCAAGGAAACAAGTTTGGGAAGAAAGCGAGAAGTTTGACCCTTACTGCAGCAGTTCAATGTCAAAGGCAAGAGACGTGTTTGAGTAGTTGTTTCAGCAAAAAAGAAAAGTTTGGAGAGCAGTATTCAAAGAATTGAACAATTATTACATGCTAAGAGATATTCTTAGAAAAAGGAGCATAGGAAATCTGATAATTGGCTTGTGTGCAAATTTTGTTTTTTTTATATACAACTTTACTAACACATAAATGGAATGGTATGGTCTGTTGGTCAGAAATGTACAGTGAAGATTGTGAGTGCTGGTCAGTATATCATTTGCTTCTGCATTGCGACGTGGCTCGGATTTCAAGCATCATATTTATAATAGATTATATATAGAAAATCAATTCGTTGATTCAACTAAAAATCTTCTATAAAAGTTAAGTATATTACATTAGATTCTAAGAGAATCCTAAGTATAAACACTCATATAAAGATACCCTAATGTACCTCGTTTTAGCTAATGTAGTATACCCGTATTGGTTTCACGAACCGAAATGAACCGCATTCCGGGTAACACTATTAATTCTCTTCTTTTGGGGACATGTGGGTGATGGCCAGTGGTTGTTGAGTTTTTGGAATTTGGAAGCTTGGAAAATGGAGGATTGCATGTCCGCAAGAAATATCGGAAGATGGGTTTAATTCCTCATTGTCTATGGTGGACCTGATGGATGGAGAGAAATAGGCTTATCTTTGACGATACGGATATATATATTGTTGATGCGGTTCTTGTTATTGGCAAAATTAGCTGTTTTGTTGGTCTATTGTATCTTTTGTAGATTTTTTGGAAGAGCCTCTCGTTTTAGCCCTATTTATCCTATCCCTTGGAGGTCCCTCCTCCTCTATGCCAATGTTCATGCCTTTTCATTACATTGTTGACTTCATAAGATTTACTTAATGTTTTACCCAAAAAAATTTGGGATGCAAAGAGGGAAGCAAAGAGGTGTAGGAGTGCTTCGGGGGAGGTCAGAGATTTATGGAGTCGGACTCTGGAGAAATATCAGCTAAGGATGGGCGGAGTTCTCCGAGAGTATTATGTGTGTGATTGGTACATGTCACGATGTAAGTTTTTGTCTTATCTTTGAAGGTCACATTCGATTGAAGTTGCGGTGTCTGAATTAGGATTACAAAAAAAATCTAATACCCTAACAATGTACCTTTTGGTACTTGTGCTCTCATGTTCAAGTTACGGAATTCTTTATCCATTTGACTATAAAAAGGTTTGTAATGGTTCATTTCATATTTCTCAATTCTGGCAAGAATGTTTCATTGAATCGTAGAACTTGTTTTATAATTAATGAAGGAGCTCCGGTGTGAGTGTTTATCTTTGTAGTTTATTTTCATCTGGTTCTTCTATTGTTGATTAGTTATGAACACATTACATTACTTCACATGATGACTGGAATTCACACTTTTCCTTGTCTTTCAAAATGCAGTTCCTTCTGTCACTGGTGCAACATGGCAGTCTCTAGTGCTTAAGGCTGATGGACCTGTGCTGGTTGAGTTCTGGGCCCCATGGTGCGGACCATGTCGTATGATCCATCCAGTAATAGGTGAAGTGTCTAAGCAATATGCTGGGAGGCTCAAATGCTTAAAATTGAATACTGATGAGTGTCCCTCAATTGCAACCCAATATGGAATCAGAAGCATCCCAACAATCATGATCTTTGTCAATGGTGAGAAGAAAGATACAGTTATTGGCGCAGTCCCTAAAACCACTCTAACCGCCAGCATTGAGAAATTCTTGTAGAGGCGTGGCGTGCGTTGTAAGTGAATATCCAACAACATTAGTGGTTCCATAATTTTAATGCAAGTTTCTTTTTTCGAAAATCTGCTACATTCATTTTAAAATGTTTTAAACTGTTATTTAGTAGAAGGTTTGGAGGGAAGAAAACTAGTTTTTAGTTTTAACATGATTTAAATCTAGATTTGAAATCTAACCATAGTTGTTTCGAGATATAAAAATGCTATAAATTTTCTTTTTTTTTTTTACATTTTATTTTTCTGAAGTTATTTATTACCAAGGTGGGTGAGATGACAGAGAACCACACCTCAACCAAACTGTGTTTTATGAAATAACTTGTTAGTTGATGAGAGGGATACTGGTAGAGCTCATTGGTCTAGGTCCTAGGGCTACTTGAAATTCTAAAGAGAGAGAGAGAGAGAGAGTAGATGACAAGTTGGCATTAAGATTTTGATTCAGTTTCATCTTCATATTTTAGTGTCTTAAATGGAGTAGAGTCTAAATAAATCCTATAGTTGTTGGTGGGGTTGGGGGGTTGGGGGGTTGGGGGGAAGAAAGAGAAGCAGAAACTAGCGCATTGGTCTTCAAATAAGTAGTTGTGGTGCTTGTGAGGTTGATAAATGCTCTGCTTTCGGGCTAGGGAGAAATTATCTGAATTTCTTTTAGCTTCATCATGTGTTTGTTGTTATTGTGTAGAGTGGTTATCACCTTACAAGCTTAAATACAAACTTTAAATTGGTTGACGTACAATGCACCGGGAACATATATTAACGCCTTCATAGATGAGACAACGTAACGTGTAGTATATTCCCTCTTATTTGTAGGTCTGTATAAATGGGAGTTGACGAGTAAAATTTGATATTTTTACAAAATCCCTCTAAAATTCATTTACTATATTTATGATTTTTTTTTTTTACAATATTAACTATATTATATTAAGTAATATTAAATAAATTTACAACAAATTTGAATTTTTTTAAAAGGATAAAATAATAAAAAATTGTTATTTAAATATTTTAGACATGTTAATTATCAAACAACTTTTTCATTCAGATTCAGCTCATTCAAATTAATTCAGTTTTTACACCCCCTTAGTCACATGAGCTCAAGTTTCCTGTGAATTCGGATGAAGGGCAAAGCAAATGAATACACTAAACATTAAATAAACAAATCGACCCGCTATCCATATATTTCAGCTAATGCCTTCTTACTTCGTCTTTGGACACATTTTTCTTCCTCCAAAGCCTATTCAACACTTTCAGTCCGATCAAATGCTTTAAAATCTGGGTTTTCTTCAGCTATTTCCCCTTTACCATCTCCGGCTAAACTTTCATAGACGTCTGTGTAGTCAAGACCTTGTTTTGCAAGCGATGTTTGGATATGCTCTATCGTATCCAAATCTCCCTTTTGATTCAAGTATTCTAGACAAGCAATCAAAGTATAACGGGGTGGTTTCCACCCCGGTTCACCTACCAGGATTGATTTATTCAGTGATTCCACTGCCCTTTCCATCTGGTTACCTTTATGATAACCAAGTGCCATACGACTCCATGTGCTTGCATTGGGTTCATTTCCACTTTCTATAAGCCTCTGCATAATTGATTCAGCTTTTTCAAAAAGACCCTTTTTGCAGTAAGAAGTAATGAGCAAATTTGGAACCCGGAAATCGAAACTGATCCTTTTGGCTTCCCACTCCTCCAAAATCTTTTCCGCGCCATCAAGGTCATCCAACTTTGCCAGGGAACTTATTGCACAAAGATAGCTCACATTGGAAAACTTCTCATTTTTCTTGTACAGGTTCCATATGCGATACATCTCATCTTTGGTGCCCATTCTCGCATACAGACTCATTAGAATTTCATATTCTAACTTCCTTGTGCCGACCCTGATGAGTTGCTCAGATTTCCTCGACATTGCCAGAGCCTTCTCCATATTACCAGCTCGAATGTAACCATTGGCTACAACAACATAGGCATGCCAGTCCATTGTGATAAAAGGATCAGCTTCCATCTTCATTAGGAGCTTCTCCATTCCATCTATGTCCAAAGCAACAGCGTATGCATTTAATCTAATGCTATATGTGAATTTGTCACATCTAATGAGCTTCTCTTCCATCTCTTGCATTAAAGAGTCTTGTTTGTCTTGCTTTCCCAAATTAGAATATAGATTCATGATGACATTGTATGAAAGTGTTCCATCATATCCCAAGTCTCTAATCTTCTGCATGACAGCTTCTGCTTTCTCCAATAGTTTGGCATCAGCATAGCAATTCAAAAGAGCTCCATAAACTTGGAAGTTTTTTGAAGTTTCAGGAATATTATTAAAATATTCCTCTGCGCGTTCCACACCATGAACCTTTGATATCAAATCCAGCTGAATTGCAACATCAGACAATTATAGATCAAGAAAACTTTTGCCAGTCATCCACTGAGATATCTGTGATAAGAATAAGAAACAAAACTCCGAGCTCATAAATTTGAAAACGACACTAACAAGCAACGTCATAGAACATGAGTCAGTAAGAATCAAGAATGGAGAAAGAAGTTCAAGAGATAATGATATACAAACTTGAGGTTATAAACTATGGACAATTGTATATCCTAAAATTCTTCATTTAATTCCTTTCTAAGACATCTTTTTATGTTGTCAAGCCAACACTGATCCCCAGCTTCCTTCACACGACACTAGACAGTGTAGACACAATAAGAAGCTTTACGATTTGTAAATACGTTAAGCAACTTTTTCTTGTTATCTGTGCACAAAAGAAAAATATGTTAAGTACTAACAAAAGGGATTCCAAGGTTACTCGTTACGCATCTAGTGTAAACTACTATAAGAAGCACTCTCCTGGGTCATCAATAGTTGCAAGCTAGGAAGCAAGGATACGGGTGAGGGGATACGGGTACGGGAGATGAGTGTTCGTCAAGCCTGAAACAATGGTGACTAGGGTGCAGTGGGGATAATTATATGTATATAATCACATAAATTGCAAATAATCACATATGGTTTACTCAAAGTTACTTGTAACCACCTATAATTTAAAAGTAAAATTTCAACCACCAATGGTTTCATAAACATAGCAAACTAACTCGATTCCTTGTTGAGAGTGCACTCCACTTGCCTAAAAGCAAGTGAGTTTAGTTTCAATGGCTATATACTTCTTTAAAAGGTCATTTTTGTCTCCAAATTATCCTATATAAAGCTTTGACTCAATTCTTTTGGCCTGATCAATTACCTAGAAAAAATCACATAAAAATATTTTTAACTTTTTTTCTCTCCAAAGTAAGTGTTATTTAATTTTGGGAACTAATATTTCCACATAAAAAATGATATTTCCACATAATTTCTCTCACATGAATAGAGAGTGAGTCTCACCTCCATGTGAGACTCATGTGGAAATATCATTTTAACATGTGGAAATATCATTTTCCTTTAATTTTATATACTCCCTCAATTCCAAAATATAAGATCATTATTATTTTTTAAAGTCAAATTAACATATTTTTAAACACAAAATCGATATGAATTCTTATAATTCTAGTTGATATAACGATAAAATTTCTAAACGATCTAACAAGTACTACTCATTGTAAGAATTAAAATTTTTAAAATTCTAAATAAATCATCTCAATTTGGAGTTTAAAAATATCTCAAATTGACTTTTAAAAGTCAATAATGATCTTATAATTTGGAAATGCGATATACTATTTTCCATTTGTGTTTGTTAATTTATTTAAAAAAATTGATTATTTTACAGAGATCATCATGTCTTTATCAAACACAAGTTGTAGAGGAAATTCGATAACGTTACCTGACTACCTATAAGTAATGACGTTTGTTAAATCCATTTTTTGAGTTGTTAATGTTTGATTAGAGCCTCATATATATATATATATATATATATATATGGAGGGTAGCTATGTACTTGCACACCATCCGTTAGCTTTGGTTAACGTCGTTACTGATGGAGTGAGGGTATGCTATGTTTATGAAACCACAAGTAATTGAAAGTTTGACTTTTAAACTACAGGTAGTCACAAGTAATCTTGAGTAATTATTGCAACCATAGTCCAAACTTTCTTTAGAATTAATTGCATATATCCTTTTCTTCAATTATAAGGCTATAGTTGCATAAATCTTTTTATTTTAATTAGAATACAACTGTTGCCTCGGTTTCTGAAATATTTGGCTGTATTGCTGAAGCAAGTGATATGATCATTCTTTTCCCAATGAATTTATCATTTGCAAACAGAGCCTTATATGTCTTTAGATTCGTATCATATACTTATTCATAATTTTGATATTACGTTATTAGGAACCAAGACAGATAAACTACTTCCCACGTGGTTAAGAGCTGGTTGAGCCGTTAGACAACAAAAATAAACTCTGCTGGATGGTTTGTCTAGGCTGATGTATGCTAGATTTCTTGCATACTAAGAAGAATTATAGGAGAAACCTTCACAAGGTTGGAGGTGGAATCAATTAACACCTCTAAACTCAGGAAGTATGACAATCTGCCCAAGCAAAATGCTTGATTGTAAGGGGAAATAATAACCAAATAACACAAAGTGTTTATATATATATATATATATATATATATATATAGCCCGGCTCTTTCCAGCGAACTGGAAGGAGCGAACCGGCTATAGTGACGGTTTTTTCCGTCGCTATAGCATAAAAAGCCGGTACAAACTGTACCGGTTGTAATATTTTAATATTAAATATTCATTTTGTTTAACTATACTGACAATATGTTGAAATGTGGGCCCCTCTTATTTAAATAGAAACCGTAGAGAAGCTTGTCACGGCTGGTATTAAATATATCCCAATCTCAAATTTCTTCCAATAAGTTGATCAACTGATGCGAAAAGAGGTTGTTGTACGATATCCATGGCAACCGGTTGCCATGGATGGATTCCCTATATATATATATATATATATATATAAGGTCCGGTTCCTGTAAGGGCTCCCTTACTTCGTTAAAATGTGGAATTTTTTTTTTTTGCTTTTTTTTTAAAACAACTAAAAAAAAAAGTTTAATATTTTATGGAACTAATTTTTTTTCATAATATAGTGTTTTGGATGTGATTTAGATACGTATAACAAAACAGGTCTGTACAGTCTGTGCAAACTGTACCACCATTTTTTGGTATAGGTATTCAAATCACGCCCAAAACATTATATTATGAAAAAATATCAGTTCCATAAAACATTAAATATTTTTTTTAGTTGTTTAAAAAAAACAAAAAAACAACAAAAAAAAAAGGTCCACATTTTAATAAAGTAAGGAAGCCCTCACCTGATCGGTTCTGATATATATATATATATATATATATATATATATATATACTCCCTCAAAAGCATGTCCAAGGTAGGGCTGTTCATTTTTTTCGATTTTTCGATTTTTCGATTTTTTGAATCAAAAACCGAACCCTATTTGGTTCGGTATAAAAAAGAGTAGGTCGCATAAAAAATCCGATATATACCGATTTTTCTGCATTCTAAGTTTGATTGGCGTTTTTATGGTTCTAAAAACCGAACCTAATAGAATTATATTGGTTTTCTAATTTTTTATTATTATTAATAATTTGTTAATAATAAATAATGATTATAATAATAAAAATAATAATAATAATAATAAAATAATGATTATAATAATAATAATAATAAAATAATGATTATAATAATAAAAAAATAATAATAATAAAAATAATAAATAAAAATAATAAATAAAAATAAAAATAAAAATTATATTAATTTTCTAGAAACTGTCAGATCAATCCCTAGATCGCTTGCTTTAGATTCGATATCTTTCAATCCTAAGACTGCATCTTCCAGATATCGGTATTAAGATTTGGCGGTTTCAGATGCAGTTCTGGTCTCTGGGTCGATTCGATCCGGTAAAAACCGGTTGAACACCCCTAGTCCAAGGTATATGTTTCACACAAATTAAGAAAACTAAAGTAAAGAGAAAGTATCAATTTTACCCATAGTGGATCCCGTGTAGCTATACTAAAGAATCTTTGTCATTTCTAAACCAAGTGGACCCCATGGAAGTATACTTTTGACAGTAAATTAGTTTTTTGTATATTTTATATTTGTCTCGTGTACTTTTAGAAATTTTGTTGATAAAAAATATTATACTTGATTTAATTAATCACCTGATTTTTGTTGATAAAAATAATATACACATAATTAATCACCAAATAGAAAACATCGCCTGATTTTTGAGATAACAAGAAAAGGAGACGTGCTAAGAATATTATGGGATGATAAATACTTGATAAAGTATCAAACTTGCCAAAAACTACAAAAAGGAAAAAGCAATTTACTAGCAAACTACAGAAAGTTTCCAAAAGGGATTCATGGGTGTTTAAACTTTATAAGCTTTACACCCCATTCTGTTCCTTTTTGTATCGGTCAATTACTTGATATCTAGAGAAAGGGAACGATTAGGAGTTTCTTAAGGTTCAAAGTAATTATTGCCTTGGCCCTCAAGAGTGAAGTAATTTGGAGTGATATAAAGAGAGGTATTACATTTTTGCCTATATTCCAACAGAAAACAATAAAAATGGTATGAAAGATCCCAGTCTTCTTTAAGAAACCAAATGGAGTAAATCTTTTAACTTTATTTTCTCTTATATTCTTCATCTACTTCCTCTTCTGTCCTTTTCTGTGTGGTTAACCAATAAAGATTAAAAAATTTGAGGAATAAAAGCTTAATCTAGACAGAAATATTTAACAGATAAATAATAAATTTATAGAAGCAGACAATTTAATCCTCTACGGGTCAAACAATAATAGTAAATTATAGCTTTAAAAGGCTAGATAAAATAAGCAGGAGTTAAGACTCCATTAAAATTAACAATATGCTATTAGTCTAAATACATTTACATCAGAAACAGCAACACAAACTTGAAAACATTTTCTAGAAAATGATCAAGTTGAGAAAACCCCATATTCCCTCTTCCTTTTTTATTAATTATAATTTTACTTCTTCAATGTGGCACAAAGTAATCTATGATTTGATTTCCATGCAAGACAAATAATTTACTAAATGTTATCCACAACTACAGCTTACAAGATACAACTAATTCACAATCACCCCCACTGTGTCTCCCTAAACACCAAATAGAATATGCATTCTTAACACATGAATCAAACCTGAAATGCATACACATTATAGTTTACAAGCTCAATCAACATTGATGATTTGATGGGTTTTATTCAAGTAACATAATGCTAGAAAAGAGGATTAAAAAAGAGAGAACAAAGTACCTGGAGAGCATGTTTAATACGCCTGTATTTTCTGAACTGTTTGATGATCTTCCGAAGTTCTTCTAGCTCAATGACTCTTTCTTCTTTAATCCACTGATCCAGTATTGGGACAATTGAAATTTTCGGGTTTCCAACTGGTCGAAGTCTACCGTATAAAGTCTCGTCCGCAGTAACTGCAGAGGTAGTTAGGGTTCGTGCAGGGTTCATTTCCAAAACCATAATCACCCTTTTTGATTTAAAATTATAATATTTACCCCATGAATTTGGACGAGTACAGTAGTGCACAAACTTCATTGTGATGACTATTGAGAGAAACAGATTTCAATTATATAATTGTATACATTTTCTGCAATGTTTGTGGCAGAGAAACACACGGGTTTTAATTTTATGGAGGTGTAGGGTTTAAGCCAGAAAAAAAGAAGAAGAAAGAATGAAGGGGATGAGGTTTGGGCTTCCTTTTTGGGCATGGGCTCATGATCCAACTTTGAAAGTGATATAATTGGTCTGGTAATTCAATTTATTCAACATTCGAGTAAAAGTTTGGAAATAGGTTACGTCTCTTAATTAAAAATACTAATAAGCTAACAATCATGTGCAAAACACGACTTACTAGTATTATTTTTGTGGTTATATGTTATATCCCGTGATTCCGGCACTAAGTGTATGGTGGAATTTATTTCAAATTTTGGAAGGCCCAAATTATTTATTAGGGTGAGTGGTAAATTCAAAAACAGTTGTATTTTGTTAGATAAATTTTTTTGTTTATCAATATATATATATATATATATAGATCAATAATGAAAAACAACGGTACGGCTTAATGAATTACATATAAAATTTTGTTAGAAAACTCAAAAAATATAATAAATAGATTATATGTGGCAACATGTATGTACGGAGGATATCAATTTAATTTTGTTCAGTCATCTCGTTATATTTCCTCCATCCCATAATAAAAGTTA
Organism: Panax quinquefolius; assembly: GCA_020205615.1. Taxonomy (NCBI): domain Eukaryota; kingdom Viridiplantae; phylum Streptophyta; class Magnoliopsida; order Apiales; family Araliaceae; genus Panax; species Panax quinquefolius. The sequence continues at coordinate 96,413,296 of CM035170.1, read as the reverse complement.
TTTAATTTGTATAAAATTTTATTAATACTCCTGTATGAGAAGTTAAAAACTATTGATATAAGAGAAGAAAGAGTTTCTTATGACAATAACTGTGACGACCCCAAAATAGGTCCATTCCATCCAACCCATTCTCGAAATACGCCAAATACATGAGTGCGTAAACAACTACAACTTTATTATCACAACAATAAAATTGTGAGTTTAAATACAAATATTATCTTCTGACAATATTTATACTCAAATAAATTCTCATCACATTTATTGATACATTATTTTACAATAATGGTGAGGACTACTAAACAACTCTCTCTGAACCTTCATTCCATACCCCGACTAAGTACTCGCTACATTCTCGCCTCCCGAGAAAGAAAAATGGAACAACAAGGAAAAGGGTGAGCTCAACTAGCCCAAGAAGAGAATGTTATGACTAAGATAATATACAACAAATTATCGTTAGTCTCCAACAGGAAAAATCTGATAGAATACAATGATAAACAACAAGTTTCGGATCAATATTCGCAGAATGAAATAATAATTCATAGAAGAGTTACGTAGAGAATGAAATCTACTATAATCTATGAATTTAACGGTCCATCATCAATATTTTATCCTGTAACATCAATCAATATTCATCTCAAATCAAATATTCATCTTTGCACTATGGCCAAAGATATTCATCAATCGGTCATGTTTCATCTCAACACTGCTCATCTTTGCACTAAAGGCCAAAGATATTCATCGATCGGTCATATTCATTTAAACACCTGCTTCATCTTTGCACTACGTGCCAAAGATATTCTTCAGAAATCATTCATCTTTGCACTCACAGCCAAAGATATTCAATAATATCATCATTTAAGACCGAGGATGATGAAAAATATTTTTAAAGAACGAATCCAAAGAAACAAAATGACAAGGATTAAGGATTAAGGATTCAGATTTTGTTTTATCCATGTCCAATAATACCTCAAAAATGATCATAGTGATGTAAAATTCAAGAATGATCAAAACATGGATACAATCAAAGCTAGTATCCAAAATAGATATTTTGGACAAAAAGAAAAATTTTCATTTTTCTATTGAATAGTCTTAGATTCGTGAATAATAGTCAGATATCGTGAATAATTGTCGATATACGTGAATAAGAACTCAACATCAAAAGATAGAAATTCCACAAAAAACATCTTCACGCTTCATGAATAGTACTCGTGAATAAGAACTCGTGAATAAGAACTCATGAATAGTAACTTCGTGAATAAGAACTCATGAATAGTAACCCCGACATGAAAAAAGTTCCAAATTTGATAAAACTTCAGATCAACATTTCAAAGATAATGATATTGAAGAAATAATATCATTACGAAAAAAATAATATCCCTTACCTCAAAGAATCAATACTTGGAAGGAAAGGTTAGAAGTGATCTTTGAATGAAACTTGTCTTTGAATAAATGACTCTCAAAGTATCTAAATACTCACAAAATACGCTCAATAATATAGAGAGAAAGAGAGAAAACTTTGTTTACGGTGTGATTTTCAATTCTAACTTAAATTTCTATTTATAGGAAAATGTTAGCAACAAAGCAGACTTGACTGCTACACGATGGCTTTACTCTGCTACTATTGCCACCCACCACATTTGAAATAAAATTCAGCACATTTTTTCACCAACCACAAGTGGGGCCCACTCAATTCTAGAATTTTCCACCAAAATCAATTATAAACCCAATTTCCAATCAGACACCTCTTAAAAAATTCACAACAAATCATTCGTGCATTTTAACGGTTCAAAATTTGTGGACATATACTCAACTTATGTATGTATAACATACCCAAAATTACCACGATCCAACTAGTCGGATTAAAAATTATAACCCCCGCAATATATCTCAAAACCCCGATTTGATTTTTTAATACCTCCAATCCGATAAAATACCGATAAAACACCTCAACATTAATTCCTTCATTAATAACCACATAAATAAATCCATCATTTATATTCATATAAAATAAATATTTCCTTATCATATGAATCAATAATTAATTATTCACAAATAATATTACGTAATCACATTTATAATGAAATCCGAGTCGTTCCTCAGAAGAGAGGGCTTTCCAATAAGGATCTCTCCTTCTTGGGCGCCGCAATTAGGTGACCAAACCTCTCCTTGAGTATGTAACTTTCTAGACATTGCCAATGATGTTATCTAATAATATTATTCAAATAATATGAATTATTGATCCGATAATGGGAAATCTTGTCTGCGATGACAATTATTGAAACAAAGAATAATATAAAAATACCAACGCAAAATTATTATCAATCAATAAAATAAAATACCGAATAATTAATTCTTGTAACAATTATTGAGTAGTGCCTTCTTACGTAAGGATCAATAATTCAAAGAATCTTGTGCAATCAATACCGCTTCTCTAAGCAACCACGCCAGACATCAGATTTTTTAACCACCGGTATTCCAACGGTCTTAATTGAGAATAATTATTTACGATTATTTATAACCACCCAAACTTTGTCGTTTCCTCATCCAATCGCTTTCGTCAGTGGGGTCCACATATGGCATGCTACTGTGGTCGCATTTAATATTCCCCGACAAGATTTGAATATTCCACGACCAAAACGAATATTCCCGACAAAAATGAATATTTTTATAACCACTTGCTTATTTTGAAATATTTGCGTATTTAACCCTTAACTATCCACATTAATCAAATCAACCCTTACTATTTCAAAATAATAAATAAAGGAAATTCCTTTTATTTAAAAAAATTTCTGGTCTTACAATAACGCCTGCTTTACGAGTTTTAAAATGGATGAGAAAAAGAAAAATGGATAGAAAATTTAAGTTTTCTTTTCAATTCTTATGTTTACGAGTTTTTTAATAAGCGGAAAAGAAAAGAAATTGATAGAAAACTTGGCCACTTTTTTTCTCGCCAAAGTTTTCCTCATCCAAAATGGCATGATTTGGATGGAAAAGAAATTAGAATAAATAATATTTTATAATTCCCATATTATCCTCGACTTTTAATATAATAAATTTTAAATTACAACTCATATCCTCAATTTTAAATTTTCTATCCTTTTCCATTAAAAACTCAGAAACAACACAAAGGAAAACTTTAAGTTTTCTATTCTTTTCTTTTCTGTTCTAATTTAAGTTTTTTATTCTTTTCTTTTTTGTTAAAAACTCATAAACAAAGTGAAGTTGAGGGTGATATAGAAAAGTAAAAAAATTATTTTCATAAAAAATTTCAACAACAAATAAATTGGAATAAGTCTTCTTTTTTCCCCCAAAAAAGTCTATTACAAGTATTATTATGGAATCGGAGGGAGTATACGGTAGGTTTGCGAGCGACTTTGAGATCATATTCTTTTGGAAGCTTTATTTTAAACAGTTAGTTATTTAGTCTCTATTTAACACACAAATTGAGCTTCTCGGATTATGGTGTATATTTGGATTCTGGGTGGAGCAAAGCAATGCTAATACAAGGTTTGGAGGGAAGAACTACTAATTAGTTAGTCAGTTAGTTGGTTAGTTTTGCCAATGAATTATTTCAATCTGACCTTTAGTTGTTCCAACTATAATTTCTTTTGGAATACAAAACCAGAGATAAATTGATAATTTGTATAGGACAATGACAACCATGGCCCCTTTTTTCAATATATATTGGCACCCAAAAAAAAAGGGAAGGGGGGGAGAACTGCAGACGCACACAAACACAATCACCAACCAGGCAACCACCCACCCCACCCCACCCCACCCCACCCCACCCTTCATCTAACTTTGTAAACCCCCCCAGAACTTTGTTTGGGGATGAAAATAAAAAACAAGTAAAATCATTTTCTATAGTCAAAATGGAGTTGTTGCATCAGTTATTAGTGCCTGGACTAGGTCCAGACGGAGGCACCGGAACACCCTTAGGTAGCATTGCTGCAAATTCACTCAATCTATCACACTTGAATCTTCTTTCTTCTTCTGTCTGATCAAGAAATGGACGCGCCAGCGATCCATTGATGAGAAAAAGAAGCATGGCTATAAACAAAAGGAAGTACATGTAGGTATTGAGTTGCTGAAGAAAACCCATATTATGTTTAGTTATATAACTTTTTTTGATATGCTGTAGGGGTTTATGTACTAATGCTCAAAACATGTCCTATTCTATGCCGGCTTTTGAACTGAGATTTGGTAATGATTTAATAATATGAACGCATACGTTTGGCTCCTGATTCTGCCGGCAAGCAACAGCAAGGCCCCCAATAAATGACCTTAGCCAAGATAGAAATCTTTAATCCTCCCCTCATGACCATAAAAGGGCTCAAACTTATTTTTATGCGCCGGCTAAGATTTTTAATTATACAACACTTGTCTGCAAGTATGATTATTCAATCATAAGAATGTAACAGAGACAAAGTTTACCTAGAATAAGAAAGAAAGAAAGTGGATCACATCTCACCAACAGAGTAACTTCGTTGACCTGAGACATGCTTTTCTGTATCAGGAGTTGTATACCCTCCCTCCGGCTCTAATTAACAATCTTGATATACCTCTTAATTAATAATCTTATCGCCACCAAGTGTCAGCATTTCTCAATACCATTGGTATAATATGTCGAGAAAGATGCTCTCTCTACTTAGTTACTATATGTTAACCATAAATTATGCCGGAGAACCTTATGATTAACCATAAAAAACTTTCTTCACCTCAAGAGTAGGAAAAACTGGAGTTGGAGAGGATCTAGATCCAACCCTAATTTTATCCATATCTAAATCGGTCTGAGACTCTGAGGTGATCAAGTAAGTTCCTTCGGATCATTTGATGATCAATATATATACAAGATTAGTACTCTCAAGGAACTACAAAAGCTCTCCAATTATAAATAAATTTAGGGAATTGTTAACGCCAAGATCTTCTGCCACGTCCCAATCACGTAAGACACCCTGATCCTGCACAGTAAACACGATAAACACCACAAGCTTGACAGCTGTTCCGTCAAGGGATAGCTCAGGCGTGAAAGTCAGTATACGTGTTCAGAAAGCTAACAATGGAGGATGTAATGTCCAGTGTATTGAGAGAGATAATAATTCTCAGTTGTGTGTATGTGATTATGAATGAAGTCATACCTGTTTGCGAAGACCTTCTTGCTAGGTTATACTCTCTTTGCCCGGATTACCGTGCCACCCACTACTATCTGACACAACCCCCCGATCTGATGGGTCCTGCCGACTGCATGTAGTCTATCTACTACTTTTGGTCATCGCTTACTACCACCAAGGCCATTGATCTCATCCACATTAATACATGACAGGTATTTTAGTCAACCGTCATACTTTCTCATCATTACAAGTCAAAGATAGAGATATTAAAATATATGATGGGCCAATCCACTGACCCGGTCCGATCTTGTAAGGACTTAATGAAATAATAAGGTAGTGGTAAGCCCAATAATATCAACACCTATAGTGAAAGATCCAATGGACTAATCAATAAGTAGGCCCAATCCATTCTTGTCCAATATGAAATATCACGACCCAACATTGCCCCTTAGTTTTTTATTAAACAGGAGGTTTAATAGGAAACTATAAATGGCATCGGTTCATGACAAAAGGAATTATAATAATACCAATAAAGGCCTAAAATACGGTTTATCGAAGTCCATCTGGTGAACATCAAATAGCAGCATAAATTAAGATCGAAAGTCCAATTGAAGAGTCTGCTCCAGCCGAACATACAACAACAAATATTTCAACGCCTCCCGAACAACTCAGACCTTCGCCACAAAAACCATTTTCTTATGAATCTAGGCCCGAAGCTGTGGCGACATCGATGATCATCGGTTCGGCAATAATTCCATCATGGAACTTATGGGTGAAGGAGTGAAATACCAGACTAAAGGAACTTGAGATTTGACCATTAATGAATCGATCGATTAATATTGGTCATCTGCAGTAAACAACATCTTGGTACCTCCGCCTCAAATACAAAGAAGCCGAAGAGGATATCGAAGAGAATGCCGAAGAGAATGCCGACCGAAGGGAGAAAGCCATTCTGAAGTCTGTGTTGGCAAAAGAAAGAAACAACCTTGACATTGTTCTCCTCAATAATGAGTGCCTCCGAAAGGATATAGACAAGGTCAAAGAAGAACTGAAAACGACCAAGGCCACTCATCGGGTCATCACTGATATAAATGTCGATCTGTCAAGCTAAAGGATCAAAGCATCTGGTACATCGTCAGAAGCTTGAAGAAGAGCTCAAAGAGCTTCGGGCCCTTAAGAATTTGAGTCTGCCACTGGCCGAAGACCTTCATAAGAAATCCAAGTAGCATACAAAAAATCCATCGATCTGGACGATGAGATCAACCATATGTAATGCCGAAGTAGATGAAATCTGTGATGATGAAGAAGCCTGAAGATGACCTCCCCTTTACCTTTAGCTATAGACCTTTCTATGAAAATTCTAACTTTATGTGAACAGTTAATATTTAATGAAATATCAACTTCATGCCTTATTACTTTTGTGTGAACATTTCTTGTCAATAATTCAGTATCAATTAATCTGTATGAACTTAACTTAGGACATGAACTAGATAAGGCGTGTAACAATTAATTTATGAAATGAAATGAACTGAATTTAATGGATAGAATTTAATGAACAGAATTGAATGAACTGAACTCAACACTTGAACAAAATAAAGTAATGTATACTTATCGTTTCCGAAGTGTGAGATCTATTCATGTGTCGAGATGAATTCTACCGATCCTCTTTGTACCATCGGAATTTTGTTTACCACTCGGGGTGAAACAATTATATAAGGACCAAGATATAAGGACCATGGAATTTGTCTATCACACAGGGTCACAAATTCATAAGGACACTCCTGTCAATAAGGCTGCCATCGAATGGCCAGCAAGTCCTACCATACCTCCTTACACCATTGTGAACTTAGGACAAATAGGAACAGGATCAATAGTGACCATTGACTTACCACCCTTGGTAAAATCAATATAGGAACATAGGATTTGTCTACCACACGGGGTAACAAATAAGTGGGCTGCCATCGAATGGCCAGCGAGTCCTACCATATCTCCTTACACCATTGTGAACTTAGGACAAATAGGAACAGGATCAATAGTGACCATTGACTTACCACCCTTGGTAAAATCAATATAGAAACATAGGATTTGTCTACCACACGGGGTAAAAATAAGTGGTACCATCCATCGAATGGCCAAATGAGAGTCCTACCATACCTCCTTACACCATTATGAACTTAGGACAAATAGAATGTGGATCAATAGTGACCATTGACTTACCACCCTTGGTAAAATCAATATAGGAACATAGGATTTGTCTACCACACGGGGTAACAAATAAGTGGGCTGCCATCGAATGGCCAGCAAGTTCTACTATACCTCCTTACACCATTGTGAACTTAGGACAAATAAGAACAGGATCAATTGTGAAAAAGTGAATGTGGATGAGCCACCGAAGTCTTTCTGTGCTGAATCCCCAGTTCTTTCAAGAATATCCTTGCCGAAGTGCTTTGTAGGTTAACAACTTCGGGCCAAATAATCGCCACAAATGTCTTTGTGAACTTCCTGAAGAACATACTCTGCTTCGGATGGAGCCAAATGTTTGAGCAATGATGACGAAAAAGGTCTTTTAATAAAGATTCTCATCAATGAGAGCAAAATTGACACTCTTGCACTTGGTCTACTTTGCCAGCATCTGATCCGAAGGAAAGACGCCATCTGCCATCAAAGTTATAAGCATCTATAGTGGCCAACTTCGATAATGCATCGGCGGTGGAATTGTTATTGTGATCGACCTCATGATAGCCTGTTGTACTGATGTCTGAAACAGAATATCCATCTGCATGCAATGTCCACGAACTCTTTTTCTTTGAAGAATACAACGGCTTTATTTGACTCCACGCCTTCTCTTTAACTATTATTAGCTTCGAAAAGAATTGTCCGACCACAATGTCAATCGACCTTGGAAATATTTACCGAAGTGTTCGGATTTCCTGGAGTGCGGCTTATAGATCTGCTTTGGTGACGAGTCCTTCGCTGTGGCGAGAACATTCAAGGCAGAGTGCCTTTTTTGCATTCTCGGGTGAATATCCTCCTGTGCTGCTCCTTTGTCTGCTGCGACCATAATCCCGAGAACCAATAGGGCGGAATACCCTCTTCGGTCAATCAGGAAAATTGCTATTGGGTCCTCATCTACTCTGCTTCGACCATAATCCCGAAGACCAATAGGGCGAAATACCCTCTTCGGATGCTCAGGAATACGGTTCTTTGGTCTTCTTTGGTCATGAGGATCACCTTGAGACATGTCCTCAAAGTGTATAAACTGCTTTCCAACTCACGGTTGTCCATCTTTAGGCGTACCACATCTTTCAGACTGGACATAATTGAATGCTTTGTCCTTCAGCTTGGCAATCCGAAGAATCTGCACAACTATATCCTTGCTCTGTTCAGCTACCTCCTTGCTCCGCTCAGCTACATCCTCGCTCCGCTCTAAGAGAACCTCCAAAGCTCTATCTGCTCCGTTTGCCATCTTCACCAGTTTGGCAGCCTTATCGTCCTGACCACTTCGGTGATGAGTTCTAGGCAGGGTGCCTTATACTCGCCTTCAGCCATGATCACGCTCCTTGTCAGCAGCAAAGACCAACCATCTTCGGGTTTCACCGTGGGCTCTCGAACGAGAACCCCCTGATTTATGCTTGGAAGCCGTACTCTCGAGAGCACTTTTGTAAGGACCCAGACGATCTTTAACATAACTTTCGATGTAGAACAGTTGGAAGGATTGTGATTGATAACTCAAGAACACTAGAACTCCGCCCTCCTTCTAGCGCCAATGTTAACGCCAAGATCTTCTGCCACGTCCCAATCACGTAAGACGCCCTGATCCTGCACAGTAAACACGATAAACACCACAAGCTTGACGGCTATTCCGTCGGGGGATAGCTCAGGCGTGAGAGTCAGTATACGTGTTCAGAAGGCTAACAATGGAAGATGTAATGTCTAGTGTATTGAGAGAGATAATAATTCTCAGTTGTGTGTATGTGATTATGAATGAAGTCATACCTGTTTGCGAAGACCTTCTTTCTAGGTTATACTTTCTTTGCGGGATTACACCGTACCCACTTCTCGTCCTCGACACGTTTTCGATCGATGGGTCATGCCGACTGCATGTAGTCTATCTACTACTTTTGGTCACTGTTTCTACCGTCGGCCGGCTATGATCTCATCCACATTAATGCATGGCAGGTATTTTAGTCAACCGTCATACTTTTTCATCATTACAAGTCAAAGATAGAGATATTAAAATATATGATGGGCCAATCCACTGACCCGATCCGATCTTGTAAGGACTTAACAAAAATAAGGTAGTGACTAAGCCCAATAATATCAACACCCTATAGTGAAGATCCAGTGGACTAATTAAATAAGTAGGCCCAATCCATTCGACTCAATGGAAGAAATATCACGACCCAACATGAATCTTCAGCTTCCCTTATAAAAATTTCATAATTGAATTACCCGTCCACTTCACATGTTTTTAGCCATTCGCATGAATCATTAAACATTAAAACCGTATTCAAGAAGAATCTAAACAAATTAAAGCATTATTATTTACAATTCTTGCAAAATCTGAAGCACCAAATACGCACTGTTCAATCGTGTGCAAAAGTTGCTGTACAAAATGTACCAAGCTAAACAACTCAGAGCATTAAATATATATTTCTCTTACATTCCTTTTAAGAATTTAGCAGTATTATTACTATCATGTGTGATTACAATACAGAAAAAATGGACAACTTAAGTTGGAGACTACAATAGTCCATCCACATAGCAGTAGAAAGTTACAATTTGTATATCCCTTAAAATACACTGATGCATATTCAGCTCAGAACTCCTAATGAAGAAATTACTGATTTCTATATTGCAGCATCATAAGCAGTAAAAGTTCATCTACATAGTTGGGTTAAATGTTTTTTCAGTCAACGTAGTATATGTCAACTTACAGATGGATAATTGAACCTTTTTTTTTTACGGTCAACTCACTATACTCGATTTTACTAATAAAAAGTTAAAAAAACCGTTATTTTTTTTTTAAATAAAAAAAAATATAAATTCTTTTCATTATAAAAAACTGTTTTTTATTTTTATTTAAAAACTGTTTTTTTATTTTATTTAAAAAACTGCGTTTTTTTATTTTTATTCAAAAAAAGGCTGCGTTTTTTTTATTTTATTAACAATAATTATTTTATTTTAAAAACTGCATTTTTTAAATAAAAAAACAATTATTTTATTAAAAAAATCTGCGTTTTTTATTTAAAAAAAACTTTTTTATATTTATTTAAAAAACTGCGCTTTTATTATTATTTTTAATAAAACTTTTATTCAAAAAACTGCGCTTTTTTTTTTTTTTATTGACAAAAACTGTGTTTTTTATAAAAAAAAAACTGTATTTTTTTATTTTAATAAAAATAAAAAAATTTAATTATTTTTATTAAAAAAACAAACCAAACAACGCTCTCTCTCCTTCTCCGTCACAACAACGCAGCTTTGGTTTTTTTTTAATAAAAAATTAATTCTTAAATTTGATTAAATTAAATTTTAAATTTTAAATAAAGTATAATTTTAAAATAAAATTATTTGACAAAATTAAAATTACAATAAAAATTATTTGATAAAATTAAAAATTATTTGATAAAATTATTTGCATGTAAAAGTACAAATTTATTTATCCTAGTTAGAAAAGAAAAAAAAAATCACCAAATTAACTCAATTATAAATTTAATGTCCCAATTTGAAAAGATTTTTAATTTTAAAATATTTTTAATTTTTTAATTTTTATAATTTATATTATACTTTAAAATATTTTTTTCATTTTCTTCATAAAAATTTTCTTACAAATCCACATAATCAACATCACGTCATTAAAAAAGCGCCACATCGCTTTTGTAATTTGAATACAACTCAAAGAAATGATGTGTCTTGTTAAGTTTAAAAGTCAAAGCTTTTAACGGGTTTTTTAATTTTTTGTTAGAAAAGTTGAGTACAGTGAGTTGACAGTAAAAAAAAAAAAAATTCAATTATCTATCTATAAATTGACATATAATACAATAACTGAAAAAACATTTAACCCTCTGCACATAGTTACAAACATTGAAGGATCAATGTTCATAATTACTTCTATGCATACCAAGTAGAAAATATACCACTACTACAACCCCTGATATGTTATGTTCAGTGTTAGCATAGTAATAATCAAAGTGAAACTCTATATTAAAGTTCAATTGGACACTACTTAAATAACAAAGGTAAAAAGATACTCAGATGATTCTATGGTTAAATATTTTTTCGATCGTTTATATACATAGGTTGAAACTGAATAGATAATTGAATTTTTTTTTACGATTAACTCACTATACTCTTAACTTTTCTAACAAAAATAAAAAAAAGACGTTAAACAAGTTTGATTGTTAATGAAAAGTATATTATCGTTTGAGTTGTCTCAATTCTATTGATGTAATGGCTTTGTGTGATGTGGCGATTATGTGGATTTTAGAAAAATTTTATGAAGAAAATGAAAAAATATTTTAAAGTATAATATAAATTATAAAATTAAAATCTTATCAAATTTCGGACATTAAATAAAAATGCAGTTTTTTTATAAAATAAAATACATTTTTTAATAAAATAAAATAAAAAACGCTGTTTTTTTTATAAAATAAATTAAAAAGCAAAAAAATTTATAAAAAAACGCAGTTTTTTTAATAAAAATGCAACTTTTTTAATAAAATAAAATAAAAACGCTGTTTTTATAAAAAAAAATAACTGCGTTTTTTTTTTATAAAAATAAAATAAAAAAACGCAACATTTTTTTTAGAAAAAAAAATCACAGTTTTTTTAATAAAAATAAATTTTAAAAACTTTTTTTATAAAATAAAATAAAAAACGGTGTTTTTTTAACAAAAATAAAATAAAAAACGCTGTTTTTTTTTTATAAAAATAAAATAAAAACACAAATTTGGTTTTTTATAAAAACAATGCTCTCTGTCTCTCCTTCTCCGTCACAACAACGCGTTTGACTCAATTATAAATTTAATATCCGAATTTGAAAAGATTTTTTATTTTGTTTTTATTAAAAAAAACTGCGTTTTTTTTTATAAAAAAAATAATTGTGTTTTTATTTTAATTTTTTTTTAAAAAAAACTGTATTTTTTTTATAAAAAAAACAGCGTTTTTTATTTTATTTTTGTTAAAAAAACACCATTTTTATTTATTTTATAAAAAAAAATTTATTTTATTTTATTTTTTATTTTATTTAAAAATTTGCGTTTTTTATTTTATTTTTATAAAAACAGCGTTTTTTATTTTATTTTATTTAAAAAACTGCAATTTTATATTATTTTATTAAAAAATGGCTTTTTATTTTATTTTTATAAAAAAAAACTGCGCTTTTTATTTTATTTTTATTAAAAAAACTGCGTTTTTTTATAAAAATTTTGCACTTTTTTATTTTATTTTTATAAAAAACAGCGTTTTTATTTTATTTTATTAAAAAATGTATTTTTATTTTATTTTATAAAAAACTGCGCTTTCTTATTTAATGTCCGAATTTGAAATTTTTTTTAATTTTAAAATATTTTAAATTTTATAATTTTTATAATGTATATTATACTGTAAAATATTTTTTTCATTTTCTTCATAAAAATTTTTCTAAAAATCTACATAATCACTGCCACATCACACAAAGGCCCCACATCAGCTTGTAACGGACAACTCAGCTGCTGACGTGTACTTTCCGTTAACAGTCAAACTTGTTTAACGGTTTTTTTTATTTTTTATTAGAAAAGTCGAAAGATACGTGAGTTGATCAGAAAAAAAAAGCTTGATTATCCATCCAGTAAATCAACCCATAAGACAAACGATCGAAAAAAAACATTTAACCCGATGATTCTAATCTAAACAATTAAATTGCCAACCATATTGGTCACCTAGACATACCATATTGGAAGATGTCAAGGCGGGGTGAGGGGCTTGAGCATTCAAGAGATGGGTGCACATATGGTTCAAAGTCGGTAAGATTGAGAGAGAAAAAAATAATTGATTTCCAGTACGCTGTTATTTTGTCTTAATTTCTCCATTATGCCATTATATTTCATTGAATTCTCCAGTGTATATACAATTCGTAACTCGTTCCGGGAACGGTGCATGAGAAAACCAAACTGAATATTGGCAACTCGGCCGTTTATTTGAACAATGAGTGTATGACTTTATTTGATACACAAATTTAAGTTTCTTAAGGGGGAAGTAGGTCAGCAAAACAAACAAAGTTCAGCTTCACAAATTGTACATCATAGTGAAGAACTAAAAACAGTATTTCTCAAATATGCCAACAAGGCAGACCTTGAAACACTATCTACCACAAAAACTGGTGAGCAGATGCACTGTGCATAGGTACTTCCATTTCACGAAGAAAGCCATAAAATACCCAAAATGTTGTAGCTAAACAAGACCAATGCAAATTCCTTTACATGCAAACAAGTCTTTTTGCAATATATGTTGGTATATACACCTCTGCCGCATAGGACAGAATTCATCTATTATCCAACGCCCCAATTCCTATTCCTACTCCAAGTACTACTCGTGCTTCTAGTACATATCATCACATTTACAAAAGAATACAGACGTTTGTATACATGAAGTTAAAAAGAAGGGTTACTTGCAGAATTATGAGGAACAACATGCCAGCTTTACTCACCAGCTCGATAAAAGTGCAGCAACTTTAGTGATGATACCATTTCCTGAAATCAAAGAAATCACAAGGGGTTTAGAATAAATGTGATAATTCAAAACTTTATATCGGCTCCAAAACATCTTAACAGAAATATGTAACTGAACCATGATATCAAATATTGGAGTACTTTTTCGTTACTACAATAAAATATTAGATTTATGAGGAACCTCTCAGAACCTGAGTTGCTTCTTCAGACGGGGATGGGAATTTAAAGCCTGTTGAGCAATTCTGCAACTCTTCAGGGCTTTTCATCCACGCCCTACGTGCATCACTAATTTTGATTTTATAGTTAAACATCTGAAAAACAACAAAGAAAGCCTTGAAATGTTTCAGCATAATAGAGGGTAAAAACTTGGAAGGACTACAAAGAATTTGTTGTTGGTCAACTGAAATTAGTAACCCCCATACAAACAGCAAAAGAGAAAGAGATAAAGATAAGAGGAAAAATTGCAAACCTCAGAAAGAGCAACAGTTGGTTTCTCCAGTTCATCTCCATGAATATTTATACCCGTCCCCTGACACTCTGGACAAAACACTGAATAAATTTGCATTCTTGTAGATCGTATCTCGCCATGCTTTTCTGTTTCTTTCTTCTTGGCTCCAGCCTTCCTCCTAGATGTCTGTTTCACTTCGGGACCAACCATCTGGTTGTTATGAATTTCTGACTCACACAGAAGTATCCAGTGCACGAGGCAGGAAATATGATATACATGAAAGGCCTGCATGTTAAAAGTATATTACACAATGTGAATGGAAAGTAGACAGAGCTATGTAAGATACTATTTTACTTAGGAGGGTTGAGCAGAAAGTTCTACCCCATTCACATTTCTGCTACTACAAACAATTCTACCAGTCTTCATGTTCAAGAGAGTTGCTACATCTTTACCAGGAAGCAACTTGTGTTGACAGATATCACACCTTTTTTCTGCAGCTACACGCTGTTGCTTTATCAATTCTCTTTGCATAGTTTTGCTTGATATAAGTCCTGAATGCAGATGTTGATCATCATATCTATCCAACGGCAACTTTGAACTGGAACTATTTGAAGAAAGAGTTTCTTCACCAGAAGAATCATACCGATTGCTCAAAGACTCACTAATGTCTTCTGGATCAGAAAAAGATTTCCTCCTTTTCTTTCTAGCACCTTCAGTGTCTTGCTGAGAACTAGATAAAAGCAAGTATCTCACATCATTAAACAACCCCATTCGACCTAAATCATAGTTATATGCAAAAGTAACAATAGCAAAGTCATGCTCTGGAACCATGAGGTCATCTTCATTTCCAGAATCCTTCTTCCCCAGCCACTCACACCACATTCTACTAATGGACCCATCCTTCTCACAGACCCTAGCAGCAATTTGCCCCACACCAATGAACCTCACATGTAATTCACAAATTTCCTCTTTGTGCAGAACACCAGGAATTACCAAATCATAATCATCTCCGTTACCATTTAAATCTTGGTCATGGGAACTCTTATCACAATCTGAGTCAACTCCTTCCGTATCAAACCCACTGGGAGAATCATGCTCACCACTACCAGGTTGCGTATTTTCACCATGTGCAACAATAGCAAGACTATTTTCATCAGTTCCAAGAGTGTTGTCTAACAACTTAAGTCTATCAGCATTAGAAGCGGGTAATTGCTTAACTTGCTCAGTTGAATCATGAAAAAAATATTCACCGTCATTAAAAGGCCATGGGTTCGGTTTTAGCAGGGTTGCTTTAGCAGCAGCAAACCTTTCAGTGTGGAGATTACCTTTCAAATGATCAAACAATACCGAATCACTATAACATGGAGCCAGACATAATGTACAGAAGAATATCACCCTCTTCCCATCTTCCCTAAGGTCAACATAAGTGTGCCCTTGTGATCTCACAATACGAAGAGTCTTTCTGGCTAATTGTTCCCTCAAGCTAGAAGCACTAGTATTTGGAAACCCTAGATCCCTCTTTCCCGCCATTCACAATTTGAAACCCTAACTCTAAGACTTCGACCGGTGAAGTAATACACAAGAAACCCTAGCTACCTCAAATTTCAAAAAGAAGCCGAAAATGTCAAATTAGGAGCGCAATTCAACATTATGAAAAAGGCTACACTTGTAGAATTTCAACCAGTGAGAATCACGAATTCATCAAGTTCGCCAGATATTATTCATTTATCTGAAATCTTGAAATTTAAAACAGAGTTCCAGGAATATGAGATTGAAAGAGACGACGAAGACGTTAACGGAAAACCTAAAACGAAAATATCTCTAACAACAAACCCTAAACTTACAACTTGGAGGCGTAGTTTGTATAGAATTCTTGGTAAACCGTCGAGCTATTTGTTCCACCGCAAGAACTTGAAGAACCCTAAGAAGAATGGCACACAAGCAAGCTTCTTCCATTGCCATCTCCATTAACTTGCAGAAAAAGAAGAAAAGAAAAACGAGAAGAAATTCGAAACTAAGCCAACATAAAAAAGGGGAGAGGGGAGAGCGGGAGAGAAATTGAAGATTAGACAGAGAATTGTTTAGCTGTGGATGTTGAGAGAGAAGAAGAGAGAAACTAAAAATTAACTGAAATTTGGAGAGAATTTTGTAAATGTAATAATGGAGTATTAGTTTAAACTAGTTTCTCCATAAATAAGTTAGTTTGGTCGGTAGGTAGGCCACTAGTATATTGATGGATTGGCGGATGTCTGATCTACGGTGGATGTTGGCGGTTGCAAATTTGTTAAGATGATATGATCTGATGAGAGTGTAAAGAGGCCCCACATGCGAGGACAAAATTGTTAATTAATGGTGTGTGCAGTTTATTAAAAGTTCAAAAAAAAATCTAATAAAAACGCTAGAGAAATTAATACTAGATTTTTGAGGAAAATGGGAAAAAAAAAATTAAGTATAAATATTATTTATCTATTAGAATGGGAGATTTATTATTATTATTATTATCGGGCCTTACTTTATTAAGCAGTCTGAACCCAAAGCAAACTTCTTTGGCCATTGGGCCAACTTCAATTAGTGGCCCAAAATATTTTGGTGATAAGCATAGGTTAATCCAATTGATTCAATTTCATTATCTGGTCATTCTAAATTGAATTAATATATGACTAGTAAATTTTATACAACTTACTTAATTTTCATCTATTATTTAAGTAGGTAGTATAATATAAAAACTATTGGTCGTACTACCCGTGCCTCTGGCACTACGTACAAAGGGGAGGAGCAGAGTTGCACAAAAGGCCTGAGGTCTGCAGGTTGGCCTTGATCTGGCCTAAGCCTGGTTTGAAAAAACCCGTCCTAAAGGCCCCAAAGAGGCCTTATTTTTTAGCATGTGATCTGGCCTGACCTAATCTGGAAAACATCAACTCCAAGCCAAACCCCACTTCTGTACAGCCCAACCCAAAAAAAATAGTTAACACCCTTTTGCCCAGCCTAAATAAAAGGGTCTTTTACATAAGTATACAATAATTAGAAAGTAATTACACTATTAGTGTATCAATAAAATAATTACAAAAAGAGTGTAATTAGAATCCATATTACAAAAATAATACAATTCGCATTAATAAAGAAACTTAAAATCTAGGATAAATAACTGTCATAATTAAGAATTCAAATTCAAATATTTGGGATCTAACAACAAAAACAAATTCAAATTCAAAATACTCACTAACTCTAAGTCAGAAAGTCCAATAACCCAAACAAAACAAATTACATGTACATCCGAAACCATAAAAATAAAACCTGATGTATTACAAACTTTTCCTTTCTTAATGAAGAGAGAACAGAGCATTGGTCGCCATGTAATCAAAGTGCGAGCCACCTCAAGTAAAACCTTCATCATCGAATAATCTGAAGGACTCGTAGAGAAAATATTAGTCGAGCTTCAAAGAATCGGATGAAGCATGGCTATTTGATTTTTTTTCACAATTTATTCATGTCCAGAAATTCCAATTCTAATTTCATGTTCAAAAGAAAATAAGAACACTACATAGGAAAGAGAGAGATAAGAGACTGACGTGTAATGTAATATTAATAATCAAACCTTCGTGCCAAGGTAACCAAATTTTTATACCAAGATAACCAAACTTGTATACCAAGGTAACCAATCTACCTCCACAACTGCACTATGAATTGGTTACCTTGATCTGAAATTTTGGCAACCAACTATATGGAAGGTTTGGCTACCAACTGCATTACATTCAAAAAAATTTGGTAACTTAATAAAACTGAATTGATTACCTTGATATGAAGGTTTGGTTACCAACTGCACTATAAAAAAACTGCAGCTGTGGATGTGGATTGGTTACCTTAGTGCGAAGATTTTGTTACCTTAGTACGAAGGATTGGTTACCTTGGTGTAAGGTTTGATTGCCAACTACACTATGATAAAAATGCACCTGGAGAAAGTAATTAATAAATGTCATAGACATTTTTTTAGTAAGTGGGCATGCACCTAGCTTAAACCCAAACATATATATATATATAGTTGTAGATCCATGACAGAACAAACGGCCATACCGAATCATCCGGAAACCAAAAAGCCAGAGAAAAACGTGGTTATCGCCGCCGGAACCAAAACCGGAATGCAAAAGAACATCACATGGGTGGCTAGGGTCAGTGTGATCATCGTTCTGGCGAGGGTCAAGCCTGAGAGGGCAAGAAGGGACCCACCGGAACGGTGCTGTATCGGGACCGAAAATCCGCCAAATGGGGACAATCAGTTGGGAGTTGTTGTGACGCCCCCAAAATAGGTCCATTCCATCCAACTCATTCTGAGTCGCCAAATACATTGTACAGAAATAACTACAACTTTATTAATACATTTGTCGTGCAAAATACGACAACATATATACTGTGAGTTTAAATACAATTATTGTCTTCTGACAATATACATACCCAAATAAATCCTCATCATAATTATTGATACATTATTTTACAAAATGGTGAGGACTACTAAACAACTCTCTCTAGAACCTTCATTCCATACCCCGACTAAGACTGCCATACATTCTCGCCTCCCCGAGAAGAAAAATGGAACAAAAAGGAAAAGGGTGAGCTCAACTAGCCCAATAAAGAATATTATGACTAAGATAATATACAACAAATTATCGTTAGTCTCCAACAGGGAAAAATCTAATAGAATACAATAGACAACCAGTTTTAAATCAACAACTGCAGCGGAAACAACAATTCATTAGAAGAGTTAAGTAGAGAATGCAAACTACTATCTTCTATATATGAATTTAAAAGTTCATCGTCGATATTTTATCCCTGTAAAATCAATCAATATATATCTGGAATCAAATATTCATCTTTGCACTACAGGCCAAAGATATTCATCAGTCGGTCATGTTCATCTAAACGCTTGAAGACCCGTTTGTAATAGAGCCCGGGTTTAAATGTAATAGTTATATTTAAATATTATTTCTTGCACCCTAGGGTTTGACCTTTTGGTTCACTTGGTGGCTCTAGTGAACCAAACTAGAATAAAAGTCCATAATCAATTCGGGTAGAATATAGTATTCTATATGTGCATGCTTATACTATATATATTATATATTATGCAAACATGCTTGCATGTTCATTAATATGACGCGTATTTTATATATATGTAATATGCCGCTAAACAAGATGAGACAAATTAATAACAAACCCCTCAAAATTTTATATTAAGTCCTAAGCGTTCAAAGATATTTGGAATATCGAACGTCGCCTTCTAGCATGATAAAATTAATAGAGTATTAAATATTTAATATGAGTTTGTTGTGTCACCACAAGGCAAGTATTAAGTATTTAAGATGTTAATTTATCACATTTGATGCTTATAAAGAAAATTGAACAATATTGTTTTGTTGTGTCACCACAAGGATGATATTTTTCTTTTTTGAATATATGGAGTGCTAGGTCGGACTTAACTTGGATAATTTTGATTCGGATGTGCCACCACTGATCAAAATAATCTAAGAGGCAAAATACAAGAGAGTTGCATGGTTGATGTAATTGACAAGAGTTGTCTACCTATTTATTTATATATAGTTTGTTGTGTCACCACAAGGCTATATACATTTGAAATGGGATCCTTATTCTCACTACCGGATCTTTAATTAGATTTTGCCAACTATATAAGTGAGGTAATATAGTTTGAAGAAAATAGTGGGACATACCAATCTAAAACAAAGACCTAAATTATTTTGGTAATTAATAAAAGAATGTATGTTAAAATGTTGTTAATTACAAATTCATTTACGAGAATTTTACAATGTCTAAAATTTACTATCATCACAAGCATATTAGATGCTAAATTAATCGAATCAATTAAATGGATTGGTTAAGGAATTTGAGAATAGTTCTCATAAATTTGAAAAGCTATCTTATGTCCTTAATACGCCTATCCTCAACAATGGTTGCAGACAATGCCTCTCGAGGAAGACATTGCTACTTTTAGAAAGTGGCAAGATGATGCACGATTGGCTCGATGCATCATGCTCAGTATCCACGAAAGTAACAAGCTTGAAATCGACTGAAACTATGGATACTTCTACTATACTCACGCACGTCAAGTAGTTGATGGTGAGGAAAAGTAGGGTGATAGATATCGGATATCTAAGGAGCTCTTCCGATCTAGAATGGACAATGGCACTATAAATGCAGACAAAAAGTTCTTAACATAATCAATTTGATTGATCAATTAGGACAACTGGTTTTGTCATGGATGGAGAGTTGAGCCAAGATTTGATCTTGCACTCACTCCCGGACTCCTTTCACAATTGTTGTGAATTTTTCATATAAACAAGCTAGATATCAGCCTCGCTGATTTGCTTAACATGTTGAAAAATGAAGAGAGTCACTTTCCAACCAAGAAAGACCATGTCTTACTGGTAGGGGCCAAAGGATCTTCTGAAAAGAAGAACGATTCAAAGAAGGTAAATGAAAAGGCAAAAACAAAGGATAATAAGAACAAAACTGATTCGGATAGCAAAGGAGTTTGCTTCCACTGTAATAAGCCCTACAACGGAAAGAAAGCTGAGAAGCATCTTGCGGAGCTAACCAAAGAAGCTTAGTGAAGTTTTGGTTACAATACGCTTTTGTTCATGATTGAAATAAATTTTTCTTTAAGTCAAGGTTCTACTTGGGTATTGGATACCGACTTTTTGGTTATCATAAATATAGATTTATGAAGGACCAAAGCAGAAGAAAAAGTTAAACAAAGATAAGTAATCCTATATGTGGAAAATGAAGCAAAGGTTGCTGCATTAGCTATAGAAACTTATAGTTTAGCAATGCCTACGGGCAAATCTATTAAGTCAATAAGTTGTTATTGTATTCCAGTTCTTCTTAAAATATTATTTCCATTTTATTGTTGGACAATGAAATCCTTGGTATTATAATTAAGAACAATTGTTGTTCTATTTATAATAATAATAATGTTTTGTATATAACTGGAATATTACTTAATGGATTTTATATACTTGACTTACGTGAAAATAATTTTGCAAATTGAACAAACTAGTATAAGAAAAGGAGATGATCATTCAAAGAGTTGAATGTATGTATTTGTTAAAATACAAGTCTGAATTATTTGAAAGGTTCAAAGAATTCAGAAGTGAAACAAATTGACAAAGTATTAAGATTCTTTGATTAGATTAAGGAATAAATACTTGTGCAATAAGTTTCTAGATCATCTCAAATGGTTTTCTCATAATGGACACATCCCGATCACGCAATAATTGATTGATGTATCCGAAAGGAAAATCGTACCTATATGAACATAGGTGCGATCCATAATGATTTTACCGATATTCCAAAGATCCTTACGGGATAATGTCCTAGAAATGGTCGCGTATCTCTTTAAAATGGTAACCTCAAAATCCGGCCCCAAGACTCCATAAAAGTTATGGACAGGGAGGATTCCTAATCTTAAGTATGTTAAGATAAGTGGTTGTCCAACTTATGTGAAAAGGTTTCAAAGGATAAGCTTGGGACAAGATTTGACAAATACAGATTTGTGGGACATCCTAAAGTAAGTTTAGGGTACATGTTCTATAATCCTACTTAGCAAAAGGTGTTTGTTACGAAACATGCTGCCTTCTAAGATAAAGGTGTTTATCATTAAAAGGGCTAGTGGGAGGATAATAGATCTTGAAGAGTTCAAGAACCACAAAACACTATAAGTCAAATAAGAGGAACCTATAGATTGACCTATTGTACCACAACCGAATCGTAAATCTGGAATAGTACCGAAGATACCTAGGAGGTATGGATTCATCATAGATGATGATGATGAGGTACACATCATAGAAGATGTTGATCCAGTTACATACGATGAGGTAAGAGTTCTAGTGTGTACAAAAGGGGTCAGTGGGAGCATCGTGACATTCCTAGTACTATATGTTGATATACTACGGATAAGGAATGACATACCAATGCTACAATCAGTAATGATAAAGTTGTCTAAACATTCCTCCACGAATGATTTGGGAAGAGTATCTTTATTGGGGATACAAATCTATATAGATAGATTTAAAAGGATGCTCGACTTAACCCAAGGAACGTATATTCATTTGATGCTAAAGTTGTTTAGCATGGCAAACTCCAAGAGATGTCTCATGTTGATGAGCCATGGAGTGTATCTCTCTTAATAGTCCCCATAGACTCCAAAGAAGAGAGATTGCATGAGTGACAATCATGTATGCAATGAAATGTACGAGACCTGATGTTGATCGGTCATATTCGGAGAAGATCAACATAAAGACAGTGAAAAACATCTTAAAGTTCTTAACCGGCACTAAGGATGTGAGCAAACATGGTGGATCTGAATTAAAACTAGAGGGCTTTATAGACTCAAGTTTTTCAGACAGACCAAGACGACCGAAAATCCACTTTAAGGTAAAGTGTTACCTTGAACAGTGGTGTAGTGAATTGGAAAGGTTCCAAACAGCAAAGAGTTGCTGGTTTAGTGATAAAGACAAAGTATATAGCTATAAATGAAGCTGCAAGTTGATTGTTTGGATTAAAAGTTCATTACAGAACTAGGAATAGTTCCTAAGTCTCATCTTGGATCTAAACATGTGTTGTGGCACTTTCATTTGATTATTAGAATCATTGAAAGATGGGAAATCACTATAGAGATAGTGGACTCTCAAGAACAACATTACATATCCATTAACTAAAGCTTATCCAACAAACGGGATAATCGCCACTTAGAGAAGAAGAGTATAAGATACTGATGGCGATTGGCTTTAGTGCAAGTGGGAGATTGAAAGTAGTATGCACACAAGCCAATCATGTTTGATGATAAAGCATATACTTTGTAACAATCTTATTCATTTATTAATAAAAGTATTAATTTATTAAAGGCTTTTAATTATCTACGTGATCTTTGTTTTATAATATGTGATAAACCCATAGTTTTAAGCAATGCTTTTAGAATAATGATGATGATCATTCTAATGAGATCTAAATTCTTAGAAAGCTTAAAACTAAAATAGTTCCCAATCATTGGATTACTAAATTGGGGATTAGTGAATCCTGGATAGATTGGTACATACGTTGTTTGCTTTCATTGGATGAGGATGATTGATCTCATGATCATTTGTGTGGAGACACTAAAGCAAGTATGTAGGTGCTTATTAGAGAATAAGTTCAATTTGAGCGTTGGCTCGCTAAGGAATACCTAATGGAGTTTTATTTGCTGTCAATAGGAATTCTGTAGTGATAGTAAAGACTGATGATCCTTGGACTTGAGATCATCATAGTATCTTGTGTATGATGAGTTATACTTTGACTTATTCCTTAAGACCCTTAGGGTATATCAAAGGGTATGCTTGGGTATAATAAGTTGTGCATGGAGATAATGTATGATCGATAAAGAATCTACCACTTCTAATAAAGAAGAAATGTCCCATGTGATTCGATAAATGACAACCCAAGAGTCCTTGGCGGCGAATGAAATTAGAAAGGAGTTTCTAATTTGCATTATTTGAGTTGTGCATTTAAGGATCGAAATACATATAATTAAATAAAATAAGACTTGACAATAATTCCATGTCTTATATTTAATTGGGACATCATGGTGGAAGGATTGAATTGTCAGAACTATTTACTCAAAGGTTCTTTAATGATTAATGTTGAAATCTATATTATCCGGAAAGTCGTTGATCATTAGGAGGCTTATCCCTATTGTAGAATAAATATTATTTAAATAAATTAATTGTTTAATTTATTTATTTAAATAAGATTAGAATTGTTCTAATTGATTTATTCACAACCGGTTTTAATATGGAGAACCTAAAGAATTCACACCATAAAAGGAAGAATAATTATTTAAGAAGTTAATGGCATAATCGTAATAATATGTTAAGTATATTTAATTTAATCTATGGTGATAGAATAAATTAAATAGCTTAATATTTATTATTTAATATTTTAGAAATATTAAATATAAATTAATAAGAGGAGTCTTATTAATATTATTACAATTATTATTATTTTAATTTCTAAAAGAGTTTAGGAATTAATTTAATATAAAATACTCTCATTTATTCCTAATAGGATTAGGAGAAAAATTAATTAAAGGAGTTTAATTAATTATCCCTAATAAGATTAGGGAGCTTAATTAATTAAAAGAATTAATTAATTAAAACCCAATTCCTTAATTGTTAAGGTGGGTTCTACATCTATAAATAAGAGGAGTCTTATTATATGGGTGGTATGGGTTGTTGACTTTTACAACGTAATAATTCCAATTTGTTGGAGAAAGACACCTTTTCTATAGAGATAGAAAAGCTAGGGTTTAGCCAACCACCCTTCTTCAATCTTTATCTTCCTTGGTGGATCACCTCTGTAGGCCAAACGCTTTGGGCTAACGTTGATCGAAAGGAAGGAACCAAACCCGTGGATTCAAGATTGAACGCGAAAAGGATTTGGAGGTGAACTTGTCATCGAGGAAGCTCGATCTTCAAGGGTATGATTTATTCTTTATCTTTTCGTTTAATTAATAATTATCATAAAGGATGATCCCAGATTATATGGTTTGTAAATTTTAAACTCGATTTTACCACGCTTGCATTTTATGCAATTTGATTCATGTATGAAATATTACAAACCTAATAACGATGGCGTCGAATAAAACCTTTATGCGAATTATTAATTGTTCAGATTTAATTTGTATATTGATATGTGTTTTGAACAATTTAATTGGGCATAATTTTATTGTATAAAATTTATTTAAAAAAAAAAAAAAAAAAAAAAAACGTAAGCTGTTTCTGTTCTGTTTTTAAAGCCACTTGCTATGCACGGTGATCAAGGTTGTTTTTTGAAAACCGTGCGCACGGAAATCCATGTGAATCAAGAACAGCAATTTTTTTTTTAGGACATGCACGGAACAAAAGAAACAAAGGCTGCTGGTTTTTTTTTTTTAATTTAATTCATTTTGCATACAAGTGCACGGAAATCGAAAAAAAAAAAAAACCGGCAACAACAAATTTTTTTTTTTGAAGCAACTGTTGCGAGATGTTATTATTTAATAAGGAAGGTACATGATTACTATATATATATAACATATACCGTATACCGTATTATATATATTTTAATATATACGGATATTATATATATATATATTAAATGGTTAATATAATATATATATATATATATATTAATTATTTTATAATTAAAATAAAAGTTTATTTTAATTTTAAAATAAAAGTTTATTTTAATTTTAAAATAAAGATGTTATTTTAATTTTAAAATTAAAATTTAAATGCTAACTAATTAGAGTTGGAATTGGATTCCACGATAACTAATTGGAGTTGAAATTGATCTTTCCTTAAATAAAAGAGTTTATTTAGATATGAAATAGGATTTCATATTATTCAAAATAAAAGAGTTTATTTGTGAATAGGAAAAGAGAATCATAATTTCCTTAAATAAAAGAGTTTATTTAAATATGGAATAAGATTTCATATTATTCAAAATAAAGGAGTTTATTTGTGAATAGGAAAAGAATATCCGTGTTTCCTTTAATAAAAGATTTTTTTTTTACATGGAATTGGATTCCATAATTAATTAAAATAAAAGAGTTTATTTTAATTAAAGATTTTTTTTTTATATATATATATGGAATTGGATTCCATAATTAATTAAAATAAAGGAGTTTATTTTGATTAAAATTTTGATTAAAATAAAATAGTTTATTTTATTCAAAATAGGATAAATTAAAATAAAATAGTTTTATTTTGATTTAAATTTGGATTTAAATAAAGGAGTTTATTTTTATTCAAAATTAGATTTTATACTAACTAAATTTGCCCATTAAATGATATCAATATATATATTAAATGTTTATTATTCATGAGATGAATGTTATTTATTGATGCATATGGTGATGTGTATGATAATAAATGGGATTGATTATGAATTATCGACCAATGCGATTGGATTTTATTTTAGTTGGATGCATGAATGTATGGGTTTTTATTAAATGGGGTCTGCGTCACTCGCCTTCTAATTTTTTCTTAATGTAAATTCTATCTCCTCCTGTGTCTTTCCCTCGATCACGATCAAGGTTTATATTTATTTTAAATAGTTTTGTAATAGGAATAGTTAGAATTAATTTTGAAAAATTGGAGATCGAGGAGCAAGGAGCGCTTGAAGACCCGGAAGTTTGTAATAGAGCCGGGTTTAAATGTAATAGTTATATTTAAATATTATTTCTTGCACCCTAGGGTTTGACCTTTTTTGGTTCACTTGGTGGCTCTAGTGAACCAAACTAGAATAAAAGTCCATAATCAATTCGGGTAGAATATAGTATTCTATATATGTGCATGCTTATACTATATATATTATATATTATACAAACATGCTTCGCATGTTCATTAATATAACGCGCGTTTTATATATATATATGCAATGCATGCATTAAACAAGATGAGACAAATTAATAACAAACCCTCAAAATTTTATATTAAGTCCTAAGCGTTCAAAGATATTTGGAATATCGAACGTCAGCTTTCTAGCAGATGATAAAATTAATAGAGTATTAAATATTTAATATGAGTTTGTTGTGTCACCACAAGGCAAGTATTAAGTATTTAAGATGTTAATTTATCACATTTGATGCTTATAAAGAAAATTGAACAATATTGTTTTGTTGTGTCACCACAAGGATGATATTTTTCTTTTTTGAATATATGGAGTGCTAGGTCGGACTTAACTTGGATAATTTTGATTCGGATGTGCCACCACTTGATCAAAATAATCTAAGAGGCAAAATACAAGGAGTTGCATGGTTGATGTAATTGACAAGAGTTGTCTACCTATTTATTTATATATAGTTTGTTGTGTCACCACAAGGCTATATACATTTGAAATGGGATCCTTATTCTCACTACCAGATCTTTAATTAGATTTTGCCGAACTATATAAGTGAGGGTAATATAGTTTGAAGAAAATAGTGGGACATACCAATCTAAAACAAGACCTAAATTATTTTGGTAATTAATAAAAGAATGTATGTTAAAATGTTGTTAATTACAAATTCATTTACAGAATTTTACAATGTCTAAAATTTACTATCACTGCGAAGCATATTAGATGCTAAATTAATCGAATAGAATTAAATGGATTGGTTAAGGAATTTGAGAATAGTTCTCATAATTTGAAAAGCTATCTTATGTCCTTAATCGCGCCTATCCTCGCAGAATGGTTGCGCAGAACAATGCCTCCGAGGAAGACATTGCTACTTTTAGAAAGTGGCAAGATGATGCACGACGATTGGCTCGATGCATCATGCTCGTATCCATGAGTAACAAGCTTCAGTCGACTGAAACTATGGATACTTCTACTATACTCTCGCACGTCCAAGTAGTTGATGGTGAGGAAAGTAGGACCGATAGATATCGGATATCTAAGGAGCTCTTCCGATCTAGAATGGACAATGGCACTATAATCTGCATAAAAAGTTCTTAACATAATCAATTTGATTGATCAATTAGGACAACCGGTTTTGTCATGGATGGAGAGTTGAGCCAAGATTTGATCTTGCACTCACTCCGGACTCCTTTCACAATTGTTGTGAATTTTTCATATAAACAAGCTAGATATCGCCTCGTACCGATTTGCTTAACATGTTGAAAAATGAAGAGTCACTTTCCAAACCAAGAAAGACCATGTCTTCTTCGGTAGGGGCCAAAGGATCTTCCGAAAAGAAGAACGATTCAAAGAAGGTAAATGAAAAGGCAAAAACAAAGGATAATAAGAACAAAACTGATTCGGATAAAGCAAAGGAGTTTGCTTCCAATCGTAATAAGCCCGGACAATCGGAAAGAAATCTGTGAGAAGCATCTTGCAGAGGCTAACCAAAGAAGCTTAGTGAAGTTTTGGTTACAATACGATTTTGTTCATGATTGAAATAAATTTTCTTTAAGTCGAGGTTCTACTTGGGTATTGGATACCGACTTTGGTTATCATAAATATAGATTTATGAAGGGACCAAGCAGAAGTAGAAAGTTAAACAAAGATAAGTAATCCTATATGTGGAAAATGAAGCAAAGGTTTCTTTGCATTAGCTATAGAAACTTATAGTTTAGCAATGCCTACGAAGCAAATCTATTAAGTCAATAAGTTGTTATTGTATTCCAGTTCTTCTTAAAATATTATTTCCATTTTATTGTTGGACAATGAAATCCTTGGTATTATAATTAAGAACAATTGTTGTTCTATTTATAATAATAATAATGTTTTGTATATAATCGAATATTACTTAATGGATTTTATATACTGACTTACGTGAAAATAATTTTGCAAATTGAACAAACTAGTATAAGAAAAGGAGATGATCATTCAAAGAGTTGAATGTATGTATTTGTTAAAATACAAGTGTGAATTATTTGAAAGGTTCAAAGAATTCAGAAGTGAAACAAATTGACAAAGTATTAAGATTCTTTGATTAGATTAAGGAATAAATACTTGTGCAATAAGTTTCTAGATCATCTCAAATGGTTTTCTCATAATGGACACATCCTGATACGCAATAATTGATTGATGTATCTGAAAGGAAAAATCGTACCTATATGAACATGGTGCGATCCATAATGATTTTACCGATATTCCAAAGATCCTTACGGGATAATGTCCTAGAAATGGTCGCATATCTCACGAAAATGGTAACCTCAAAATCCTACCCCCAAGACTCCATAAAAGTTATGGATGGGGAGGATTCCTAATCTTAAGTATGTTAAGATAAGTGGTTGTCCAACTTATGTGAAAAGGTTTCAAAGGATAAGCTTGGGACAAGATTTGACAAATACAGATTTGTGGGACATCCTAAAGTAAGTTTAGGGTACATGTTCTATAATCCTACTTAGCAAAAGGTGTTTGTTACGAAAAATGCTGCCTTCTAAGATAAAGGTGTTTATCATTAAAAGGGCTAGTGGGAGGATAATAGATCTTGAAGAGTTCAAGAACCACAAAACACTATAAGTCAAATAAGAGGAACTCTATAGATTGACTTATTGTACCACAACCGAATCGTAAATCTGAATAAGATCAAGATACCTAGGAGGTATGGATTCATCATAGATGATGATGATGAGGTACACATCATAGAAGATGTTGATCCAGTTACATACGATGAGGTAAGAGTTCTAGTGTGTACAAAAGGGGTCAGTGGGAGCATCGTGACATTCCTAGTACTATATGTTGATATACTACGGATAAGGAATGACATACCAATGCTACAATCAGTAATGATAAAGTTGTCTAAACATTCCTCCACGAATGATTTGGGAAGAGTATCTTTATTGGGGATACAAATCTATATAGATAGATTTAAAAGGATGCTCGACTTAACCCAAGGAACGTATATTCATTTGATGCTAAAGTTGTTTAGCATGGCAAACTCCAAGAGATGTCTCATGTTGATGAGCCATGGAGTGTATCTCTCTTAATAGTCCCCATAGACTCCAAAGAAGAGAGATTGCATGAGTGACAATCATGTATGCAATGAAATGTACGAGACCTGATGTTGATCGGTCATATTCTGGAGAAGATCACTGTAAGACAGTGAAAAACATCTTAAAGTTCTTAACCGGCACTAAGGATGTGAGCAAACATGGTGGATCTGAATTAAAACTAGAGGGCTTTATAGACTCAAGTTTTTCGAACGCACTAAGACGACAATAGAAAATCCACTTTAAGGTAAAGTGTTACCTTGAATAGTGGTGTAGTGAATTGGAAAGGTTCCAAACAAAAAAGAGTTCTTTGGTTTAGTGATAAAGACAAAGTATATAGCTATAAATGAAGTCGCAAGTTGATTGTTTGGATTAAAAGTTCATTCTGAGAACTAGGAATAGTTCCTAAGTCTCATCTTGGATCTAAACATGTGTTGTGGCACTTTCATTTGATTATTAGAATCATTGAAAGATGGGAAATCACTATAGAGATAGTGGACTCTCAAGAACAACATTACATATCCATTAACTAAAGCTTATCCAACAAACGGGATAATCGTCACTTAGAGAAGAAGAGTATAAGATACTGATGGCGATTGGCTTTAGTGCAAGTGGGAGATTGAAAGTAGTATGCACACAAGCCAATCATGTTTGATGATAAAGCATATACTTTGTAACAATCTTATTCATTTATTAATAAAAAGTATTAATTTATTAAAGGCTTTTAATTATCTACATGATCTTTGTTTTTATAATATGTGATAAACCCATAGTTTTAAGCAATGCTTTTAGAATAATGATGATGATCATTCTAATGAGATCTAAATTCTTAGAAAGCTTAAAACTAAAATAGTTCCCAATCATTGGATTACTAAATTGGGGATTAGTGAATCCGGATAGATTGGTACATACGTTGTTTTTCTTTCATTGGATGAGGATGATTGATCTCATGATCATTTGTGTGGAGACACTAAAGCAAGTATGTAGGTGCTTATTAGAGAATAAGTTCATTTGAACGTGGCTCGCTAAGGAATACCTAATGGAGTTTTATTTGCTCATCATTAGGAATTTCAGTAGTGATAGTAAGACAAGTGATCCTTGGACTTGAGATCATCATAGTATCTTGTGTATGATGAGTTATACTTTGACTTATTCCTTAAGACCCTTAGGGTATATCAAAGGGTATGCTTGGGTATAATAAGTTGTACGTGGAGATAATGTATGATCAATAAAGAATCTACCACTTCTAATAAAGAAGAGAAATGTCCCATGTGATTCGATAAATGACAACCCAATGAGTCCTTGGCGAAAGCGTAATGAAATTAGAAAGGAGTTTCTAATTTGCATTATTTGAGTTGTGCATTTAAGGATCGAAATACATATAATTAAATAAAATAAGACTTGACATGAATTCCATGTCTTATATTTAATTGGGACATTGTATGGTGGAAGGATTGAATTATGCGGATAACTATTTACTCAAAGGTTCTTTAATGATTAATGTTGAAATCTATATTATCTGGAAAGTCGTTGATCGCTAGGAGAGGCTTATCCTATCAGAGAATAAATATTATTTAAATAAATTAATTGTTTAATTTATTTATTTAAATAAGATTAGAATTGTTCTAATTGATTTATTCACAACCGGTTTAATATGGAGAACCTAAAGGGTCACACCATAAAAGGAAGAATAATTATTTAAGAAGTTAATGGCATAATCGTAATAATATAGTAAGTATATTTAATTTAATCTATGGTGATAGAATAAATTAAATAGCTTAATATTTATTATTTAATATTTTAGAAATATTAAATATAAATTAATAAGAGGAGTCTTATTAATATTATTACAATTATTATTATTTTAATTTCTAAAAGAGTTTAGGAATTAATTTAATATAAGTACTCTCATTTATTCCTAATAGGATTAGGAGAGAAAATTAATTAAAGGAGTTTAATTAATTATCCCTAATAAGATTAGGGAGCTTAATTAATTAAAAGAATTAATTAATTAAAACCCAATTCCTTAATTGTTAAGGTGGGTTGCCCACATCTATAAATAAGAGGAGTCTTATTATGGGTGGTATGGGTTGTTGACTTTTACAACGTAATAATTCCAATTTGTTGGAGAGTACACCTTTTCTATAGAGATAGAAAACTAGGGTTTAGCCAACCACCCTTCTTCTTGAATCTTTATCTTCCTTGGTGGATCACCTCTAGAGGCCAAACGCTTGGGTGGCTAACGTTGATCAAAGGAAGGAACCAAACCCGGTGGATTCAAGATTGAACGCGAAAGGATTTGGAGGTGAACTTGTACCTGAGGAAGCTCGATCTTCAAGGGTATGATTTATTCTTTATCTTTTCGTTTAATTAATAATTATGCATAAAGGATGATCCGGGTATATGGTTTGTAAATTTTTAAACTCTGATTTTACCACGCTTCCGCATTTTTATGCAATTTGATTGCGCACATGAATATTACAAACCTAACAGATTATACTCGTATATCATCACGTGGGTACCTAGAGTTTTCATCTCCATCTCTATTATTTGTAAATTATACGAAATTAGTCTTTGACAATATCATACTGTACTTGTGTATACGATCTCCTACTCAACACGTCGCCTACCACGTTATTTATTAGGGATGGCATGGTCGAACATGTCTTTGAAATGAGTCTCCTCTTGAGTTCTTCGAAGCTCTTCCCACATTCCTTGCTCCATTCGAATTTTGTATCTCTACGAGTTAGCTACGTTAATGGAATAGCGATTCGAGAATATCCTTCAACGAATCTCCGATAATAACCAACTAAGCCTGAAAACTACGCATTTCGATTCACCGACTTAGGTTGTTCTCAATGTGACTATATCCCAACCTTGGATAAGACGTCACAATGACACCTATCGATTTTACTATCGCATCGAATATGACGTCCCCTTACGGAGAGTCGGCGGTTCGCATTCCACAAAGGAAGTCACAGATAAAGGCTCGGTGTACCAAATTTATAGTTGAATTTTTAACTCCACGAAGTTCAATAGAGCCATTCGATATGAGATTTTAGAAATGAGTTTTGTCTCGGGTTCAAATTCGATACAAAATTTAATATCGAAGCTTTGGGAGTAAGCCAAGAAATTCTTCTAAAATACGTCGGGAAAAATCAATAACAACAAGAATATTATTCAAATCGACGTGTCTTTATTCAAATCCATAACATGGACTAAGAAAACTTGACATCCGTAATAAACGAATGACTTCATGGCTTGATATGAAAATGTTTGATTACAATGGTTTGATTGCTTGAATTTGAATAACAGGTTGCTTAGGAATATGAAAACTAACAACCTTACGAAAACAATCAATATATCACATAATATCCCTATATACTGACCAACTAACAAATAAGCTTAGGTAGGACACACTAAATAAGGATTTACTCGTCTCCCCTCATAGTTCTATTCCCGATCTCCGCCAGAGATCATATCCCTAAGCTCGATACCAACCGTGGCGCCCCCAAAATAGGTATACACAACACCCATTCCGAGTCGCCAAATACATGGTACAAGAAGCAAACTACAACTTCAATAATACAAATGTCGTGTGAAATACGACAATATATCTTTAATGAGTTTAAATACGAGATATTGCCATCTGACAATATCCACACGCAAATAAATCCCCATCATAATTATTGATACATTATTTTACAAAAAATGGTGAGGACTACTAAACAACTCTCTAGAACTTTCATTCCATACCCCGACTAAGTACTCGCTACATTCTCGCCTCCCGAGAAGAAAAATGGAACAACAAGGAAAAGGGTGAGCTCAACTAGCTCAAGAAAAGAATACTATGACTAAGATAATATACAACAAATTATCGTTAGTCTCCAACAGGAAAAATCGATAGAATACAATGTAGAAACAAGTTTCGATCAATATTCGCATGCTGAAATAATAATTCATAGAAGAGTTACGTAGAGAATGAAATCTACTATAATCTATGAATTTAACAATTCATCATCAATATTTTATCCTCAGTAACATCAATCAATATTCATCTCAAATTAAATATTCATCTTTGCACTACTGTGCCAAAGATATTCATCAATCGGTCATGTTCATCTCAACACTGCTCATCTTTGCACTAAAGGCCAAAGATATTCATCGATCGGTCATGTTCATTTAAACACTGCTCATCTTTGCACTACAAAAGCCAAAGATATTCTTCAGAAATCATTCATCTTTTTACTACTATGTGCCAAAGATATTCAATAATATTATCATTTAAGACTTAGGATGATGAAAATATTTTTAAAGAACGAATCCAAAGAAACAAAATGACAAGGATTAAGGATTAAGGATTCGTACTTTGTTTTATCCATGTCCAACAATACCTCAAAAATAATCATAGTGGTGTAAAATTCAAGAATGATCAAAACATGGATACAATCAAAGCTAGTATCCGAATAGATATTTTGGACGAAAAGAAGAAATTTTATTTTTCGATGAATAGTCAGATATCGTGAATAGTCAGATACGTGAATAAGAACTCAGACACCAAAAAGATAGAAATTCCATAAAAAACATTTTCACGCTTCATGAATAGTACTAAGTGAATAAGAACTCGTGAATAAGAACTCATGAATAGTAACTCGTGAATAAGAACTCATGAATAAGAACCCCCGACATGAAAAAAAGTTCCAAATTTGATAAAAAGTTCCAACTAATATTTCAAAGATAATGATATTGAAGAAATAATATCATTACGAAAAAATAATATCCCTTACCTCAAAGAGTCGATGATTTCTAAGGAAAGGTCAAGTGATCTTTGAATGAAACTTGTAAGACCCCTAAAATTTTTAAATAAAAGGAATTTCCTTTATTTATTATTTTGAAATAGTAAGGGTTGATTTGATTAATGTGGATAGTTAAAGGGTTAAATATGCAAATATTTCAAAATAAGCGAGGTTATAAAATATTCATTGTTGTTTGGGAATATTCGTTTGGTCGTGGAATATTCGATCGCTTCGGGAATATTCGCATCGACGACCAATGTGACCATGTAAATAGCCCATAACGAAAAGCGATTGGATGAAGAAAACGACAAATATAAGTTGTTTTTTTAAATAACGGCAGTAGTTGTTGCAATTATCACCGTTGGAATACCCTTGGTTAAAACACACTAATACGCGTTGTTGAAGACGATGGATTGCATGTTGCACAATTATTGATTCTTACGTGAAGGCACTACTCAATAATGGTTACGATGTGAATTCTTCGCTCAAGATTTTATTGAGTTAATAATTGTGCGTTGATATTTTATATTCTTTGTTGTTTCAATAATTGTCATTACACAAGATCTTTCATTATCGAAGCAATAATTCATATTATCCTAATAATATTATTAGATAACATTATTGGCAATGTCTAGAAAGTTACATCTAAGGAGAGGTTTGGTCATCTAATTGCGGCCAAGAAGAAGAAATTTTTATTGAAAGCCCTCTTCCTTGAACCGCTTCTGTTTATCAATATTGTGATTCTGTAATATTATTTGTGAATAATTAATTATTGATTTATATGATGAGGAAAATATTGATTTTATGTGGATATAGATGGAGAAAATTTTAAAATGACAATTGTTGAAAATTAATATTTTATCTTTTTCGATAAAATAATTCATTTAAATATATTATTTTAATAATATATTAATTCTTGGTGATATTTTTACAATGAATGTGGGATATATGAGTATATGAGGAGAAAGAGTATTTTGTGGCATTAAATGTTTAACACATGTTTTGTGTGTTGGTGGACACAATTATCGATTAGAAATTTGATTATAGCTTGTAAAATCGCCCGTTTGTGGATTTCGGTCGATTTTTGTTTGGAATTTGGAAAAACTTTCTTCTGCAAAGTTGTAGAGAATTGAGTTTCCTATAAAAACTCGCGAGATTCAATTTTTCTGATGAAAGGGCTATTTATTATGAATTATTGAAGTTCAAGTTCAAATAATTGATTTTTGGGAGTTTAAATTATTTTTGTTAAGAAAAACGTTTTTGTATTTTTTTGGACATCATTAACATGTGTGGCTGGTGTTTTGACCAAAAGGTGGGCTAAGGAAAATTTGTATAATTATATTAATATTATATTAAATTTTACTGCTTTGGTGTTCTAAGCATTTTCCTATAAATAGGTCTTGGGTTAGAATTGAAAATCACACCGTAAACCGAAGTTTTCTCTATTTCTCTCTCGATATTTTGAGCGTATTCTTGTGAGTATTTTGAGTATACTTTGAGTATTGCTAGATTAGGTGCAAGTTCCCTTCAAAGACTATAATCCTATTCTAGCTGTAAGTCTTGATCTTTCGAGGTAAGGATATTATTTTTTTGTAATGATATTATTTCTTCAATATCATTATCTTTGAAATGTTGATCTGAAGTTTTTACCAAATTTGGAACTTTTTCATGTCTGGGTTACTATTCATGGGTTACTATTCATGAGTTACTATTCACGAAGTTACTATTCATGAGTTACTATTCACGAGTTACTATTCACGAGTACTATTCATGAAGCGTGAAGATGTTTTTGTGGAATTTCTATCTTTTGGTGTCTGAGTTACTATTCACGATATCTGGCACTATTCACGATACCAGACTATTCACGATACTCAGATACTATTCAATCAAAATAAAATTTCTTCTTTTCGTCTAAAACATCTATTCGGATACTAACTCGATTGTATCCATGTTTTGATCATTCTTTGAATTTTACACCACTATGATTATTTTTGAGGTATTTTTGGGCGTGATAAAACCAAGTACGAATCCTTAATCCTTAATCCTTGTCATTTTGTTTCACCGGATTCGTTTTTTAAAATATTTTTCATCATCCTCGATCTTAAATGATGATATTATTGAATATCTTTGGCCCAGTAGTGCAAAGATGAATGATTTCTGAAGAATATCTTTGGCCCAGTAGTGCAAAGATGAACAGTGTTTAAATGAACACGACCAATCGATGAATATCTTTGGCCAGTAGTGCAAAGATGAATATTTGATTCCGTATGTATATTGATTGATGTTACAGGATAAAATATTGATGATGGATTTATTAAATTCATAGATTATAGTAGATTTCATTCTCTACGTAACTTTTCTATGAATTATTATTTCATTGCGAATATTGATCCAAAACTTGTTGTCTCATTGTATTCTATCGATTTTTCCTGTTGAAGACTAACGATAATTTGTTGTATATTATCTTAGTCATAATATTCT
Source organism: Panax quinquefolius (assembly GCA_020205615.1). Classification (NCBI taxonomy): domain Eukaryota; kingdom Viridiplantae; phylum Streptophyta; class Magnoliopsida; order Apiales; family Araliaceae; genus Panax; species Panax quinquefolius. The sequence continues at coordinate 96,376,252 of CM035170.1, read as the reverse complement.
TTACCGGGCTAGTTGAGCTCACCCTTTTCCTTGTTGTTCCATTTTTCTTCTCGGGGAGGCGAGAATGTAATGAGTATCTTAGTCGGGGGGTATGGAATGAAGGTTTTAGAAAGGATTGTTTAGTAGTCCTCACCATTTTTGTAAAATAATGTATCAATAAATGTGATGAGGATTTATTTGAGTATAGATATTGTCTAGAAGATAATATTTGTATTCAAACTCACAGCTTCTTGTTTGTAATAATAAAGTTGTAGTTGTTTACATACCACGTATTTGGCGACTCGGAATGGGTGTTGTGTATACCTATTTTGGGGCGTCAAAACTTGTATCTTGACAAAGAACTCTCAAAGTATCTAAATACTCACAAAATACACTCGATAATATAGAGAGAGAAAGAGAAAACTTTGTTTCGTGTGATTTTCAATTCTAACTTAGCCTCTATTTATAGGAAAATGTTAAGCAGCCAAGCGCATTTGACCAAGCACCGATGGCTTTACCGCTACTATTGCCACCCACCATATTTGAAATAAAATTCAGCACATTTTTCACCAACCACAAGTGGGGCCCACTCAATTCTAGAATTTTCCACCAAAATTAATTATAACCTCGCTTTCCTAATCAAACACCTCTTAAAATTTATAACAAATCATTCGCTCATTTTAACGTTTCAAAATTTGTAGACATATACTCAACTTATATATGTATAACATATCCAAAAATCACAACGATCCAACTATTTGATTATAATATTATAACTCACACAATAAAGTCGTAATAACACCGATTTGATCTTTTAATACCTCCAATCCGACAAAAATACAAATAAAACATGTCAGATTAATTCTTCATTAATAACCACATAAATAAATCCATCATTTATATTCATATAAAATAAATATTTCCTTATCATATGAATCAATAATTAATTATTCACAAATAATATTACGAATCACATTTATGACAACCAGTCATTCCCGTGAAAGAGGGGCTTTCGATAAGGATCTCTCCTTCTCGGCCGCAATTAGGTGACCAAACCTCTCCTTGATGTAACTTTCTAGACATTGCCAATAATGTTATCTAATAATATTATTCAAATAATATGAATTATTGATCCGATAATGGGAAATCTTGTGCAAATGACAATTATTGAAACAATAATAATATAAAATATCAACGCAACAATTATTGAATCAATAAAATAAACTATTGAACAATGAATTACCGTAACAATTATTGAGTAAAGGCCTTCTTACGCATTTAATCAATAATTGGTGCAATACTGCGTGCTCTTCTTCTGTTCAACAACGCGTATTAGTGTGTTTTAACCACCGGGTATTCCAACAATGATAATCTGTAACAACAACTTATATTTGTCGCTTTCCTCATCCAATCGCTTCCGTTATGGGCCCCACACATGGGTCATTTGTCAGTCATATTTAATATTCTCCGACAAAGATTTAATATTCTACGACCAAACGAATATTCCCCAACAAAAATGAATATTTTATAACCACTTGCTTATTTTGAAATATTTGCGTATTTAACCCTTAACTATCCACATTAATCAAATCAACCCTTACTATTTCAAAATAATAAATAAAGGAAATTCCTTTTTATTTAAAAAATTTCTGGTCTTACACAAAATACTCACAAGAATACGCCGATAATATATATAGAAAACTTCAGTTTACGTGTGATTTTCAATTCTAACCCAAGCACCTATTTATGTAAAAAATGCTTAGAACACCAAAGCAGAAAATTTAATATAATATTAATATTTATAAAACACATTCCTACGCCCACTTTGAAATCTGATTTCAGCCACCAAGCACATGTTAAAGATGGGCACCAACATTTGAAAAACGTTTTTCTTAAAAAACATAATTAAAACTTCCAAAAATCAATTATTTCGGAGCTTCGGAACTTAAATAATTCATAATAAATAGTTCTTTTATCAGAAAAATTCGAAACTCGCGACATTCCATAGGAAATTCCATTATCTACAACTTTGCAGAAGGAAGTTTTTCCAAATTCCAAACAGAAATTAACCGAAATCCACAAATGGGCGATTTTACAAGCTATAATCAAATTTCGGTCAATAATTGTGTCCACCAACACACAAAATATGTGTTAAACATTTAATGCCACAAAAATACTCTTCATCATCATATACTCATATATCCCACATTCATTATAAAAATATCACCGTTAATATATTATTAAAATAATATATTTAAATGAATTATTTTATCAGAAAAAGATAAAATATTAATTTTCAACAATTGTCACATTAAAAATTTTCTCCATCTATATCCACATAAAATCAATATTTTTCTCATCATATAAATCAATAATTAATTATTCACAAATAATATTACAGAATCACAAAGATCGCAACTGTGCCGCTCCTCAGAAAGAGTGGGCTTTCCAATAAGGATTTCTCCTTACTAAGCAAGCAATTAGGTGACCAAACCTCTCCTTGTAGCGAACTTTCTAGACATTGCCAATAATGTTTTCTAATAATATTATTCAGATAATATGAATTATTGCTTCGATAATGGAAAATACTATGTAATGACAATTTATCAAAACAACAAGAATATAAAATATCAACGCAAAGAATTATTGAATCAATAAAATACTAAACAAGAATTCATCGTAACAATTATTGAGTAGTGCCTTTCACGTAAGAATCAATAATTGGTGCAATACCGTGCTATCTTTCAACAACGCGTATTAGTGTGTTTTAACCACCGGGGTATTCCAACAAGATAATAACAGAATAACTACGCCGTTATTTATAAAAACTTATACTTGTCGCTTTCTTCATCCAATCGCTTTTCCGTTATGGGGCCCACAAAGATCTATACCGTCAGCATTTAATATTCCCAAACAATACGAATATTCCACGACCAAACGAATATTCCCCGACAATAATGAATATTTTATAACCACTTGCTTATTCGAAATATTTGCGTATTTTACCCATAACTATCCACATTAATCAAATCAACCCTTACTATTTTAAAATAATAAATAGAGGAAAATAAATTTTATTTATTAATAATTTGGGGTCTTACAACCTCCCTCCTTATGAAATTTCGTCCTCAAAATTGACGTCGTGCACTGGTATTTCAAAAGATGAGAATACCTCGCTTTTATTTCCGCTTCCAACTCCCAGGTCATTTCTTCAATAGCATGGTTTCTCCACAAAACTTTAACTTGTGGTATAACCTCGATGCATAGGACATGTTCTTTCCTCTACAAGATCTTGACAAGTACCTCCTCGTATGTTAAGTCTTCGTCTATCTCGTTCGGTTCTAACTCAATGGCGTGGTTCGAATCGTCCACATATTTACGTAACATCGATATATGAAAAACGTTATGAACACGCCATACTTGGCGGTAAAACGAGTCTATAGGCCACGCCCTATTCGATCGAGAATTTTAAATGGATTAATAAATCAAGGTTTGAGCTTTCCTCACCTCACCGATTCTCGCTTTTGAAATAACAACTTCGCACCTCCTTCTTCAAATTCATCATCTCCGGTGTGTAGCTTGAATGACTTTAACTTTATCGATTAAAGTCGATTATACTCAGATATCATCACGTGGGTACCTAGAGTTTTCATCTCCATCTCTATTATTTGTAAATTATACTGAAATTAGTCTTTGACAATATCGCATTTTCGTATTTGATACGATCTTCTACTCAACACGCCGCCTACCACGTTCGCTTTTCGGGATGGCATGGTCGAAACATGTGCTAAAATGAGTCTCCTCTTGAGTTCTTCAAGTTCTTCCCACATTCCTTGCTCCATTCGAATTTTGTATCTCTACGAGTCACCAAGTTAATGGAATAGCGATTCGAGAATATCCTTCAACGAATCTCCGATAATAACCAACTAATCCTGTAAAGCTACGTATTTCGATTACCGACTTAGGTTGTTCTCAATCGTGACTATATCCCAACCTTGGATAAGACGTTACAATGACACCTATCGCTTTACTATCGCATCGAATATGGTGTCCCCTACGGAGAGTCCGGCTTCGGTGCATTCCCACAAAGGAAGTCACCGAGATAAAGGCTCAGTACCAAATTATATAGTTGAATTTTTAACTCCTGAAGTTCAATAGGAGCCATTCGATATGAGATTTTAGAAATGAGTTTTGTACCGGGTTCAAAGTTGATACAAAATTTAATATCAGGCTTTGGGAGTAAGCCAAGAAATTCTTCAGGAAATACATCAGGAAAAATCAATAACAACAGGAATATTATTCAAATCTGACGTGTCTTTATTCAAATCCATAACATGGACTAAGAAAACTTGACATCCGTAATAAACGAATGACTTCATGGCTTGATATGAAAATGTTTGACTACAATGGTTTGATTGTTTGAATTCGAATAACAGGTTGCTTAGGAATATGAAAACTAACAACCTTACGAAAGTAATCAATTTCGGCATGATGAGTAGTTAACCTTAAAATCACATCAAAAGCAAATAACTCTATAGAAATAAGGTTAACAAGTAATGTGATAGTGCCAACCTGAATCAAGCAAGATTTTTAAACAACGGATGTAATGAAAGTTTCTCCTAACGGAGTCTCCATAAATAGGTCAAAGTCTAATTTCTCCGTAGTCAAGTTCAAACGTTGAGCGCATGGCAAAGAGAGAGATAAAAGAATGGGTAGAACCCAGATCTAAGTAAGGTATAAACTTCGCAAAAATTTATAATTAACTAACCTGTGTGCTAACTTCGTCGGTTCCTCGCATTTTGACCGGCCACGACAAACGCTCTTCTAGAACCGCCGATGACTTTGACTTTTCCGGGACATCCTTTTGAGTCACCATTCCCGCTGGACTTGGTTTCGATATCGTACAATCTCGAGCGATATGTCCTTCTTTTCCACAATTATAGCATACCTTAAACTGTTGTGGGCAGTTTGGGCTGATATGTCCCTCTTTCTCGCATTTGTAACATACGACCGGTGGTCTTTCTCCTCCCTCGAACCAGATTCTTCTTTGGTGTTGACGCGTCTTCACACGGTCGTTGTTGAATCTCCTTTTTAAAATCTCCTCCCGACTCGCTTTCTTCTATTTTCATGGCCATGATTACCACCAGAGTAGTTACCGCTTTGTCCGTATTCTTCTTTCTCCGCCGGTTATCGTTATTCGATGATCGCTATCTTGATGATAATCCTCGGTTATGGTCCCTCGGTTGAACGTATTTCGTTATCTCGCTTCTAACAACCGAGCCTCGTTGACAACATCTGAATAGAGAGAAAATTTATGAGAAATGAGATCTTTGTGTATGTCGGGTTTCAAACCTCTCGAAACATCCGCGTCATCGCTTCTTCAATCTCCACCAAATGAGGTGCAAACCTAGATAACTCCGCTGAACTTCGCCTCGTCTTCGGGACACCGCCATGTTATTCTCGCTCCGGTCTAATAAACTCCACTTCCTTCATATGACGAATACTTTCGGGAAGTACTTGTCATTGAACTGCTTCAAACATCTCCCATGACATGCCGAAAGTGCAACCGGATGGAGTACGCTTCTTCGATTCCCACCAAGATGTCGCCTCGTTCACGGAACATAAAAGTAGCGAATGGAACTTTTGTTCCTCCGCATCCCAAGACATCGAATATCTTGGTAATTTATTTGACCCACGCCTCGCTTTAATCGGTTCCGCTTTCCCAGACTCAGTGGTCCCAACTCTTTGAACCGCTGGTCACGTGACCACCCTTGAATTGCTATCATTTCCTCCTCGTATTTTGAACACGAGTCTCCCTCGTGCGATTTTGGATGAATCGCAAAAGCTTCTAAACATCCCTCGCTCATCATCTCGCTTTCGATTGGTGTTGTTCACAGGGAGGTACATTGTGACGCCCCAAAATAGGTATACACAACACCCATTCTCGAGTCGCCAAATACATGGTACAAGAAGCAAACTACAACTTCAATAATACAAATGTCGTGTGAAATACGACAATATATAATCAATGAGTTTAAATATAATATTGTCTTCTGCACAATATCCACACTCAAATAAATCCCCATCATAATTATTGATACATCATTTTACAAAAATGGTGAGGACTACTAAACAACTCTCTCTAGAACCTTCATTCCATACCCGACTAAGACTTCGCTACATTCTCGCCTCCCCGAGAAGAAAAATGGAACAACAAGGAAAAGGGTGAGCTCAACTAGCCCAATAAAGAATACTATGACTAAGATAATATACAACAAATTATCGTTAGTCTCCAACAGGAAAAAATCGATAGAATACAATGACAACAAGTTTCGGATCAATATTCGCGGCGAAATAATAATTCATAGAAGAGTTACGTAGAGAATGAAATCTACTATAATCTATGAATTCAACAAATCCATCATCAATATTTTATCCTCGTAACATCAATCAATATTCATCTCAAATCAAATATTCATCTTTGCACTACAAGCCAAAGATATTCATCAATCGGTCATGTTCATCTCAACACTGCTCATCTTTGCAAAGAAAGGCCAAAGATATTCATCGATCCCGGTCGTGTTCATTTAAACACTGCTCATCTTTTGCACTACAAGGCCAAAGATATTCTTCGAAATCATTCATCTTTGCACTTCAGTGCCAAAGATATTCAATAATATCATCATTTAAGACCGAGGATGATGAAAATATTTTTAAAGAACGAATCCAAAGTGAAACAAAATGACAAGGATTAAGGATTAAGGATTCGTACTTTGTTTTATCCATGTCCAATAATACCTCAAAAATAATCATAGTGGTGTAAAATTCAAGAATGATCAAAACATGGATACAATCAAAGCTAGTATCCGTAATAGATATTTTGGATGAAAAGAAGAAATTTTATTTTTCGATGAATAGTCAGATATCGTGAATAAAGGCCGAGATATCGTGAATAAGTAACTCCGACACCAAAAGATAGAAATTCCACAAAAAAAACATTTTCACGCTTCATGAATAGTACTCGTGAATAAGAATCTCGTGAATAAGAACTCATGAATAGTAACTCGTGAATAAGAACTCATGAATAGTAACCCCGACATGAAAAAGTTCCAAATTTGATAAAAGTTCCAACCAATATTTCAAAGATAATGATATTGAAGAAATAATATCATTACGATCCACTTACCTCAAAGAATCGAGATTTCTAAGGAAAGGTCAAGTGATCTTTGAATGAAACTTATCTTGAACAATGAACTCTCAAAGTATCTAAATACTCACAAAATACGCTCAATAATATAGAGAAAGAGAGAAAACTTTGTTTCGGTGTGATTTTCAATTCTAACTTAGCCCTCTATTTATAGGAAAATATTAGCCCGTAAGGGCAGCACTTGACTGCACACCGATGGCTTTACCTTCTACTATATTGCCACCCACCACATTTGAAATAAAATTCAGCACATTTTTTCACCAACCACATGTGGGGCCCACTCAATTCTAGAATTTTCCACCAAAATCAATTATAACCCTCGCTTTCCGAATCAAACACCTCTTAAAATTTATAACAAATCATTCGCTTCATTTTAATCGGTTCAAAATTTGTAGACATATACTCAACTTATATATGTATAACATATCCAAAATCACAACGATCCAACTAGTTTGGATTAAATATTATAACTCACACAATAAAGTCGTAATAACACCGATTTGATCTTTTAATACCTCCAATCCGACAAAATACAAATAAAACATCTCAAAGATTAATTCCTTCATTAATAACCACATAAATAAATCCATCATTTATATTCATATAAAATAAATATTTCCTTATCATTTAGAGGTACATTGCAAATTTTGTTGCCGCTACGCTTTCGTTGGTAAGTACATGCATCTCCACTATCTCACATATTCTCAATTAGACATTCTCAAATCATCGTCGTAAAACAAGGATTAATTAAGGAAATCAATATATCACATAATATCCTATATACTAACCAACTAACAAATAAGCTTAAGTAGGACACACTAGCGAAGGATTTACTCGCCTCTCCCTCCTAGTTCTATTCCCCGATCTCCGTTAGAGATCATATCCCTAAGCTACGATATTCAATTGTGACGCCCCAAAATAGGTCCATTCCATCCAACCCATTCTCGAGTCGCCAAATACATTGTACATAAATAACTACAACTTTATTAATACATTTGTCGTAAAAATACGACAACATATATATATATGTGAGTTTAAATACAATTATTGTCTTCTAGAAATATACATACCCAAATAAATCCTCATCACAATTATTGATATATTATTTTACAAAAATGGTGAGGACTACTAAACAACTCTCTCTAGAACCTTTATTCCATATCCCGACTAGTACTCGCTACATTCTCGTCTCCTGAGAAGAAAAATGGAACAAAAAGGAAAAGGGTGAGCTCAACTAGCCCAAGAAAGAATATTATGACTAAGATAATATACAACAAATTATCGTTAGTCTCCAACAGGAAAAATCTAATAGAATACAATAGACAACCGGCTTTTAATCAACAATCGCAATGGAAACAACAATTCATTAGAAGAGTTAAGTAGAGAATGCAAACTACTATCTTCTATATATGAATTTAAAAGTTCATCGTCGATATTTTATCCTCGTAAAATCAATCAATATATATCCGAATCAAATATTCATCTTTGCACTACAGCCAAAGATATTCATCGATCGGTCATGTTCATCTAAACACATGCTCATCTTTGCACTACGAGCCAAAGATATTCATCAAGAAATCATTCATCTTTGCACTACAAAGCCAAAGATATTCAAGAATATCATCATTTAGGATCAAGATGATGAAAAAATATTTTAAAGGAAACGAATCCAAAGGAAACAAAAGAACAATATTAAGGATTCAGATTTTAAAACAATCCAAGTTCAAAAATACTTCATAAGTAATCGAGTGGAATAAAATTCAAGAATGATCAAAACATGGATACAATCAAAGCTAGTATCCGTAATAGATATTTTGACAAAAAGAAGAAATTTCATTTTTCTATTGAATAAATAAGTATTCGTGAATAGTCATAGTATCGTGAATAAAGTGACGATATCGTGAATAGTAACTCACACCAAAAGATAGAAATTTCACAAAAAACATCTTCACGCTTAGTTGAATAGTACTCGTGAATAGTAACTCGTGAATAAGAACTCATGAATAAGTAACCCATGAAAAAGTTCCAAATTTGATAAAAATTTCCAACCAATATTTTGACATAATGATATTGAAGAAATAATATCATTTTCGAATAAAATAACATCCCTTACCTCGAAAGACAAGATTTCTAAATTGAAACACCGATATATAAAGGCTATGACTTGAACTTGCACCGTATAGCAATACTCAAAGTATACTCAAAATACTCACAAGAATACGCTCGATAATATATATAGAGAAAACTTCAGTTTCTGGTGTGATTTTCAATTCTAACCTAAGCACCCTATTTATAGGAAAATGCTTAGAACACCAAAGCAGAAAATTTAATATAATATTAATATTTACAAAACACATTCCTACGCCCACTTTGAAATCTGATTTTAGCCACCAAGCACATGTTAAAGATGGCCACCAACATTTGAAAAACGTTTTTCTTAAAAAACATAATTAAAACTTCCAAAAATCAATTATTTCGGAGCTTCGGAACTTAAATAATTCATAATAAATAGTTCTTTAATCATAAAAATTCGAAACACGCGATTTTCCATAGGAAATTCCATTATCTACAACTTTGCAGAAGGAAGTTTTTCCAAATTCCAAACAGAAATTAACCGAAATCCACAAATGGGCGATTTTACAAGCTATAATCAAATTTCGGTCAATAATTGTGTCCACCAACACACAAAATATGTGTTAAACATTTAATACCACAAAAATACTCTTCATCCTCATATACTCATATATCCCACATTCATTATAATAATATCACCGTTAATATATTATTAAAATAATATATTTAAATGAATTATTTTATCATAAAAAGATAAAATATTAATTTTCAACAATTGTCACATTAAAAATTTTCTCCATCTATATCCACATAAAATCAATATTTTCCTCATCATATAAATCAATAATTAATAATTCACAAATAATATTACAGAATCACAAGATCGGGCAACCAGCCGCTCCTCAGAGAAAGGGGGCTTTCCAATAAGGATTTCTCCTTCTTTGCCGCAATTAGGTGACCAAACCTCTCCTTAGATAGAACTTTTTTAGACATTGCCAATAATGTTTTCTAATAATATTATTCAGATAATATGAATTATTGCTTCGATAATGGAAAATACCGTAAATGACAATTTATTAAAACAACAAAGAATATAAAATATCAATGCAAAGAATTATTGAATCAATAAAATACTAAATGATAAGAATTATCGTAACAATTATTGAGTAGTGCCTTCTTCACGTAAGAATCAATAATTGGTGCAATACCGCATCTTCTTGCTCAACAACGCCAGATTAATGTGTTTTAACCAATCCGGTATTCCAACAAGATAATCTGTAAATAACTACGCCAGTTATTTATAAAAACTTATACTTGTCGCTTTCTTCATCCAATCGCTTTTCAAGTTATGGGGCCCACAAAAGATCAAATACCGCCGCATTTAATATTCCCCGACAAGCATTTAATATTCCACGACCAAACGAATATTCCCCACAATAATGAATATTTTATAACCACTTACTTATTCAAATATTTATGTATTTTACCCATAACTATCCACATTAATTAAATCAACCCTTACTATTTTAAAATAATAAATAGGGAAAATAAATTTCATTTATTAATAATTTGGGGTCTTACAACCTCCCTCCTTATGAAATTTCGTCCTCGAAATTGACGTGACGCACTGGTATTTCAAAAGATGAGAATACCTCGCTTTTATTTCCGCTTCCAACTCCCGTGTCATTTCTTCAATAAGCATGGTTTCTCCACAAAACTTTAACTTGTGGTATAACCTCGGTGACATAGGACATGTTCTTTCCTCTACAAGATCTTGACAGTACCTCCTCGATGTTAAGTCTTCTATTATCTCGTTCGGTTCTAACTCAATAGGCGTGGTTCGGTCGTCCACATATTTACGTAACATCGATACGTGAAAAACGCGTTATGAACACGCCATACTTGGCGGAAACGAGTCTATAGGCCACAGCTTCTATTCGATCGAGAATTTTAAATGGATTAATAAATCGAAGGTTTGAGCTTTCCTCACCTCACCGATTCTCGCTTTTGAAATAACAACTTCTTGCACTCCTTCTTCAAATTCATCACTCCGATTGTGTAGCTTGAATAACTTTAACTTTATCGATTAAAGTCGATTATACTCGATATCATCATCGTGGGTACCTAGAGTTTTCATCTCCATCTCTATTATTTGTAAATTATACGAAATTAGTCTTTGACAATATCGTACTCAGATTTATATAATGATCTTCTACTCAACACGCCGCCTACCACGCTCGCTTTTCCGGGATGGCACGGTCGTAACACGTGTCTTTGAAATGAGTCTCCTCTTGAGTTCTTCAAGTTCTTCCCACATTCCTTGCTCCATTCAATTTTGTATCTCTACGAGTCACCAAGGCTTAATGGAATAGCGATTCGAGAATATCCTTCAACGAATCTCCGATAATAACCAACTAAGCCTGAAAGCTACGATTTCGATTACCGACTTAGGTTGTTCTCAATCGCGACTCATATCCCAACCTTGGATATCACGTTACAATGACACCTATCGCTTTACTATCGCATCTAATATGGTGTCCCTACGGAGAGTCTCGCTTTTGCATTCCACAAAGGAAGTCACAAGATAAAGGCTCAGTACCAAATTCTATAGTTGAATTTTTAACTCAAGAAGTTCAATAGAGCCATTCGATATGAGATTTTAGAAATGAGTTTTGTCTTACGGGTTCAAAGTTGATACAAAATTTAATATCGCTTTGGGAGTAAGCCAAGAAATTCTTCAGAAATACATCGGAAAAATCAATAACAACAGAATATTATTCAAATCGACGTGTCTTTATTCAAATCCATAACATGGACTATGAAAACTTGACATCCGTAATAAACGAATGACTTCATGGCTTGATATGAAAATGTTCGACTACAATGGTTTGATTGTTTGAATTGAATAACAAAGTTGCTTAGAATATGAAAACTAACAACCTTACGAAAGTAATCAATTTCGCGCATGATGAGTAGTTAACCTTAAAATCACATCAAAAGCAAATAACTCTATGAAATAAGGTTAACAAGTAATGTGATAGTGCCAACTGAATCAAGCAAGATTTTTAAACAACGGATGTAATGAAAGTTTCTCCTAACTGAGTCTCCATAAATAGGTCAAAGTCTAATTTCTCCGTAGTCAAGTTCAAACGTTGAGCGCAAGCAAGAGAGATAAAAGAATGGGTAGAATCGTATCAAGTAAGGTATAAACTTCGCAAAAATTTATAAATAACTAACCTGTACTAACCGTTCGGGTTCTCGCATTTTTGACCGGCCACGACAAACGCTCTTCTAGAACCGCTTGACTTTGACTTTTCTCGGACATCCTTTGAGTCACCATTCCCATTGGATCTGGTTTCGATATCGTATAATCTCGAGCGATATGTCCTTCTTTTCCACAATTATAGCATACCTTAAACTGTTGTGGGCAGTTTGATATATCCCTCTTTCTCGCATTTGTAACATACGACCGGTGGTCTTTCTCCTCCCTTGGAACCAGTTGCTGCTGGTGTTGACGTCTTCACATAGTCGTTGTTGAATCTCCTTTTTAAAATCTCCTCCCGACTCGCTTCTTCTATTTTCATGGCCATGATTACCACCGGAGTGGTTACCGCTTTGTCCAGTATTCTTCTTTCTCCGCCGGTTATCGTTATTCTCGATGATCGCTATCTTCGATATAATCCTCGGTTATGGTCCCTCGGTTGAACGTACTCGTTATCTCGCTTCTAACAATCGAGCCCTCGCTGACAACATCCGAATAGAGAGAAAATTTATGAGAAATGAGATATCGCGTATGTCGGGTTTCAAACCTCTCGTAAACATCCGCGTCATACGCTTCTTGAATCTCCACCAAATGAGGTGCAAACTCGGATAACTCATGAACTTACGCCTCGTCTTTGGGACACCGCCATGTTATTCTGCTCGGTCTAATAAACTCCACTTCCTTCATATGACGAATACTTTCGTGGAAGTACTTGTCATTGAACTGCTTCTCAAACATCTCCCACGACATCCGAAAGTGCGGTGGATGGGTACGCTTCACGATTCCCACCAAGAATCGCCTCGTTCTTTAACATAAAAGTAGTAGAAATGGAACTTTTGTTCCTCCGTGCATCCCAAGACATCGAATATCTTGGTAATTTGTTTGACCCACGTCTCCGCCTTTTAATCGGATCCGCTTTCCCGCATTCGTGGTCCCAACTCTTTGAATCGCTTGTTGTGACCACCCTTGAATTGCTATCATTTCCTCCTGTATTTTGAACACGAGTCTCCTCGTCTGCGATTTTGCATGAACTGCAAAAAGCTTCTAAACATCCCTCGCTCATCATCTCGCTTTCGGTGGTGTTGTTCACAGGAGGAGGTACATTGCCACTGTTACAGCGCTACGCCGCCGCGTTGGTAAGTACAGCATCTCCACGGTCTCACATATTCTCGATCGACATTCTCAAATACATACATAAAACAAGGGTTAATTAAGGAAATCAATATATCACATAATATCCCTATATACTAACCAACTAACAAATAAGCTTAAGTAGGACACACTAGCGAAGGATTTACTCATCTCTCCCCTCCTAGTTCTATTCCCCGATCTCCACCAGAGATCATATCCCTAAGCTCTGATAACAACTGTGACGCCCCCAAAATAGGTCCATTCCATCCAACCCATTCTGAGTCGCCAAATACATTGTACATAAATAACTACAACTTTATTAATACATTTGTCGTGCAAAATACGACAACATATATACTGTGAGTTTAAATACAATTATTGTCTTCTAGACAATATACATACCTAAATAAATTCTCATCACAATTATTGATACAATATTTTATAAAAATGGTGAGGACTACTAAACAACTCTCTCTAGAACCTTTATTCCATACCCCGACTAGTACTTGCTACATTCGTCTCTCACGAGAAGAAAAATGGAACAAAAAGGAAAAGGGTGAGCTCAATCTAGCCCAAGAAGAATATTATGACTAAGATAATATACAACAAATTATCGTTAGTCTCCAACAGGAAAAATCTAATAGAATACAATAGACAACCAGCTTTTAAATCAACAATCATGCCGTGAAAACAACAATTCATTAGAAGAGTTAAGTAGAGAATGCAAACTACTATCTTCTATATATGAATTTAAAAGTTCATCGTCGATATTTTATCCTGTAAAATCAATCAATATATATCTGAATCAAATATTCATCTTTTGCACTCTGGTGCCAAAGATATTCATCACCGGTCATGTTCATCTAAACACATATTCATCTTCTTGACCACTACGCCAAAGATATTCATCAAGAAATCATTCATCTTTGCCACTACAGCCAAAGATATTCAAGAATATCATCATTTAGGATTGAAGATGATGAAAAAATATTTTAAAGGAAACGAATCCAAAGTTGAAACAAAAGAACAATATTAAGGATTCGTATTTTAAACAATCCAAGTTCAAAAATACTTCAAAGTAATCGAGTGGAATAAAATTCAAGAATGATCAAAACATGGATACAATCAAAGCTAGTATCCGAATAGATATTTTGGACAAAAAGAAAAAATTTCATTTTTCTATTGAATAATAGTATTCGTGAATAAATAGTCAGATATCGTGAATAAAGGCGATCGTGAATAAAGAACTCAGACACCAAAAGATAGAAATTTCACAAAAAACATCTTCACGCTTACGTGAATAGTACTCGTGAATAAGTAACTCGTGAATAATAACTCATGAATAAGAACTCCGATCATGAAAAAGTTCCAAATTTGATAAAATTTCCAACCAATATTTCGACATAATGATATTGAAGAAATAATATCATTTTCGAATAAAATAACATCCCTTACCTCGAAAGACAAGATCCTTCTAATTGAAACACCTGATATAAAGCTATGACTTGAACTTGCACCAGATAGCAATACTCAAAGTATACTCAAAATACTCACAAGAATACGCCGATAATATATATAGAAAACTTCAGCTTACGGTGTGATTTTCAATTCTAACCTAAGACCCTATTTATAGGAAAATCTTTAGAACACCAAAGCGTAAAATTTAATATAATATTAATATTTACAAAACACACATTCTACGCCCACTTTGAAATCTGATTTTAGCCACCAAGCACATGTTAAAGATGGCCACCAACATTTGAAAAACGTTTTTCTTAAAAAACATAATTAAAACTTCCAAAAATCAATTATTTCGGAGCTTCGGAACTTAAATAATTCATAATAAATAGTTATTTTATCAGAAAAATTCGAAACTCGCGATTTTCCATAGGAAATTCCATTATCTACAACTTTGCAGAAGGAAGTTTTTCCAAATTCCAAACAGAAATTAACCGAAATCCACAAACGGGCGATTTTACAAGCTATAATCAAATTTCGGTCAATAATTGTGTCCACCAACACACAAAATATGTGTTAAACATTTAATGCCACAAAAATACTCTTCATCCTCATATACTCATATATCCCACATTCATTATAAAAATATCACCGTTAATATATTATTAAAATAATATATTTAAATGAATTATTTTATCGTAAAAGATAAAATATTAATTTTCAACAATTGTCACATTAAAAATTTTCTCCATCTATATCCACATAAAATCAATATTTTCCTCATCATATAAATCAATAATTAATTATTCACAAATAATATTACAGAATCACAAGATCTTGGCAACCAGGTAGTTCCTCCTGTGAAAGAAGGGCTTTCCAATAAGGATTTCTCTTCATCGCAGTAATTAGGTGACCAAACCTCTCCTTAGATGTAACTTTCTAGACATCGCCAATAATGTTTTCTAATAATATTATTCAGATAATATGAATTATTGCTTCGATAATGGAAAATACCGTGTAATGACAATTTATTGAAACAACAAGAATATAAAATATCAATCGCAAAGAATTATCAATCAATAAAATACTAAACGATAAATTATCGTAACAATTTTGAGTAGTGCCTTCTTACGTAAGAATCAATAATTGGTGCAATACCAGTGCTCTTCTCAACAACGCGTGTATTAGTGTGTTTTAACCACCGGGTATTCCAACAAGATAATACTTGAATAACTACGCCTCGTTATTTATAAACAACTTATACTTGTCGTTTTCTTCATCCAATCGCTTTTCCGTTATGGGGCCCATAAAAACTCACATGGCAAATCATTTAATATTCTCCGACAAAGATTTAATATTCCACGACCAAACGAATATTCCCTAATAATAATGAATATTTTATAACCATTTCTTTATTCAAATATTTGCGTATTTTACCCATAACTATCCACATTAATCAAATCAACCCTTACTATTTTAAAATAATAAATAGAGAAAAATAAATTTCATTTATTAATAATTTGGGGTCTTGCAGTTGTTGATCTTGATTACGAGGATTCTGATGAGAGATGGACAAATGAGGGTCATTTTCTGTTTTGGACATTGCTTTACTTTTAATTAGAGATATTGTGTGTTGATGGAAGAATTGATGGATGAGAGAGAAAAAGGGTGAGGAAAACAGAGAGCTAGATCTGTAAACATTTTTGTCTTATTTTGATTTGGGAGAGACAGGTAAATGGATAATAAATATATTAATTTTGTAAATAAAATATTTAAATACATTAATTGTGTAAATATTTTAGGAGTGCACTATTGTTGTAATTATTTTTTAAAATGTAATATAAAATGTAATTGTTCCTAAATAAAATAAGTTATCCATCAACCCAACCTAACTTCTGTACAAATTTAAGCTAGCAACCCTAGGAATTAAAAAGCATGCCTCCAACCCAATCCCATCAAATCAAACCCTAATCTAAATACAGAGTATCAAACTCATATCCACTAAAAGACGGAACATAGGCTAATTAGAACATGTAAAAGTAGACTACTTTTGGGAATGCTGCTTTGGAGTAACCTTTGGTATGCAGGTTAGTTTTGAATTTGGAGTAGAGTCGATTGAATTGCTTGGCGCAAGAATCTGTAAAGATCAAATCAACCTTTTACTTCGCCCATTATCACAACTTAGACTAGTGTTTTGCTTGAACTGGCAAAATGATTTGGACGCACGCTTCTCTTATTCTCCGTTGCTTTCATATAAAATTTCTTTCAACCTTTTCTTCTTGTATCTTCATTTATGTTCTCCCAATGTAAAGTTGTAGTTGTAGTGTTAGAATGTTGAGGGTGGACTAAGGATGTTGGGCTTGGGCCTGGACCGGCCGGACCTGCAGGCTCACACAGATCACCATTTCAATGATAAATCCAGCTGGCACAGTCAATGAGTCAAAACTTTGGCGAGGCTAGGGCCAAAGCCAGCAGGATAAATTGTTTGAGCAACTCTAGGGAGGAGAGATAAGAATGGAAGAGGCAGAGGGCGAGCTCGGGAGGAGGATCTAAGAGTGAGAGAGAGCAATTTTTTATCCTTTGAAGTAAAAGAAAATATAATGGACAGTAAAATTTATCCCAAATTTTAGACGGTTTTAATCGTTTATTAGTGTGAACGAAAAATTCAAAATCAGTTGTGTTTTATTAATTAGATTAATGAAATCGTGATTGTTAAAAATAAAATTTGTGCTTTTAAAAAACTGAAATATTAAGTCAATTAGGTTCGGCTTATACTTGACTTGAATTTTTTTTCAAGTTAATTATAACAATATTTACCCTAGTTTATTTTAGAAAAATAAATAAAGGGAGCTAATTTGTGATTTATTTCAAATTCACTTAAAATAATAATAGTAAAATATATGAAATTACCTTTTTGTCACCAACACACATTAGTAGTACAAACTAGTACTCTCTCCTATCCAGATTAAATGATGTTTTAGAGTTAAACATACTTATTAAGAAATAACACAAAATATCTTTTGTATCTCTAATTAATTATTTCTCTCTCCACAATGAATAAAAAAGGTACTCCCTCCGTCCCTATTTAAATGACGTTTTAGAGATGGACACAAGAATTAAGATAATGATGAAAAATCATTAAATATAGTATTCAATTGTCTATAATACCCTTAAATCATTAATTTATCATAGCACAAGAGTTTAAAGTACCAAAAAAATAGTCGGGGTAATTTTGAAAAAATTATCATTAATTTTCCTAAATTTAAACAAACGTCAATTAATTAGAGACAAATAAAAAACTCTAAAACGTCATTTAAATAGGGACGGAGTTAGTAATGGTCAAAGATGAAGGCAATTAATGAGTTATTGAAACTTTGGTTGTATATGCGGTAAAATAGTTTATGAAATTGCATTTATTAAGCATATTAAATAAAGGTGTAAATTAGAAAAAAATAGTGCAATATTACATAAAAATTCCAAAAGACACTTGAATAAAATTAAACTCCTGAAATGTCATTTATTTAGGATAGGATCATTCATCATATATTCCATCTGATTTAAAATTATAAAACAAACCATATATAGAAATGGAGAAATTATGATGATTCATTCATATACTTGAAAGAGGAAGATACATTAGAAAACAAATCTCAGAATACAATACAAGAAGACTAGAAGAGAGAGAGAGATCTCGAGCAAACAATTCAAAAGGGAATAATCCGAATCAAAACTTTAACAAATAACAACTCACCTACGTACAAATGGAAAAAATACAAATAGTAACAAGAAAGAAAATCAAAGGCATAATCAATATATATATATATATATAACACTGATCAGGTCCGGGAGTCCGGACCTGATCAAAAACGGACCCAATTTTTTATTTTTTAAAATAACTAAAAAATATTTAATATTTTATGGAATCGAATTTTCCATATTATGATGTTTTGGACGTGTTTTGAATATCTATACTAAAAAAATGGTGGTACAATCTGCATGTGCATCTATACATACATGTTATGTTATACGTCTCAAATCACACCCAAAACATCAGATTATGAAAAATATCAATTCTATAATTTTTTTTATTTTTTTGTGTTTTAAAAAAAAGCAAAAAAAAAAAAAAAGGACGGATTTTAAACCTGTCCGGAGTCCGGACAGGATCCGGCTCCTATATATATATATATATATATATATATATATATAAGAATATTCCGATAGTAAAATCAAGAGAGCTGGCTGGCTGGCTAGCTTGATCTCATGTTCTTGACCTTTTGCCAGCCTTTCTTGCAGGAGTCGCCCACAATCTTTACGCCCTTGTTGAAATAATGCTTCACCTCCTTTGCTCTGTCCTTCACTTGATTCTCAAAACCACCCATCTTCTTCTTCTTCTTCTTCTTCTTCTTCAAACCAAGTTTCCAGAGAGATGCTCTTAAGAGAGAGAGAGAGAGAGAGAGTTGGGGACTTGTGGGCTTTTTATTGATTGAAGTTCCTATTATAACAGCTAGCTAGCTAGCTAGCTCCCAAAAGTAGACAGCTACTAAGCCTTTAACACCTCAAGAGTCAAGAAGACTACTCCTTATTCTATGCCTCCAATACACTTTCCACAACTAAAGCTAACGTGACATGCACTAATCCTGCAACAATTTTCAATTTCTGTTTTTTTTAAATACTATTACTATAAAATTCTGATTTGGTACCATCGCATTGCCAATCTGTAAAACCAAAGATATGAATTTCAGTTACTGTTGATCGTTACTGCCGATACCCACCACTAGCATCTTACTTATTGTCAAACATCCAATCCTTCCCAAGTCTAATGGTATACAGGCTCAATATTTTACAGACCCAAGATATATTACCAAAACAATGGACAAAAACAGAAAGTAAGAAAACCCACTCCAAGGTAACAAACAGTTGTTAGCACCATGACTCGTCTCTTTTTCTCTACCCACCCGCTTTCTGGCTAATGCACCACAGCAAACACAATTATAACAAGGAAAAAGCTTCATTAAAATAATCAAAACATGAACCCGCTTCAAAATTTTGAATTAACGGTGGACCATCCTAATACTGAGCTTAAATTTAAAATTTCTGAGTCAATGTACAGATCTAAAGTCGGAAGAATATTATTCATTCAACAACTCCAGATGAGTAAAGAATTACTTTCTAAGGAAAGAGCTTGCAATAGAAAGCCAAGGTCAACAACAGAGATATTTCTCTACAAGTTGGTTTGCTGTTCTGCAAAACATGATTTGATTGTGGCCCCCAGATATAGAATTATGAAACCCCCCCTCTCTAAATTAGACTATAGAATGACACTAATCTTCCAAATCAGCCCTTAATGAAAATTAGTTCAAACACTTGAACCTAATTTTCAAATAATATCAGCCGGTTCTCTAAATTGAGTTAGGAGGTAAGTAGTAAATTGACAACTTTAAACTTTCAGAATGACACTCTCATTTCTGTGATGGAGGGAGTAGTATTATATGTAAGATGTGATTAAATAAAATAAAATCATATTAACATTCCTTTCTACCACAGCAAAATATAAACCGCTGCATAAGAAGCCATTTTTACTTGTCGAAAGGATGGACCCCAACTTTGTACAAACTACAAACTAACTTTGATGTCATTACTTATGGGAATTAAAATGGCAAGTAAGGAATTCAATTGCATAATGCAAGAAGGTAATAATATGCAAGACCCCTTAAAGGCTTAAACTTTAATGACCAACCACAGAGACTAACTGCAAGGTCGAGTAAAAGCAGTAGCATTTAAACCAGTAATCAAGTTATACTACATAGCAATAAACAAATGGATAGGAAATGAAATAAAATGATTTCATTTCTGCAGAATTTCAATAGCAATATATAACCAGAATCCACAGATAAAGTTGCAAGATGTGATATCCCTAATTTATATATGGTCCGACTAATGTGAGGTTGAGTAAATACGATACATTCTAGTCTATATCACACTATAAGGGTAAAGAATCATATGTTTGATAACTCTACTTTTTTTTCTTTGACATAACCTTTTTGAGTGCTACAACATAACGCATCAAATACTTATTTTTAGTGTCTGATATTGCAATAAATTCGCTGAAATATCTACAAAGACATAAATAAAAGAAAATGATCAGGTTCAGTAATCATGATGTAAATGTTATTAATAAGGTCAGGGCATTATACATGGAATGAATGACAATAGAAGAACTTAACTTTCCAGTCCAACAATAAGAGCACCCAAGGACCGAGCCAATGATAAATAGTTGTACAAAGTTCTCACCAGATAAGTGAGCTGCACTAAAAACGGCAGAACTTATGATGACTGCTTGCTGCCATTCCATTGTGGAGGCAAGATATGTCAGTAGAAATCCTCTGTACACAGTTTCTTCCAGAAAGGGAGTGATAAAGCAGTAAACAAGAATGCATGCAGTTACAGAGATAGGGCCACTTGAAATAATTTCCTTCAGTATGGGGTTGTTAACATCCTTCACACATATGGCATAAGATACATTACATGACAGATTAACGTAGCCAGACAATTCTGCACGCATATGGCATAAGATAAATTTACCTGATAGATTACATGATATATGTTTTTAGACGAAACATATATTAGCGAAGGAATAAAGAGAAGGATAGTACTATAAGTTCATACCACATGAATCAAGATACCAAAAATGGCATTTCCTTATATACACAAACACACATGAAGATCATTACTACAAATATGCAGTAATAAATGCCTTTAAAACTCTGTAATCCAATATCTGATGAACTTAGATAACCTATATCAACATATATTCATGCATGCATCGAGAAATACTTTATCTAACACCCCTCCCCTCCAAATAAATAAATTAAGGAAAAAAAGAAATTCATTGACTTAATACTTCTGCAGGACACAATTCAAATATTGTAGATGAGTTTATCAAATTAACCTTGGGGCCAATCAATCTATCAGCAAGGAATGATGTAAGAAAAACCAAGAAAACAAGAAATCCAAAGCCAAGAGCTGATGCCAGCAACCAGTTCCTTTCCTTTGATAACTTATTAGCTTCAAAGAAGCTAAAAGGCTTATACTGAGGCTTCGCAGTGAACCTTAGTAGCAGCAAAACCACAACTAGCTCTAGTGTTTGTAATACAAGTAGCGACAATGCCTGCGCCACGAGAAGGAAATTAGGTCTAAATCAATGTGCAAGAAACAAGCTTATCAGTTGATTACAATGCAAACAAAAGTATAACTAATGGAAACATTCACTTTTTCAAGAGTAAAATCATGGCAAATAAGACTCGGTGCATATTTAACATCAGCAGCACTTTATCATTCACCAATGACGTATTAAAAATCTCTACTTTTCATCGTCTTCTCTTGGTATAATTTTCCACAAACAGGTGGCCTTAGGCAGACACTAATTTTGCAATATTTTTGGCAGAAATGCTTTTAATGTAAATAGAAGTCTGCACTAAGTTGTTCAAATCAAGTGATAAGAGAACTCATAATGAAATCCAGTATACTTGAAAAGAATGATTATAAAGTATTAGAAGTTTTGTTAGGGTCGCTTTAAATAGATTATAGTTCCTACAAATACCAATGTGGTTAAGAGAACAGATCAAGCACACATATAAAAAAGATTATGCAGTTTTACAATTTCACTTACGACTACAAAAGCAACAAATTTACACTGTTTTAGCACCAATAAATCCAAAAGAAGCATGCCTCGCCCCTTTCAGCCTGAAACTAGCTCATGTCTAATTGGTGCCCTTATGAATCAGTTGGATGAAAATGTTAGCTGATTTGCAGACTATTTAATTTGTTTCAAGTAACAAAGTACATGAAAAGCATTTCTGTAATGAGTTCACAATTTACATGGATTCTATATAAAAACCATCCGCTTCACAAATCCACAATACAAGACAGTTGCATTAAAAAATTCAATGTTGATAGGTAAAGAAAACACCACATTATTTTTTGACAAGTAAAACCACCATGTTTTATTTTTTTATGTTCTTAGTACTAATATAAAAAGAATAAAGAAAGAAAGTAAAAATAACCACATAAAACCGAAAATATGACTAAAAACTATTTTTGATAATTACTTATATAGATAGAATGATTGATTAATATCACAGAGATAAATAAATAATTCACTCACCTGATTTTGCTGATCAAAAACAGATTGATGCAAGAATTGGGCAACAATAGACAATCCTCCAAAACTCAAAGGAATATGGAAACTGAACATATATAAAGCCATAGTGCTCCATATACTCCCAGTATCGCATGGGATATCTGATTTCAGGACTGAGAAACCCTGCAAATTAAACGAGAGGTCACCCAATATTGGAGCAGATCTACAGTACCATATATAACAAGAGACGTATAAATAAATAAATGCAATTGCAAATAAGGTAAGTAAGCTTTGCAAAATCACAAGCACTCATGCGTTCATCCATGCATCCAAATAGACATGCGGGTGTGGAGTGCACATGGAAGTCATTAGCTTCGGCAAATTTACAGAACAAAAACCCAGATATCCTAGGTAAGCTGTCCCTGAACAAGTGAAATGGTAAGGCATGATCTCAAACACATATTGATTGAATCGTAAATGCCTAACATTTTGTATCCTAAAGCATATTTAACATCATAAGTCATAATTATCATAAAGAAGTCCGGATTCCACACGTGTTGCTTCCCTAATATCATAAATTGCTCCACAAGAACTCCTTAATCCATCCATCCTCCTCTAATGCTATAGGAACATCCTCTTCTCATTTTTCTAAAGTTACTTGCCACAAACCTGTCTCAGTTCTACTTATTTAAAAATGAATTTGAGTTCACCGCAGTTTCATTTCGTATTTAGAAATAAATGGGAATTACAACTCACACAGGCAGTCTAAGTCTACTAATACATTCGGATTTTATTTCGCAAACAAGCAATTAATTTATTTTTACCATTAATTACAAAAAAATACGATGAACAACTATCAATAAAGTTCTTTCTTAGACAGAAATCCAAAAATAAAATAAAATTGTATGATAGCATTCAAGTGTAAGTTAGAACTTTACACAGTTGTTCCAGCAAACAGCATAGAGCAAAAGCCAAAAGCCAAAAATCAATTAGGATTGTAGTGAAGTGTAAAGTACCTCCTCAGAGGGTTTATGGGTGTTTTCATTTCTGATGCAACAGCACTTGATAGAAGCTCTGTTGCTGGATAACTTGGAGTCGGTTAGGATTGGCTTCTGAAAAATTGGGACAAATTTGGGAATTGGCGCCACTGGAAGACATAAACTACGGGGAGGAATTGAATGATGATGCATCACCACTCTCATTTTCAACTCGCGCTGTGTTTCTGACTTGTGAGTTTGGATGGAAACTGAGGTGAGGTGAGGTGAGGTGAACATGTCGGGTATACAGGTTAATTGATCGACTTATGATCAAACTAATTTTATGGTAATGGATCTGAGTCGAGCTTAAAGTGATTTATTCATAAGAATAAAATTGTAATGTACCAAGTTAAACTTTTTCTTTAAATTGATAAACATAGGAAACAAATTTATTTTGTTTTTTATTTTCTATAATAAAATTTAATTTCTCTTACTTTATTTCCGTCTCAATCTCACTAACACTATTACTAAACTTCATTTTCTCCTTTTTACCTAGTTTTGGACGGAAAAAAATAAATAAAAAATACTTAAATTAGAACGAAAAAATAATAATTACTACTCCATTACATAGTAACTTGTTTTGTGAGAGCCAATGCTCAGGCACTCTTGAGACTTGAGAAATTGAAATCTAATAAAATGTATCATCTATATATTGTAAATAAGTGACGTGACGTTTTTATTTTTTGAACAACAACACTGCATAAAAATGATTGATTGCGTGGGTAACAACTAACAACCTTATCTAATTGCGGATATGTAAATGGTGCAAAATGATAATAAAATATATTCCATATCCATAAAATGTCCATGTCCTGTTGTTGTATATATTTTGCTATAAAATTTCTAGGTTTATCAAAAAAGAAAATCTTACTTTTAAACGAAAATATATATATATATATATATATATTGTTTGAAAAAAATATAATTTTGTTTTTCCAAAATTGAGTGGTTTAAAAGTTTTTATATTTTACTAGTAAATAATGGAGTATTTCTAAATTAAATTAGTCTACCATCAAAGAAAGTGATGAGATGAGCGGCGGCAGGGGCCAGTGAAGGTGTTAGTATAGACAAATGGGAAGCTGGATCATAACAGAGCTGCAAAGAAACTCGGCGAAATGGGATAACGTAGTCAACCAAATAGTGAGGCTGGAGAAAAAGACTTTCCCTAAACACGAATCCCTTGCTCGATCTTTCGACGATGAACTTGGAAAGAAGAACAGCGGATTGCTTTACATTGATATTGATGGAGATGTTGCTGGCTATGTCATGTATTCCTGGCCTTCTTCACTCTGCGCTTCCATTACAAAACTCGCAGGTTTCATCTCGCCCTCCCCCCTATTTCAATTTTTAGTTATTAATCTTTCTGTGAATACATATATTGATTTCATTTAAGAATCTTATGTATTACTTTTACTATTATTGTCTACTTTTTTCTGGGTTTGTATTGTTAATTGAATCTACTGAAAATTAAATATAAATACCCATTTGGTGAAAGTAATTAATTATCAACATTCTCATGGAATATTATTGCCTCGTAATCTATGTGGTTTTATACTTCTATTGGGAGAATATGCAATCACTCAATTCAGTAGAAAAGAGATTTATAAGATGAAAGCAGTGGTTTAAATTGCTTATTCGAATTCATATTTAACATTGAACCCGGAACCTGAATGTAATTTGGCTTCATTATTATACTTCTTTTCTCTTACTTAATTTGGTGGAACTGCAAAACACTTCTCTTGGATGAGATTAAGTATCCTTGAGGGCACATTTGGAAATCTGTATGCTTAGTTTGGGCTAGACATAATAATAGACTCCTCTCTTAATTTGGTATCAAGTATTGTGTCCAGGTAATCCACCTGGTGGCAAAAGGAATTGATATGAGAAAAAAGAAACTGCAAGATCACAGAAAAATGGGTCCTCCTCTGTCTATACATCCAACCATACATCTTTAGAATCCCCCCACCCCAGGTTATTTTGGTTTAGATGCAGAAAATACTGGTGGGTAATTGTATCTACCGAAATTGCTTTGAGGCCACCATACGCATGGCGGCTGTTAAAAATGGCATGCTTATGGCAAACTGATTACAAATTAATTCTTTGCATTTTATTTCATGTTACATGTCCTTCATAAGCTAGAAGCATCATAGCATTGGCAGGACCTCAAGGCCTTTTTTTTAAAACCCTTTTGTCAGTATGCCTTGTGTTTAGAAAGGTAGGAAAGGTAGCAAGGTCCCTTTTCTTTAAACGCAGCTCCTGGATTGTGTAGATGATATGTTTTCCATTGCAAGGATCTGCCTCAGAATATCCAGGTTATCCTGGCTCTCTGACCTGCACTATGTAGTTTCCCCTTTAATTTATACTTAAAAGGCTTTCTATTCCAATGTGAAAAAGATACTTCTGGTTCTGGTTGTTTCCTTGTAAGTTTGTGGTGGTTGAATGGTTGGATGGGTTGCGGTTTGGTGGGGAAGGGATGTTGTTTAAATTCTTTTTTGGTTCTCCCTCTCATGCTTTTAATTCCATTAACATCTTGAGGGTATTTGCTTCATTATAAGCACACCAGGCTTCTCGTTACGGAGAGAAAGGACAATAAAACAGTTATTAAAATTTAATTTTGATGAAATGATTTGAAGATGCAAAAATACTTGCTGTATTTGTCACCTGAATTTGGTTTATTCTGTAATGCTTTTCTTCCTATTGCTTGTAAATGAAAATTAGTAAAGGAGAACTACAGGAGACAAGGCCATGGAGAGGCACTGCTGAAAGCAGCAATAGAGAAATGCAGGGGTAGAAGTGTCCACCGCATATCACTTCATGTAGACCCCGCAAGACTAGCAGCCATAAATCTCTACAAGAAGTTTGGTTTCCAAGTTGATAATCTCATAGAAGGTTACTACTCTTCAGACAGAAACGCGTATAGAATGTACTTGGATTTTGAAAGTTACTAGCTGATGGAGAGAGCTAGAAGTGTCCACTGTATATCACTTCATGTTGACCCCTGAAGAATCGCAGCCATGAATCTCTACAAGAAGTTCGGTTTCCAAGTTGATGATCTCATAGACGGCAACTCTTCAGACAGAATGTACTTGGACTTTGAACATTAGTTGTAGATGGAGCTCAAATAAGGGTTCATGTCCATGACTTTCAGGAGATTTCAGCTTTTGCCAAGCCTCTCCACATAATAAACAGTTTCCTTTTTTCTTCTTCTGATGTTTAACCTAAGCTTTGTTTATCAATTATCATCTTATTTGGGTGGTTGTTCTCTTTGGGGGCAAATCCCTAGCTCTACTGTATGACTTGAAATGTGTTACAGAATTTGGTTTTCATCAATGTTACAAATCCAAGCTTCACAAAGCTTCTCATGATTCTAGTGAATGCCATTAACATAAGATATATGGACCTATTTGTGCATTAAGAAAACTCTTCTTGTGAAGGCATGTTATGCTTCACAAAGCCACTCAATTCTCTAATGAATGGCATCAAAATCTTTTACATTTCCATATGATTCACTCACATTTCATAAGAATAACATTAAATCAGGTAAAAATAAATCACAATAGTTAATTTATTATCAGGGTGGTATTGTAAAAAAATAAAATAAAAAATACCTTTATAAGGTGATGATGTCTCATGAGCTTGCTGAAGTAAGTTTAAGAAATGATCTTCACTGCCATGTTCATTAATGTTGGTTGCACATCGGAAAGTTCAAAGGCTATTTATACTTTGCCTAATATTAAAAGAAAAATACAATAAATAAATGTGAATTTATTTAATAAAAAACTAATATCATAAAATTAATATTATTAGTAAAATGAGTTCACATTCTAATTATAATTTTGGTGGGACCGATGGAGTAAAATAATGAAAACAGACAAAAAGCCGGAAGCATCTATTTTTTGGACTTATTAGCTATAATTAAGGGGACAGTTTAATCAAGAAACGGTGACGACTCCAAAAAAGGAGCCTAATTTTTTTGCTCAATCATCCGATTTCTCTCTAACCCTTCTTCCTTTCCTTAGGGTTAGGGTTAGGGATTTGATAGGTAAGCGAATTGATTCGGCAACAAAACAATGGGGAGAATGGCGAGGAGTTGCGTTCAGTCATTGCTAAAGCTTGTCAATTCGGTGATTGGAATGGTCGGCCTTGCTATGATTCTGTACTCTCTTTGGATGTTTAGGGTTTGGCAGAGACGCATGGATGGTCCCGATTACCCAGCTCCATGGTATCATTCTCTCCCTCTACATATATATATCTTTTTAAACTTTAATGGCGGGGCAATCTGAAATAAATGATAAAGGCTCTGTTGCTTTTACCTTATTATGTTGGTATAAATTTAAAATTAAAAGGAAAAAATAATTATTTTGTAGTCTAGTTTTCTTGTTTGGAAATTCACTAATGGGATTAAACATGAAACAAATGAAATCTTTGAGTGGTCTGAGTTCTGTTAGCAAACTAAGATAGCTGAAATTAATTTATTTAGGAATGCAGCCCCTGTAAAGAAATAGCATAATTAATAGCTAGTTTTTGTTTTTGTTG
Source organism: Panax quinquefolius (assembly GCA_020205615.1). Lineage (NCBI taxonomy): Eukaryota > Viridiplantae > Streptophyta > Magnoliopsida > Apiales > Araliaceae > Panax > Panax quinquefolius. Next base: position 96,347,429 of record CM035170.1, on the reverse strand, counting down.
GCACGTTCTTTACTTATTTTAGGGAAGGAAAAAAAGTACCAACTTTTTTAGCTTCTAGTACTTTTTACCCAAGTACCTTACGTGGTCCTTTTATTTTTTTGTAGGTTCATCTACACAATCCTTGGCATTGGTGCTTCTTTGTGCGTGATCACATGCTCAGGTCACATTGCTGCCGAGACTGCTAATGGTTGCTGCCTTTATTTTGTATCCTTTAATTAATTGCTGTTGGTGATGATCAGCTACTTAGTCCCTTCCTAAGTATACCTATATAATAAGATATGGTGTATGTCTTTAAGAAATTGTATAGTGCTAAGGTGATTTGACATTGATGTCTTCATTAATCCATCAATTTAGTTATTTCTTTTTCGGTTTTCCCTTTGTACATGTGTAGCTTCTCCTAGTAAGTAACAATTATCTGACCTCTAAATATAGGCATGGTAGTCTATTTTAGCTGTTGCTCTAGAAGCTGGATAGCTTGAGCACTGATGGCCTACTTAAGAGGTTGCCAGTTCTATCTTGGAGCTGGGGAATACCTTGGTTTTGATGGACAATAAAGGAGTGAATGTCTGTGCATAGCATTTCTATGTTCTTTGCTAAAATATGATGTTAAAAAGAGATGCATTTTCTGTTCTTCCTTACAATTTTACTAGCAATTTCACTGACTTCAGTTTTGTGACTTTTGGAAATTTTCATTATATAAATTGTAAATGAAAATATCTTAGGATGGGGGGTTGTCTCAATAAAAGACATTATAACTTCATTGTTGACCTTAAGTGGGTGTAGTACATGCTATTTGTCTTTTTGCTCCTCATGCTGGAAGCTGCAGTTACTGTGGATGTATTTTTAAACCGCGACTGGGAAGAGGTACACTGTAATCATAAAGATTTATCCTTCAGTTTATACTTTAGAATATAAGTCCTTTGTGTATTGGAAGATATAGAAAGACACTTATTCTTACCATTCTTAATTGTTTCTACTTGGCATCAGGACTTCCCAGAAGACCCAACTGGGAAGTTAGGCGACTTGAAAAAATTTATCAAGGAAAATTTTCAGATATGCAAATGGATTGGCTTGTCCATTGTGGCCACACAGGTCTCTCTCTCTCTCACCTACACACACCCCCGCATACACAGAAAAAAAACACAATGGCATTATCAATGGGTATACCAACTTACATGCTCAACCAATGTAACCTACTTATATCTTTCACTCTTAGAGGGCTAATGAATACAGACTTAGAGCCTTTTAAGAATCAGATATCCATGAATGATCCATTAACGAAACTTGTTTTGAATCTTTCTTCTGCTTGACATGCGGTACATTATCAATTTCTTTTTGGAGCTTTCCAAGTTCAGACATCTTTGACCTCCACGGGATAAGCATTGCTATTGGAAGGAGACATTTCTGAAATGATGCAATGAGAGACTATTAGCCTTTTAAGTACTCGCATAAAGTTTTCATTTTATTCACAATATATTTTTAGGATTAATTCTATTATTTAGGACATTAGTTTGACATTTGAAAGTCGTAAGCGATATGCAATTAAATATTATTAACAAAATTGTAGAGTAAATAAAACAGAAACAATCTTCATTAACTAACTTGAGAAATTATAATCAAATCTAGTAATTAAATATCATGGGACAAATAATCTTTTTTTTATATAAATTAAAAAAGAAAAAGAAAATAATTATATAAATAAGAGACGATGTACAAGTTAGATGACCAAAAATCCTCTTAGAATGAAAAAGAAAACACAGGATTACATCTCAGCGGAGGACAACCTTTCATCCCTATTGCTGGAAATAGTTAAACCCCTAAAAGAAGAACAAAATTCTACTTTGTCACTCCAACATCGGAAGGAGAGACTTTCATTTTAGAAAAGTTAAACATTTTCAAATACCCTAAAGGATTGCAAACATGCCATAGCTTCTTAAGATCCTCATTTGGAGGATTGAAAAATAAGTAACCAATAACAGTATAAATTATTAATCTTAAGAGTACATCCATATATTAAAAGAAATTTCTGTTCGTCTCTCTCTGACTCTGTCACAAACTTTTTGTATTTGTTATATAGAGAGAGACCATGTATGTTTCTCACAGCACATCTTTGGTATGTTTTACATAAATTATGAATTTACCCAGCTCTTAACACAAATTATAGTCTGTCATATTTGTATTTGATGAAAATCCTAGAGAGAATAAAGAATATACCTTTTGTCACTCCGGTAAAGAGATGGCAGAACATGAGGCTACTGGTATTGAACCTAACCCAAACCATACAATTATCTTTGTTTCTAATCTCTATCAGATATTGATTGTATTCTTTTAAAGTGAAAAGTCCTAGCTAAATCTCTTTGTCGTAGTTGATTGCCTATGCTTTTAACTTACAGGGACTATGCATGATATTTGCTATGATTCTCAAAGCTCTTGGGCCACATCGTGAAGCAGGCTATGAGAGTGATGATGATTACACTCCAGAGGGAGTCCCACTCCTGAAAAATTATGCTCACCAACCTCCTTATGTTGCTGGAGTCCCTCCCTATGGATCTCAGAAGGATTCTTGGAACGTAAGGATTAGCAAATAAGGTAGGGTGTTGTTAACTTAGCGTCTCATAAAATACTGTTGAATCTTTTGTGTGATAATTGTCTGTGTATGATATCGAATTTGTGACCACCTCATCCTTGCTCCTTTAACTTAAAGTTATTGAACTATATGTCTTTGTAAGAGCCTCACTCTTCTTGTTGCATATGATCAAGCCAGTATTTAAAACCATTTTCATTTTTTAAGTTATCCTTTACTTTTTAACGAGTCTGCTTGAAATTTTATCATATATCTTTGTGTACATATATTTCCCTGTTTTATATTGTATGAAAAAATGTTCCTTGCACTTTCTTCACGAAACTTGTATATTGACTTTTGTTATTTAGTAATATAAAACATGGATTTTTGTGGTTGGATTTCCTCCCTTCTCTTTTTCGTTGCGTCTTTCTTCATGGTCGACGTATTTTTATTTTACTAATGTCTTAATGACATTGACAATGCGGCACCTGTTTATTGCATCTGGCCCACTTTCTATGCAGGACATCTGTTCTAGAATCATTGGAGTAATCCGAGATGGTTAGAATTATCCATTTGGTTAGATCTTTGTAGAATATTTTTGCAGTTTCTTCACTTTCAGTTTCATGAAATCATATTGGACTTGTTTACACTTTTAAATCTTTGATCTATGATACACGGAGTCGGACTCTTTCACTTTTCCATAAAGTACCGTGTCCGACACTCGACACGCCAACAAAGGTATGGGTATTGGACATTTCATTTTAGTGTAAAATTGGCAAAAATTGAGAAATATCCGTGTCGGACTCTTCAAATTACCGTGTCCAACTAAGTATTATCTGAGTCCGTGCAACATAGCTTCTGATTAGTATCTTATTCAGTAAAATGTACTCCCCCCGTCCCATATTATATGACGTTTTAGAGTTGTGGACAAGAATTAGGAAAATGATTGTATAACATTAAATATAATCAATTGTCTATAATACCATCATATTTATCACATACTCTCTTATCTGTAACATTTTCTCGTGAGGGGTAATTTTTGGAAAGATTGTAGTTAATTGTCCTAGATTATATAAAACGACAAATAATTTGGAAAAAATGAAATCATCTAAAACGTCATATATTAAGGGATGGAGGGAGTATATGTTATAGACAATTCTTTGTTAGCAAATAGAATCGAATTATTATTAACAACCACACAGAGGGTTGCAGAAAAAAACAAAAAACAAATAAACACATCTAATACTAAGCGGTTTCCTACTTATTGAAGATGATATAGATACATTTTTTTCACTCTTCTATAGTCAACAAGAAAAGCTCTTTGGTGTTGCTCAAATTTAGTCCTAAAAGTCCACAAATTCTTCAAAATGTTTTTTTTTTTGTAATATGTTATTTTGTTAAGATTAAGCACGATTTAGGTAAACTTTGAGTTGTATAGCTATTTAGTTTCTTCTACAGTTGGTGATTTGTGGTATACAAATCTGACCTTTTCTTTCTCCGTACAGGTAAAGTGGTTTTGAATTGGATGAAGTGGTAGTAGACTATGATAATCAAGGTGGTAATCTGAGGTGTAGAAAGAAGCAAGTGACACTAATTATGTGCATAATTGTAAATGGTCAATTGATATCATACAGTGACAAAAAAAGCATCCCGAGTTACAGTGTTGGGTGTCCATTTTAGTCAGTCAATATATTATAATACCTATAAAGTTGCATATTTTTTATTGTCATCTCATTTTAGTTAGTTATGGTGCTCACATCCCTCCCTATAAACATCATTTTTGGGCTTTGGCCTGGTTTCTGCCCTCTAGACGAGGGAGTGGCAACTCGGACACTCTTGTTCCGAGTTTTCACCAGCCAGAAAGAAGTAGGGGATTGCCATCGGTCTCTGTAGCACCACGGAGTATTTTGGTTTTGATATGAATAATTTTTCTTTAGTCATTTTAGAGGGGCTTGATATATCACACTTTATTAAAAGAAATTATACATGTGAAAAAGAAAAACCTGTTTTACCTTGTTACTTTTGGTATATCGAGTTGAGCTTATTTGTTACTATCTCCGTTCCTAAAAAATTGTCGTTTATTTTTGCACATTGATTAAAAAAGTATCATTTACCAAGTAAAATTTGTTTGAAATTTCATCACTACCCTTTTATGGGAAGTTGAAAATTATTAATACAAGGAAGAGAATTTCTTGGGACAATAAGAGAAGGTAGGAGTAATATAGGAAAGTAAATAATTTATTCTCTTCGAAAGTTGTAAATGATAAATTTTTTGGAATAATTTTTTTTTTTAAAACGATAATCTTTTAGGAACGGAGGGAGTATAAAGGTGAAGAATTCAATCAGATTCAAAATCGTGGTGTAACGTGTATGCATGTTCCGGTCATGGAATAGATGAAATAAATTAAAAAATAGATTTTTGTTCAGAATAAAATCTTATTGTAACTATCCATATCCGGTTCATCCTTCGGAATCATATCACATCCCGGATATGATAAAATAGGATGAATTGAGACGGTATTTTGTAAATACGTAATTATTTTGAATATATTAACCATTTCTTTTTTTTCCGATCGCCTCGAAGGGACAAAATCCATCTTTTACTATCTTTATTTTTTGTTGTTGTTGGTACAACCTTTATTTTAAAACTCATGCATGCATTGTAAAGATTGGATCTAAACTCGAAACCAAAATAAGGCTTAACCCGCTTTTAAAAACATAAATTAGGTCATTTTAACTCATTGCAGGAGCATTAAAAAGTTATAATAAGTAGTTAACATTTTTAAAACTCATACACGCATTGTAAAGATTCGGGGCTAAACTTGAAACTAGAATTCAAAAACATAAATCAAGTCATTTTAACTCGTTGCAGGCGCATCAAAAAGTCATAATAACATACATTTTAGATAGTAGAAATAAATCCATACATACATACAAATCTCCACTAAGTGGGACTGAGATTTTAAACACCCATTTTGTAAAAGTTAGGTTCTCATGACTTTTCCGGGTTCCCTTTAAGATTGCCTTTGGAAAAGTTTGATTTTCAGTGGACAAACATTTTGGAGAAAAATTATTGCTTTTTAAGCTTTATACCTTTATACGCGCATTACAAAATAGTATCTGATTGTAATTAAACTATATTTCTTCGACTGTAACTACCATATTATCATACTTTTGTGTGACATAATTAAAAGAATATCAATAATATTCTTGTTTTGCCCGCTCGTATTGAAAAACAGTATATATAGACAAAAGTACATGAGTTCCATCCATATGAACAATAGTTTCCTGAATATTTGAGATTTAAAAGTAAATAGTTAGTGATCTAAAAATCATACACACACACACACACTGTGTGTTGGTGAAAGTTGAAGATATCTTCACATCACATGTATGTATGTATTAATTTTATATACACAAATTTCCAACTCTCTTGTTTAGTTTTTTGGCTGGATGCATATCAAGCATGTGTAATGGTGTTGTTTTTAAGTGAGGGTAGGACCAATTTGTCTGTTGTTCACTGCTCTGCTGCTGCAGCAGCAGCATCTTCTTCTTCCAAACTCTTAGGGCATTGGATCACCCCCCACAAACACTTACTACTACTAGTTACACATTCTCTCTATCCTTTTGTTTTTGTATTACTAGTATTTTTTCTGGCTGAAATAAAACAAACATAATTTAACACCTTGATTTTCCCATTTATACTACTAATGTGTTAAGAAGTGTATTCAGTATGGGAATAAATAACAAAACAAAAAAGATGTTGAGTTGTCATTTCAGTTTAGTTAGCTAAATTTGAAATTTCAAAAACTCACAATTAAGAAGGAATTGGAATGTTAGATTACTAGAGCATAGATATTACGTAGTAGTAGTAGTAGTAAATTCAATGAGTGGTCGGTGGTCAGGTCCACTAATTGAATGGAAGGAAGGGACACTTACACTTACAATTACAATTACAAACACTAGCTAGCTAGACAGCTTCTTCTTCTTTTTTGGCTATCTGGCTGGGCCACCAATCTCAATAATTCTCCACCTCTTATTCGTTGCAATGTGCTTGGGGTAATAATTATCGACACACATCCAATATATGCTTATGCTTATATAATAAAAGCACTTCTCCACCCTTTGCTCTTGCTCTTGCATTGCATTGATTTTGTCTATTGAACTTTAAATAATTCTACCAACAACACCACAAAGAGAGAAAGATAAAAGAGAAAGAGGGTCAGAAAAATCAGCCCAAACCCCTTTCCATCTTTCACTCTTTTTTCTCACTCTTTTAATACGTCTTCATGTCTCCCCCCCCCCCCCCCCCCCCTCCCCTCCTCTCTCTCTCTATCTCTCTCTCTCCGAATCTACCGAATCCAATAAACAAACACAAGATAAGATTGATTAGTAGAATGAACGATTACGAATGAATGATGTTGACCAAATTGCCCTTCCTCCAATAATAATTAATATTGCACAGCCGACACGTAGGGGGCATACGGAATTAACGCCTTAACCGCCGGTGGGCTCACAAAAAGGCAGTACCACTGCCGCTAATCAGATGGGTGGGGACGTGGGGTTCACTCACATGGACTATACTGTATCTATAACAAACAAACCAAGTCTACAACATCTTTTTTACAATATAAACACAAGGAAAATTGCTCACTTCTGTCTTCAAGATTAGAAAACTCTCTCCTTTTTTTCTTCTAACACATTATTATTATGAAGAGCTGTCGTCATTTTCACCCATCTTTGCCTCTCCGCCTCTGTTTTTTGTTTGTGCTTTATTGTTTCATGGTCTCGGCGGCGCCTCTCCACAGCGTTGCGGACCTACATTGGCGTCCAGCCACTGCTACTTGGTACGGTAGCCCCGACGGCGATGGAAGTGACGGTAAAACTCCCTTCCAATATAATTCCATTCACTTCCCTGCCTGCCCCATGCACTACTTTTCCCCATTCATTGCTACTGGCTACTGGCTACTGCTATGCTTTTTAACTTTCCTCCTTTTGCCCCATGTTTAGCGCTTAATTTATGATTTTCGGTGCAACGCATGCATTACACAGTTATGTTGTAGTAGTAGTAATTTGAGCATGGAAAATAATAATAATAATAATAATTTTAACATTGAAAATAAAAAATAGTAGTAATTTCTAACAAATTGCACCTGACCCTAGATTTTTTAGCATCCAAAACCAAAAGAAAAACAGAATTTTTGCTATTTACTCTACATATAATTAATGATGATTTATATTTATGGTGTTAATAATATAGGTGGGGCATGTGGGTACGGATCCATGGTAGATGTGAAGCCTTATAGGGCCAGAGTAGGAGCAGTGAGTCCAGTTCTGTTCAAAGGGGGTGAAGGCTGTGGGGCCTGCTATAAGGTCAAGTGTTTGGACAAGTCCATTTGCTCCCGCAGGGCCGTAACGGTCATTATAACGGACGAGTGTCCCGGTGGCTACTGCTCCGGCGGTCGTTCTCACTTTGACCTCAGCGGCGCCGCGTTCGGCCGCATGGCCATTGCCGGTGACAACAACCAGCTCCGGAACCGCGGTGAGATCTCCGTCATCTACCGTCGGTACGTACCCACTTATATTATGTACTACTACTACTACTTTAACGGTCTTTTTCTGTTCTTTTGTCGGTTTGTTTGTGTTTATTCATTTGTACTTTTTGATTCTAATTATATTTAATTTAATTTAATTGGGTTCACTACTTTAAAGATTGTTGTAGTAGTTAAATTCCAACTACCATTTCCAATGACAAAGAAGCCCTTCAGTTTTCAGTTTGTGTTTCCTTTTCGTATTATGACTTTGACATTATTGTCATTCTCTTTATGAATTGAACCCATAATTTGACTGTTGACTGTTGACTGTTTTATCACTGGGACATAGCCATAGTAGGTAGTGCTAATTAAAATATATTTACCTGAACATCTAATGTCACACTTAAATAAACACAAAGGTAAAATAATAATTCTTTTTTTTAAAATTTATTCGTCTCTATTTTTAATATTATTTTTTACCTTATTTTTTTAATAGTACTCTCCTTTAACTTTAAAAAAATTAATTGAAAATAACATAACATTATTAACTTTGATATTGAAATCAAAATCATACTCCTTTTCTCCCTTTCCTCTATTTTATTGTTTCAAAAAAAAGTTGGGAGATTATTTTTTTTGACTACATTAACACACCCATAACATAATTTGAAGATAAATTTTCTTTTTTAATAGACCTGTATTTTTAAATTAAAACAAATAAAATTGCGAGTAATAAAAAGGAGAGTGTCAGAGAGAGGGAGAGAAAAAGAAGGTATTGGGTATTTGAAATATTTTAGGTAGCTCCTCCTTTTATATTGAATGATTTATTTATTTATTTATTATATTTGTTTGTTTATTAATTTAGGACAGCATGTAAATATCCTGGGAAGAATATCGCCTTCCATGTGAATGAAGGATCGACGCCTTACTGGCTCTCTCTTCTAGTGGAGTTTGAGGATGGAGATGGTGACCTTGGATCGATGCATATTAGAGAGGTATAATATTAAATCTTTTTTCTGTATTATTTTTACTTCTATTTAATCAACAAAACAACTCTATTGATCGAGCGCATCATCATCTTTGGCGGAGCCAGCCAAGATCTATCTTAGATAAATTTATGTTCATGTATAACAAAATTATTAGTGTTGTTGGCCTGCTGGAATATTTTTGAAAAACTTTTCCATCCACAATTTTAAAGAAATATATATTCGAGAATTAATATTGCTTTATGAATGGGTAATGAATTGGCCGTCGATTATTTCTTAAGAGTAAAGGGGCATGTGGTGACCTTTTTTAACGTCTGGAAACATCTACCGACTTTGCGTGATCGATCTTCAAGGGTCGATCTCAGATTGATCAATTGATAAAAATTAATTTTATACTACTAATTAACCGACCCTGACTTTTTAGAATCACATGCCGAGACAAGTGCGTGCGTAGTTTTGTCAAATACTACTACTTCAGTTGCAGTTGCCTAATATATATGGGGCACTGCCTTTGGCAAGAAAAGTGAATTCATGATATATTTGTTTTGTTTTGTTCAATTCAATCTTATATGCCACACTCATTTGTCCGTCGTGCAACCCCCACCCAGTGTGCTCCAAGCCTTTGTTTTTTAGTTTTTGGGCTAGTGTACTCTCTTTGTCCCAAAAAGAGAGTCCCATAGGTAATATATCTTGATTGGTTATGCAGGCAGGGTCAAATGAGTGGCTAGAGATGAGTCATTTGTGGGGTGCAAATTGGTGCAGAAATGGGGGACCCATGAAGGGACCATTTTCGGTGAAGTTGACCACACTCTCAACCGCTACGACTCTCTCCGCAAGAGATGTTATTCCAAGCAAATGGTCTCCAAAAGCTACTTATACCTCTCGCCTTAATTTCTACTAGTAATTAATACGTTCGTACGTGTGCTAAAGATTATACTAGTACTATTGTGTTTGTATTTATATTTAATTCTGCTGTTTGTAGCCCTCTCCAAAGGGAGAGTGAGCGTTGTTTTATTAATTCCCCCTAGCTCTTTTTATTTATGTGATTTGGGTGTGCAAGTCAATTATGTAGGTCTTTATGTTTCTTGGTTGGAATCTTTATAATTAATAATAATATTAGTACTATTTTGAGTGTATTAATTTAGATACTTCTTATTGCTGAAATGCATGCAGTATAAACAATAATCTCCTTAATTAAGACCAGGAATATGTATGTAAACATAATTAGGGTACAAACAAGCATAGAATACTACTCCCTCCATTTCTGTTTTTCAAAAATACGTAGTATGTATATTTAAATATTTATTACTTGTGTAAACTAGAAAAAGGAAAAAGAAGAGAAGATATTGGTTGTGATCGAAATGTGGATGTAAATTCAGTAGCATGCATGTGCCATAACAATGGTACGGGACAAAGGGAGGTACATTTTTCATGAAGCTGATAATTAAGGTGGTAGTTGCTGCTGTTGTCTTTTGAGTTTGCATGTGCTGCCTGTGCTGTGGGGAGGAGCCCGCCCCGCCCAAAAAGTGAGTGGATGGTAGAATGTATGAAAAAGCTGTGGATAGATAGGCGATAGCAATAGCAATAGCAATAACATCAACTCTCACATGTAGTCGTCCTAGGGTTAATTTGAAGCTCTAAATAAATAAGTTAGTTTGATAGGTGGGTCATGCCCATTTTGTTCAATTCCTGGCCTCCACTCCCAAAAGATCCTCAACATGCATGCGAACAATCTCTCTCTCACACACGCACAAAATCCTTTGCTAGATGATTTTTTTTTAATTTTTTGGCTAATCGTTCCCATTGATCTTAAAGGGACAAGGAAGTGAGCTTAGGGAAAACATCCCAACCACAAAAAAAAAGGTTTTACATTAATTCCAACAGCCATTTGATGTCATTTTCTTCCGTCAGTCTGCACTTCTTAATTATTTCTTAATTTCTGACTAGTAGTTACATGCACCTAGCTAGTTTTCTTTTAATTAATTTGTTACTATTACTTTTGGACAAGTAAATCATTGTAGTTTGAAGAAGTGGCCTGAGGTGGTGTGTGTTTCCTTTGGAACATATATAATTGGTCTACAACTTGAACTTTAGAGTTCAGACATATACCTGAATGACCATTATTGAAGTCTTCTTCCTATGAGATGGAGGAGGTGGGATCGGAGCATATGTGTTGGAAAATATAGCAATTAACAAGAATAATAATACAATAAATTGGAACAACTTAGCTGAAAAACCGAGGCGTAGCGTAGCTTACTCGTCTAAAAAAGTGATTTACTTGATAATAATAATAATCACAATAAATGGCTACCTGACCGGTCACTCTCCGCGATTCAATCAATAAGTCTCCGATCGTGTGTCTTCACCGGAAGGAGGCTTTGGACTTTATCATGTGGATTGCCCAATTAATGTAGTATATATTTGTGTAAGAAAATAAACCAGATATTATGTGAAGAACAAAAGCGATTTTTGTTAGGAGAAGAAGAAGATGATAATGATATATCACACATACTAAGAAGAATAATAGTGATATTTATAAGGATGATCGAATGTTAGACCTGATAACGTTGGGAATTGCCCATTAATCGTTGGGGGTTCTGAGAAAACGTGTTAATTTAGAGTATTAATTCTAAATGGGGGATTCTGAAATTTTGGAGAATAATCAACAATCCCCACATGATCCAAAATTATCAAAGAGAAAAAAATAAAAGGAAGTGAGAAGGCAATGAATTTTAGATACATAATGTCGATACCTTATGGGTTTGAATCGACACTTAGTGGAACAAGTTCATGATTGTAGATTATAGGTGAATTAAATTCTTGAACCTATTATACGTAATACAATCAATTGAGCTTGCACACATATCTTAAATCTGTATCCACACAAGTCATGCGGTTGGAGCGCGTTCTGGCCACGCGCCCATGTCCCGATTTTCATAAAGGCTACAGAGAGTTTGCGAGGACTCTCATAGGAAGCTACTTACACTTCCACCTTTATATAGGTGAACACATCAAGTGTATACTGACATACACCACCCTTTAGGGGCTATGAGTTTAATTAAGAATCTAAACGATTCATCCTTTCACAATTTGTCAGTAAACACCACATGCACACAAGAAGGGATATAAATAATTGTAGTGCTATAATTAAGTAATTACGTGACTTGTTGTTACCCATTGAACCCAATTCATGGGATATCCAATCACATGGGTTGGGTTTCCATCGCGTATTACTTACTCAAGATATTGGCAATAGTCTCATCCCTCTGGATGCTTCTTGGACTCTCTTTTTAATTAATCCCTTTGTAATCGGATCCGCTAGGTTCTTTTCAGACCTTTCAAATTTCCATGGAAATAACACCGTTTACTGATCAGTCTTCATTATATCTCAAGCGAATACGTCTCTGTTTTCCATTATACACATGGTTCATTACTCTTCCAATAGCAGCTTGAGAATCACAATGCAGAGAGATAGAAGGAAGGAATTGGTTTAGACCACAATATTATGTCTGCGAATAAATTCCTCAGCCACTCTGCTTCTGTACCTGTCAATTCTAATGCAATAAATTCAGATATCATAATAGATTTAACAGTACAAGTTTATTTTGCAGATCTCCAAGAAACAACTTATCCACTTAAAGTAAACACATATCCACTTGTGGAGCTTGTTTCATCATTAGCAGATACCCAATTAGCATCACAATATCCTTCAAAACATTAGGATTATCGGAAAAATGTACACTTATATTAAGCTGCCCTTTTAAATACCTCATTCGACGTGATGATGCATTCCAATGAATTTGCCAAGTCTACTAATGACATATTCAATAGCGAATTGAGTACAATTCATTAAGTACATTACACTTATCAATGATTACGGCATCTTCAATTTGTGCAATATCAATCCCTTTATTTTTCTTTAAATGCACACACTAAAGTCACAAGGTGTTCCTAATGACTCTTCATTAAAGAAATTAAATTTCTTAAGAATTCCATATAATAGAACACAAACCATGTGTTTTTTATTAATTCTCATGCCAAGAATCAAGTTTTTTTTCATGTTAAATTTAGAGAATAAAAATATTTTAATAGTTTTCACAACTTTCTCATCAGTACCAAATATCAGCAAATCATCCACATATAAATAAATAATCACATCACAATTTATGTATAATTCAAATTTTATACATGCTTCATCTTTCTCATATTGTACCTTTATACATGCTTGACATCTGATACAAGCTCCATAATGCTCATACTTCGCATTTCTCAAATTATATAGTTCACATAGAACAATTAATTTAATTTATCAACAGACTATTAACAGTTATTATCACATTTTTGCACAGAGTGCACATTAAAACAATTCACAAGGATTTCACGTAATCTTTGAACATTAGTACATATAACAACAAGTACTGAAAAACTTGCTTTTAAAATTATCAATAGACCGGTCAACTTTTAACTTCTTTTTAAACAAAATAACTAGCTCTCATGTATGATTACTCATAATGGATAACATCTTTTCAAAAGATTGCATCAAATAATTTCATTGCTTCTTCATAAGTTTTAGGGTCATCTTCAGTTATCAAAAGTCTAAATGCAACACTGTTTGAAACATATCCAATTTTATTCCTTTTTGAATTCTGGTATAGCTACTTTAGCTAGACATCCCCACATTTTAAGATACTCCAAGTTAGGTGCATGTGTTATTACAACATGGTAATTTAATTCTAAGCACCAACAATTAATATTTTAAAAATATTAACAAAGTAATTAAATGACAGACAATATTACTCAATTAATATTCCAAGTATGTTATAAACACATTAAAATACTTCCATAAAATTTACAACAGTATCTTATCATCACCAAATATTAATGTAATTTTTTTTTTTTTGAAATTTTTCAGAAAATAATCACAATAACTATTTATTAATTGATTTCCATGATTAAACAATTAATAAAATATTTTCTAAAATTAAATAAAAATTTGTCGGTCAGTTGAGTAGCCATGCATAAAACTCTTGAGACACTGACACCACTTCCTATAGAATCACAATCCAACATTGTTCAAAGAAAGCCGATATGTCTACTAAATAGTAAATAAAACAAGAACAAAATATTATTCGCAACATGAAAGGTATGATACTCATGCATGTAGGACCGACAGGCTCACTGTTTTCTAACAGTAAATGGGCCAGAATGATTCCCAAGACAAGAACCTTTCAAAGGAAAAATAAGCAGATTTATCAAGTAAAACGAGAAATTTAGCTAAACATTCCTCCAAATTACTCCTCGAAACTGGAAACAACTTGATCAATTGGAAAAACTTCTTTTTACCAAACAAGAGAGATGAATATTTGCATGGAATGGATATTCCAACTCTGCAAGTAAGAAATTTCCCTTAGAAACAAAAGCCCAAATGGATCCAAAAATTATTGGAAAAAAACAGAGTGTTTGACACAAAATGTGTGTATTGACAGAAAACAAGGCAGCCCCAAAAAATGGTTCCCCTAGTCAAGGTCACAGGCCTCAGAAATCATGGCGTAAGGATAAATCAAATGGGCCGACCATGATCAAGATTTGGGTCGTCGCTTCGCTTCTTGTTCTTGTAACTATCATGCCCACCACTTTGTTTCATACACTAAATCTTTCTCAAAACGTACTTACATCTTTACGTATCTATATTTATTCGGTCAAGAATTGGAAAAAGTAGGACCCACCGGAAAACCACATTTAAAGGGTAAAATTTCTCTAACCAAACGCGGCATTTCATTCACAAAGGGACACCCATTTGGCCATTTCTCTATTTTCTTTCTCTGGATTTTGTTATTTGGGAGTGGTGGCGCTAATTGGTTCTTGTGGAAGTAGATGGCTATTCAGCAGAGTTGAGGTATCCATCATGACCATGGCTTGTTTCGTCCCCTCATTTTTCTCTAACAAAGTCCAGGTGTCCATTTTATTGCTCCCAATCACATCAGAAAATACGAAATAATATTATGCATCCCAGAAAAGGGAAATAATAATATTAACAAATGAAACACCACCACTGTATTTGGGACTCGGGAGGGTGAAAGGACATATATTTCGGGACTAGTTAATTGTGACGCCCCCAAAATAGGTATACACAACACCCATTCTGAGTCGCCAAATACATGGTACAAGAAGCAAACTACAACTTCAATAATACAAATGTCGTGTGAAATACGACAATATATACTGTGAGTTTAAGTATAATATTGTCTTCTAGACAATATCCACACGCAAATAAATCCCCATCATAATTATTGATTCATTATTTTACAAAAATGGTGAGGACTACTAAACAACTCTCTCTGTAACCTTCATTCCATACCCCCAGTAGTACTCGCTACATTCTCGCCTCACGAGAAAAAAATAGAACAACAAGGAAAAGGGTGAGCTCAACTAGCCCGGTAAAGAATATTATGACTAAGATAATATACAACAAATTATCGTTAGTCTTCAACGAGGAAAAATCGATAGAATACAATAGATAACAAGTTTCGGATCAATATTCGCAATGAAATAATAATTCATAGAAGAGTTACGTGAGAGAATGAAATCTACTATAATCTATGAATTTAAAAGTTCATCGTCTATCTTTTATCCTCAGTAACATCAATCAATATACATCCGGAATCAAATATTCATCTTTGCACTATAAGTGCCAAAGATATTCATCGATTAATCATGTTCATTTAAACACTGCTCATCTTTTGCACTACTGCCAAAGATATTCTTCAAATCATTCATCTTTGCACTACTGGGCCAAAGATATTCTTTAAGAAATCATTCATCTTTGCACTACGGGCCAAAGATATTCCATAATATCATCATTTAAGACCGAGGATGATGAAAATATATTTTTAAAGAAACGAATCCAAAGAAACAAAATGACAAGGATTAAGGATTAAGGATTAAGTACTTGGTTTTATCCACGTCCAAAAATACCTCAAAAATAATCATAGTGGTGTAAAATTCAAGAATGATCAAAACATGGATACAATCATCAAAGCTAGTATCCGAATAGATATTTTGGACAAAAAGAAGAAATTTTATTTTTCGATGAATAATCCAGAGTATCGTGAATAGTCAGATATCGTGAATAGTCAAGATATCGTGAATAGTAACTCAACACCAAAAGATAGAAATTCCACAAAAACATCTTCACGCTTCATGAATAGTACTTTCGTGAATAAGAACTTCGTGAATAAGAACTTCATGAATAATAACTTCGTGAATAGTAACTCATGAATAAGAACCCATGAATAGTAACCCCGACATGAAAAAAGTTCCAAATTTGATAAAAACTTCAGGATCAACATTTCAAAGATAATGATATTGAAGAAATAATATCATTACAAAAAAACATAATATCAATTACCTCGAAAGATCGAGACTTCTAAATTTAAACACAGGATATAAAGCATGACTTGGACTTGCACCGTATAGCAATACTCAAAGTATACTCAAAATACTCACAAGAATACGCTTTCGATAATATAGAGAGAAAAACTTGATTTTACGGTGTGATTTTCAATTCTAACCCAAGCACCCTATTTATAGGAAATTGCTTAGAACACCAAAGCAGAAAATTTAATAAATTAATAATATAATTATATTATTTTCTACACATGTCTAGAATCTGATTTCAGCCATCAAACACATGCCACCTTCTAGAAAAAATAAGAAAAAACGTTTTCTAATTTTAAATATTTTAAACTTCAAAAATCAATTATTTGAGCTTGAACTTCAATAATTCATAATAAATAGCCTTTTCATCAGAAAATTCAAATCTCGCGAGTTTTTATAGGAAATTCAATTCTCTACAACTTTGCGAAGAAAGTTTTTCCAAATTCCAATCGAAATTGACCGAAATCCACAAACGGGCAATTTTACAGGCTATAATCAAATTTCAGTCAATAAATGGGGTCCACCGACATGTTTAACATGTTTTAAACATTTATTGCAACAAAAATACTCTTCCTCCTCGTATACTCATATATCCCACATTCGTTGTAAAAATATCACCGTTAATATATTATTAAAATAATATATTTAAATGAATTATTTTATTAGAAAAAGATAAAATATTAATTTTCAACAATTGTCATTTTAAAATTTTCTCCATCTATATCCACATAAAATCAATATTTTCCACATCATATAAATCAATAATTAATTATTCACAAATAATATTACGAGAATCACAATATTGACAACCGAGGCGGGTTCCCAGAAAGAAGGGGGCTTTCAATAAAATTTCTTCTTCTGGCGCCATGATTAGGTGACCAAACCTCTCCTTAGACAGAACTTTCTAGACATTGCCAATAATGTTATCTAATAATATTATTCAGATAATATGAATTATTGCTTCGATAATGAAAGATCTTTGTGTAATGACAATTATTGAAACAACAAGAATATAAAATATCAACGCAGCGAATTATTAACTCGATAAAATCTTTGAGCGATAATTCACGTAACCATTATTGAGTAGTGCCTTCTTCTTACGTAAGAATCAATAATTGGTGCAATACCGTGTCTTTCTTGTTCAACAACGCGTATTAGTGTGTTTTAACCACCGGGTATTCCAACGGTGATAATTGATAATAACTACTGTAGTTATTTAAAAACAACTTATATTTGTCGTTTTCTTCATCCAATCGCTTTCCGTTATGGGGCCCACACATGGTTTTCTTGGCAGTCGTACGAATATTCCCCGAAGCGATCGAATATTCCACGACCAAACGAATATTCCCAAACAACAATGAATATTTTATAACCACTTGCTTATTTTGAAATATTTGCGTATTTAACCCTTAACTATCCACATTAATCAAATCAACCCTTACTATTTCAAAATAATAAATAAAGGAAATTCCTTTTTATTTAAAAATTTTTTTTCGGGGTTTACAACCTCCCTCCTTATGAAATTTCGTCCTCGAAATTGGCGTACGACGTACTGGTGTTTCGAAAAGGTGAGGATACCTCGCTTTCATTTCGTTTCCAATTCCCGGTCATTTCCTCTATAGCATGATTCCTCCACAAAACTTTAACTTGTGGTATGACCTTTCAAGTGTAGGACATGCTCCTTCCTATCCAAAATCTTGATAGGTACCTCCTCATACGTTAAGTCTTGGCTATCTCGTCCTGGTTCTAACTTCAATAACGTGGTTCGGGTCTTTCACATATTTACGAAATACGGATATGTGAAACACATTATGAACACGAGACATACTCGGAGAGTAACGCAAGTCTATAGGCTACATTTCCTACTCGGTCAAGAATTTGAAATGGACCCGATAAATCATGGATTGAGCTTTCCTCTCTTCCCAAATCTTGTAACACCCTTCCATGGAGCAACTCATGACACAATACATGATCCCCTACATTAAATTCCACGTCCTTTCAATGAAGATCCGCATAACTCTTTTTTTTCGATCTTGTGCCGCTTTGTATCGTTGTCGAATCATTAGTCATACGTCTTAACTTTCGGGTCCCAACAATGTTGCTTCACCCACCTCATCCCAACATATTGGAGAACGACATTTTTGTCCATATAATGCTTGAATGGAACCATGCCTATATTTGTTTAATAACTATTGTTGTATGAGAATTCCACCAATGGCAAGTACTTATCCCAACTTCCTTTGAAATCTAGGACACGAGTTTTAATATATCTTCAAGAGTTTGAGTAGTCCTTTACGATTGCCCATCCGGTTTGAGGATGGTATGCCAAATCGAATCAGAAATCCGTGCCCATAGCTTTTTGCAAGCTAACCCAAAATCTTGAAGTGAATCTTGGGTCACGATCCGAAAACTATGGATACTGAGGCATGCCATGCAACCTCACAATCTCATTCACGTACATACTAACAAGGCGTTCAAGGGAATAAGTCTCCGTGTCGGCAAGAAATGAAGCGGAACTTGGTTAATCTATCAACAATAACCCAAATAGCATTGATGCCTTGAGAAACCGTTGGAAGACCGTGAACGAAATCCATAGTAATGTGTTCCCACTTCCATTCCTAATCTCAAGTGGTTGCAGCGGACCCTTAGGTACAAGATGCTCACCTTTACACGTTAGCAAGTTAAACACATCGAGATAAACTTTGCAATCTCTCTCTCATATTGTTCCACCAAAATGTATGTCGAAGATCACGATACATTTTAGTACTTCCAGGATGGATTGCAAATGGCGTATTGTGTGCCTCCATCATAATCTTGTACTTCAAATCAGAGTCGTTAGGAACACAAAGTCTAGAGTGGACTCGAAGTATTCCTTCTTCATCAATTCTCGCTTAGAATAGCTCATTCTTGTACTTTCTTCTTCATACGCGCATCGGCTCAGAAGTCGGTGGCTTGAAGCAATCTTAACTTTTTCTATTAAAGTTGGCTCTATGCGTATACTTGACATCATCGCACTCGTTCCCGCATATGATCTTCTACTCATCGCGTCAGCTACCACGTTCGCTTTTCCAGGATGGCATGATCAGAACATGTGCTGAAATGAGTCTCCTCTTGAGTTCTTCGAAGCTCTTCCCACATTCCTTGCTCCATTCGAATTTTGTATCTCTACGAGTCAGCTGCGTTAATGGAATAGCGATTCGAGAATATCCTTCAACGAATCTCCGATAATAACCAACTAAGCCTAGAAAGCTACGTATTTCGATTACTGACTTAGGTTGCTCTCAACTGTGACTCATATCCCAATCTTGGATAGCACGTCACAATGACACCTATCGATTTACTATCGCATCGAATATGGCGTCCCCTACAGAGAGTGCGGCTTAGGTGAATTCCACAAAGGAAGTCACAAGATAAAGGCTCGGTACCAAATTCTATAGTTGAATTTTAACTCACGAAGTTCAATAGGAGCCATTCCATATGAGATTTTAGAAATGAGTTTTGTCTGGGGTTCAAAAGTCGATACAAAATTTAATATCGAGCTTTGGGAGTAAGTCGAGAAATTCTTGAGAAATACGTCGGGAAAAATCAATAACAACGGAATATTATTCAAATTTGGCGTGTCTTTATTCAAATCCATAACATGGACTAAGAAAATTTGACATCCGTAATAAACGAATGACTTCATGGCTTGATATGAAAATGTTTGACTACAATGGTTTGATTGCTTTGAATTGAATAACGAGTTGCTTAGGAATATGAAAACTAACAACCTTACGAAAATAATCAATTTGGCGTGATGAGTAGTTAACCTTAAAATCACATCAAAAACAAATATCTCTATAGAAATAAGGTTAACGGTA
Source organism: Panax quinquefolius (assembly GCA_020205615.1). Lineage (NCBI taxonomy): Eukaryota > Viridiplantae > Streptophyta > Magnoliopsida > Apiales > Araliaceae > Panax > Panax quinquefolius. The sequence continues at coordinate 96,327,052 of CM035170.1, read as the reverse complement.
AATGTGATAGTGCCAACCTGAATCAAGCAAGATTTATAAGCAATGGATGTGATGAAAGTTTCTCTAACGGAGTTTCCACGAGATAGGTCAAAGTCTAATTTCTCCGGTCAAGTTTAAACGTTGGCGCAAGTAAGAGAGATAAAAGAATGGGTAGAAACAGATATCTAGTAAGGTATATACTTCGCAGAATTTATAATTAACTAACCCGTGCTAACCGTTCGGGTTCCTTGCATTTTGACCGGTCACGACAAACGCTCTTCCAAGAACCGTTGACTTTGACTTTTACGGGACATCCTTTTGAGTCACCATTCCCATTGGGATGGGTTTCGATATCGTCTGATCTCGGCGATATGTCCTTCTTTTCCACAATTATAGCATACCTTAAAGCTGTTGTGGGCGGTTTGGTGATATGTCCCTCTTTCCGCATTTGTAACATACTGACCGGTGGTCGTTCTCCTCCTTAAAACTAGTTCTTCTTGGCGGCGACGTCTTCACATGGTCGTTGTTGAATCTCCTCTTTTTAAAATCTCCTCCCGGCTCGCTTCTTCTATTTTCATGGCCACGATTACCACCGAGTGGTTCTGGCCTTTAATCCATATTCTTCTTTCTCCGTTGGTTATCGTTATTACGATGGCTTGCTATCTTGATATGATCCTGGTTATGGTCCCTCGGTTGAGCGTACTTTCGTTATCTCGCTTCTAACAACCGAGCCACATTGACAACATCTCTGATAGAGAGAAAATTTATGAGAAATGAGATCTTGGCGTATGTCGGGTTTCAAACCTCTCTCGAAACATCCGCGTCATCGTTCCTCATTCTCCACCAAATGAGGTGCAAAAACTGGATAACTCCGCGAACTTCGCCTCGTCTTTGGGACACCGCCATGTTATTCTCTTTCTAGTATAATAAACTCCACTTCCTTCATATAGCCGAATACTTTCGGGGAAGTACTTGTCATTGAATCTGTTCAAACGTCTCTCCTGACATCTTTGAGTGCGGTGGATGGAGTACGCTTCACGATTTCCCACCGATGTCTGTCTCGCCACGGAACATAAAAGCGGCGAATGGAACTTTCTGTTCTCCGTGCATCCCAAGACATCGAATATCTTGGTAATTTGTTTGACCCGTCTACTTGCCTTAATCGGATCCGGCTTTCCCCGAGTGCGGTGGTCCCAACTCTTTGAACTTCTTGGCACGTGACCACCCGTGAATTGCTATCATTTCCTCCTCATATTTTGAACACGAGTCTCCTCGTGCGATTTTGCATGAACTGCAAAAAGCTTCTAAACATCCCCTCGTTCATCATCTGCTTTCCGGTGGTGTTGTTTCACAGAGGAACATTACCAACTGTTGCCGTTCTCCTCCTCGTTGGTGAGTCTGAGCATCTCCACGGTCTCATTTGCTCCAATCATTAATATTCTCGATTGACATTCTCAAATATTGTCATAAAATAAGGGTTAATTAAGGAAATCAATATATCACATAATATCCCTATATATCTTGACCAACTAACAAATAAGCTTAGGTAGGACACACTAATGGAAGGATTTACTCGTCTCTCCCCTCCTAGTTTTATTCCCCGATCTCCGCCAGAGATCATATCCTAAGCTCGATACCAACCGCGTGGCGCCCCCAAAATAGGTATACACAACACCCATTCTGAGTCGCCAAATACATGGTACAAGAAGCAAACTACAACTTCATAATACAAATGTCGTGTGAAATACGACAATATATCTTAATGAGTTTAAATATAATATTGTCTTCTAGACAATATCCACACGCAAATAAATCCCCATCATAATTATTGATTCATTATTTTACAAAATGGTGAGGACTACTAAACAACTCTCTACAGAACCTTCATTCTATACCCAAGGCTAGTACTTTCTACATTCTCGCCTCCCGAGAAAAAAATGGAACAACAAGGAAAAGGGTGAGCTCAACTAGCCCATAAAGAGATATTATGACTAAGATAATATACAACAAATTATCGTTAGTCTTCAACAGGAAAAAATCTGATAGAATACAATAGACAACAAGTTTCAGATCAATATTCGCAGCGGAAATAATAATTCATAGAAGAGTTACGTAGAGAATGAAATCTACTATAATCTATGAATTTAAAAGTTCATCGTCTATCTTTTATCCCTGTAACATCAATCAATATACATCTGGAATCAAATATTCATCTTTGCACTACAGGCCAAAGATATTCATCAGTTGGTCATGTTCATTTAAACACCTGTTCATCTTTTTGCTACGGCCAAAGATATTCTTCAGAAATCATTCATCTTTGCACTACTGGGCCAAAGATATTCTTTAAGAAATCATTCATCTTTTTGCTACAAACCCAAAGATATTCCATAATATCATCATTTAAGGCCGAGGATGATGAAAATATTTTTTAAGGAAGCGAATCCAAAGGAAACAAAATGACAAGGATTAAGGATTAAGGATTCGTACTTGGTTTTATCCACGTCCAAAAATACCTCAAAAATAATCATAGTGGTGTAAAATTCAAGAATGATCAAAACATGGATACTGATCAAGTTAGTATCCAAAATAGATATTTTGACAAAAAGAAGAAATTTTATTTTTCGATGAATAGTCTGAGTATCGTGAATAGTCTTGGTATCGTGAATAGTCTTAGTATCGTGAATAGTAACTCAGACACCAAAAGATAGAAATTCCACAAAAACATCTTCACGCTTCATGAATAGTACTTCGTGAATAGTAACTCGTGAATAAGAACTTCGCTGAATAAGTAACTCGTGAATAGTAACTCATGAATAGTAACCCATGAATAGTAACCTCGACATGAAAAAGTTCCAAATTTGATAAAAACTTGAGATCAACATTTCAAAGATAATGATATTGAAGAAATAATATCATTACAAAAAAAATAATATCCACTTACCTCGAAAGATCAAGATCTTCTTAATTTGAAACAGGATATAAGCTATGACTTGGACTTGCACCGTATAGCAATACTCAAAGTATACTCAAAATACTCACAAGAATACGCTCGATAATATAGAGAGAAAAACTTCGGTTTAAATTGTGATTTTCAATTCTAACCCAAGACCTATTTATAGAAATTCTTTAGAACACCAAAGCGAAAAATTTAATAAATTAATAATATAATTATATTATTTTCTATACATGTCTAGAATCTGATTTCAGCCATCAAACACATGCCACCTTCTAGAAAAATAAGAAAAACGTTTTTCTAATTTTAAATATTTTAAACTTCAAAAATCAATTATTTTGAGACTTGAACTTCAATAATTCATAATAAATAGCCCTTTCATCAGAAAATTCGAATCTCACGAGTTTTTATAGGAAATTCAATTCTCTACAACTTTGCGGAAGAAAGTTTTCCAAATTCCAATCGAAATTGGCCAAAAATCCACAAACGGGCAATTTTACAAGTATAATCAAATTTCGATCGATAAATGGGGTCCACCAACATGTTTAACATGTTTTAAACATTTATTGCAACAAAAATACTCTTCCTCCTCATATACTCATATATCCCACATTCGTTGTAAAAATATCACTGCTATTAATATATTATTAAAATAATATATTTAAATGAATTATTTTATCGAAAAAAGATAAAATATTAATTTTCAACAATTGTCATTTTAAAATTTTCTCCATCTATATCCACATAAAATCAATATTTTCCTCATCATATAAATCAATAATTAATTATTCACAAATAATATTACGAGAATCACAATATTGACAACCGTGCGGTTCCTGGAAAGAGGGGCTTTCCAATAAAATTTCTTCTTCTTGGCGCTTGATTAGGTGACCAAACCTCTCCTTAGATGTAACTTTCTAGACATTGCCAATAATGTTATCTAATAATATTATTCAGATAATATGAATTATTGCTTCGATAATGAAAGATCTTGTGTAATGACAATTATTATTGACAATGACGAATATAAAATATCAACGCATGACAATTATTAACTCGATAAAATAATGAGCGAAGAATTCTGTAACCATTATTGAGTAGTGCCTTCTACGTAAGAATCAATAATTGGTGCAATACCGGTAATCTTCTTGTTCAACAACGGCGTATTAGTGTGTTTTAACCACCGGGTATTATTCAACAATGATAATTGGTAATAACTACTGTGAGTTATTTAAAAACAACTTATATTTGTCGTTTCTTCATCCAATCGCTTTCAGTTATGGGGCCCACACATGGTGCATTTGCATCGTCGATGAAATATTCCGACAAAGCGATGCGAATATTCCACGACCAAACGAATATTCCCAAACAATGAATGAATATTTTATAACCACTTGCTTATTTTGAAATATTTGCGTATTTAACCCTTAACTATCCACATTAATCAAATCAACCCTTACTATTTCAAAATAATAAATAAAGGAAATTCCTTTTTATTTAAAAAAATTTTTGGGGTCTTACATTAATTGTTTGTATCATTTTTTTTCATGAACATAAATTGTTATATCATTTGGAAGAAGAATAATAAAGCGATAAGCGTGTATCTCTTTTATAAGGAAAGTTGAAGAATTTAATGGTTTTAATGAAATGCTCGAGTTACAACAAGAGATAAATAAGGTTTATGTTGGGAAAATAATGCCAATAAAACTCATAACTTCATCCCAAATTAATAGATCACCAAATCTTTCACAATTTCCACATACTGATAACATTCCCGACAAAAAAAAACAATTTAATAAAACAAAGAAAACCCAAAATTAGTTACTACGATGAACAATGTAGCAAAAGCCAAAATGTCGTCTTTGTTATAAAGTGTTGCTATATCACAAGTTTACAACAATGAAAGTTAATGTGAAATGATTAAAGATCAAGTAAAGCTCAAAATCATTACATAAAGACCCTCAAATTTTTTAAATAAAAGGAATTTCCTTTATTTTGAAATAGTAAGGGTTGATTTGATTAATGTGGATAGTTAAGGGTTAAATACGCAAATATTTCAAAATAAGCAAGTGGTTATAAAATATTCATTGTTGTTTGGGAATATTCGTTTGGTGAATGGAATATTCAATCTTTGTCGGGAATATTCGCATTTGACCACAATGCGACCAATGTATGGGGCCCATAACTGAAAGCGATTAGATGAAGAAAACGACAAATATAAGTTGTTTTTAAATAACGGCGTAGTTGTTGCTGTTATCTTGTTGGAATACCCGGTGGTTAAAACACACTTTAATTGTGACGCCCCAAAATTAGGTATACATCACCCATCTTGGGTTGCGCCACTTACATGGTGCAAAATTTAAATACAACTTATTAACATAGGCATGTAGGTATGCAATACGACATAAAGCGTGAGTTTAAATACAAATATCGTCTACTAGATATTATACAAACTCAAACAAAAAGTCCTCATTACAATTATTATCACACTTATTTCACGAATAGTGAGGACTACTAATCTTATCTTGAGGACCATCACTTTCGTTTCCCAGACTCGTCCAATTTATATTCTCATTTCAAGAAGAAACGGTGAAAGAAAGGGTGAGCTCAACTAGCCCGAGAAGAAATATTATGACTAAGATAATGCGAGAATAAATTATCAATAGTCTTCAACAATGTTAAACCGATAAAATACAATAAACAACCGGTTTAAGCTGCGGTAGAATATCTGATCCATTAAAAGAGTCAAGTAGAAAATAAAATCTACTATCTTTTATGATTTTAAAAGGTTTTTCATCATTTGTATAAATTTGAGACTCGACTTTAATAAATAATCCACATCATCGAATCACCCCGCACTACTGGCCAAGGATATTCTTAAGTATCACGATCACAATTATTCACCTTTTCGGGCGAGAATAGTTGTGTATTCATTAATAGTCATGATCATGCCAACAACTCGTCCCATCAATGCACTACTGACCAATCGAGGATTTTTAATCACATCATTTGTAACATTACGGTTATGATTACGCTCAATAATCCTCAGTCATAATCATACCAAGTCCATCCATGCTCTACAAAACCATGATGACTTTAAAAAAATATAAACATGAGGATGATGACAATGATATAAGAATTCAATAAAACAAGTTCAAGAATTATTTTATCCGGGAATTATTAACGTCAAATTGTCAACATGATAATCTTTGCTTTGTAGAGTAAAATTCAAGAATGATCGGAAGAATATTTTCATGAAAAGATCTTTGGATGAAACGCAAATATCAAGGATATTCTACTAATTTCATGGAGTATAGAAGTCAAAGTTTTAACCAACCGGGTATAATAAAGAATGGAATAACAAAAGAAATCACCATGCAAATGCGGTATTGCGATGTAACGAGGTTATTCAACGGAGAATAATAATAACGGAACGGTGTCGGTGAAATTCACACCGGCGGGATGTTCCAACAGAATAATAAAGATGGAACCGGATCCGGTGTAAAACACATGATAGGATATTCAACAAGAATGATAAAGATTTTACCATTCCGTAAAACACACGCATGTGGATGTTCCAACAGAATAATAAAGAGCGGAACCAGGTCGGTGTAAAACACATGTGACGAGATGTTCCAATGAATAATAAAAAAGCGGAACCGGTCCTGTAAAACACATGCATGGATGTTCCAAATGAATAATAGAAGAATGTCACCAAGTATAGTATTAAACCACATATATACAAAGTTATTCCAATGTAATAAATAAGAATGGAATAACATAAGGATTTCACCAAGTATAGGATATCTGCATATACAAGGTTATGTATAGGGTATATCACTTTTACAAAGTTATTCAATGAGAATAATAGTGAATGGAATAACGAAGTTCTCTTCAAGAAGAAAGAATAACACCCTTCTTACCGTAAAAGAACCGAATATAGAAGTAGTGAAGTAGCGAATACTCTTCTTCTTTCTATAACTTTCTCTCTGTAAACTTCTCTCTATAATTTCTCTCTCAGAGTTTTCAATGAATTAAATAAGAAAATAATGAAGGAATGAGCTTCATTTATAGGAAAATGGAATGCATAAGAATTAATCCATGAACAGTCCAGATTGATTTACTTTAATCTGACGGTCCATATTTAAAGAAAAATCTTTTAAATAAAATATAATATATTCTATTTATATAAAAACATTTTACTATGCAAACACTTTATGCAATACATGCAAAACACTATATCTGAAACACTATGCAATACTATCGTAATAAAATATAATATATTCTATTTATAGAATAACTTTAATAAAGTATTCTATTTTATATAAAAGATGTTTCGAATAAAACAAAACGCGTCATTATCGCTATAATAATTCATATTATTAATCGACAATAATGGAATCAAACCGAGTGACTTCTCACATAAGCATCGATAATTAATCTGGTGTGTCTTTATTATGCGACCACACGTATTCTTTGTACTTTTTACTACTGAGTAGTTCAACAAGTAACCACGGTAAAACTTCCGACGTTATTTCAATAAAATATTTTTGTCTTTTCTCAATCCGACAATGATAATTACATTGTGGGGTCCACCAATGATTGAGTAGTTATATTTAATATTCCTGCTAAACCAATATTCCCCAAACCAATCGAATATAATATAACCACTTGCATACTTTGCAAAATTTATAAATATTACCCACAACTATAATATTATATCAAATTATTCCATAATATTCAAAAATAATATTTATAGAAAATTCATCTTTATTTATTAAAAGTTTGGGTCTTACAACCTCCCTTCTTATGAAATTTAAGCCCTCGAAATTAGGGTACGACGCACTGGTATGTCGAAGAGGTAAGGATACCTTGATTTCATTTGATTCTAACTCCCAAGTCATTTCCTCAACATCGTGGTTTCTCCACAAAACTTTGACTTGAGGTATAACCTTGGAAGCGTAGAATATGTTCCTTCTTATCAAAATTTGAACAGGAACCTCTTCATACGTCAAATCTTCCGCTATTTCGTCCGGTTCTAACTTCGATAATATGGTTCGGGTCTTTCACATATTTACGTAACATGGATATGTGAAAACGTTATGAACACGAGACATATTTGGCGGATGGCGAGTCTATAGGCCACGGTTCCTACTCGATCGAGGATTAAAATGGACCGATGAATCGAGGATTAAGTTTTCCTCTCTTTCCAAATCTTGTAACTCCTTTCCACGGAGCAACTTTTAACAACACATGATCTCCTATATCAAATTCCACGTCCTTTCGATGAAGATCGGCATAACTCTTTTGTCGATTTTGTGAGGTTTTTATCGTTGTCGGATCGTTTGAATCTTTTAGTAGTCATACGTACCAACTCCGGTCCCAACAACGTTGCTTCACCCACCTCATCCCAAAGATCTTTGGAGAACGACACTTTCTTCCGTCTGGCGCTTGAATGGAGCCATGCCAATACTTGCTTGATAAGCTTTGTTGTAGGAAAACTCCACCAATGGTAAGAACTTGTCCCAACTCCTTGAAATCAAGAACACGAGTCTTAATAGATCTTCAAGAGTTTGAATAGTCCTCTCCATTGTCCGTCCGATGCGAGGATGATATCTTAGAAGCTAAATCGTAAGTCTGTGCCCATAGCTTTTTGCAAACTAACCCAAAATCGTGAAGTGAATCTTGGGTCTCGATCGAAACTATGGATCTGGCATACCATGCGATCTTACAATCTCGTTTATGTACATACTGAGCAAGGCGTTCAAGTGTATAAGTTTCTCGTGTCGGTGAAGAAATGAAGCGGACTTGGTCGATCTATCAACAATGACCCAAATCGCATCAATGCCTTGAGAAACCTTAGGAAGGCCGTGAACGAAATCCATGGTAATGTGCTCCCACTTCCATTCCGGAATTTCAAGTGGTTGCAATGGACCTTTTGGTACTTGATGCTCCGCTTTTAACTTTCGTTGACAAGTTAGACACCTTGAGATAAACAAATATTATCTCTCTCTTCATATTGCTCCACCAAAATGTATGGCGAATATCATGATACATTTTGGTACTCCCAGATGGATTGCAAATGGTGTGTTGTGCGCCTCCATCATGATATTATACTTTAAATCGTGGTCGTTAGGAACACAAAGTCAGGAGTTGACTCAAGTATTCCTTCTTCATCGATTCTTGCTTGGCGTAGCACCTCTTGCACTTTCTTTCTCATGCGCATCGGCTCCAGTGTCCGTAGCTTGAGCGGCTTTTAACTTTATCGATTAAAGTCGGTTCTACTCAGTATATTCGCTATCATCACATGCGTCCACAGGTCTTTAACTCTATCTCCATCCTTTGCAAGTCACAAAAATGGGCCTTTGTGTTGACAATAACGCACTTTTCACTTGCATACGATCTTCTACTCAATGCATCGCCTACCACGTTAAACTTTTCGGGATGGTATTGGATGGTATGATCATAATCTTTCAATAGTTCAAGCCAACGTCGTTGTCGCATGTTGAGTTCCTTTTGAGTGAAGAAATATTTGAGGCTTTTATGATCCGTAAAGATCTCCACTTTCTCCCCATACAAGTAATGCCTCCAAATTTTAAGTGCAAAGAAGATAATAAATGCCAACTCCGGATCATGAGTAGGATAATTCCTCTCATATTCTTTGAGTTGTCGCGAGGCATAAAGCTATAACTTTTCCATGTTGCATAAGAACACATCCCAACCCTTTGTTCAAGCATCACATGTATGATGATAAATCCTCTCAGAGGCGGATGGTATTGTCGAGCAGGTCTTTGAAATAAGTCTCCTCTTGAGTTCTTGAAAACTCTTCTCACATTCTTCGCTCAATAGAACTTTGTATCTTTTCGAGTCAAATTTGAGTCGATGGAGTAGCGATTCGAGAAAATCCTTCCACGAATCTCCGATAATAACCAAATTTAAACCGAGAAAGCTACGTCTTGATCATTTGATTTAGGTTGTTCCCGACTTTGAATAGCTTCTATCTTTCTTTGGGTCAATGGATATTCCATGACTTGATACCACGTGCCCAAGGAATGCTACTTCTTCTTGCGAACTCGCATTTCTTCAACTTGGCATAAAGCTTATATTCACGAAGCTTTTGGAGAGTCGACCTCAAGTGTTGCTCATGATCTTCACGGCTTTTGGAATAAATAAGGATGTCATCAATAAAGACGACCACAAAGTGATCTAAATATTCCTTGAATACTCGGTTCATCATATCCATGAAGCGGCGGGAGCATTAGTCAATCCAAAGGACATGACTAGGAATTCATAATGCCCGTCTTAGAGTTCCGGCGAGTCTTTGGAATGTCGGTTCTAATCTTCAATTGGTGATATCCTAACGAAGATCAATCTTTGAAAAGAATTTGGCTCCTTGCAAATTGGGTCAAACAGGTCATCAATACGTGGCAATGGATACCTATTTTGATGGTGACATGATTCAACTCCGATAATCAATACAAAGTCGCATACTTCCATCTTTCTTCTTCACGAATAATGAGGAGCACCCAAGGAGAAGTACTAGGACCGAATAAAGCCAATGTCTAACAATTCCTGCGGTTGGGTCTTTAACTCACGAAGTTCAATAGAGCCATTCGATATGGGGCTTTGGAAATAGGTTTTGTACCAGGTTCAAGGTCGATACAAAATTCAATTTCACGCCTGGGGTAGGCCGGGGAAGTTCTTGAGGAATCGTCGGAAATTTATTAACAATAGAAATATCGCTCAAAACCCATTTATTTTTGTTTAAATCATGACATGAGCTAAGAAAGCTTGACATCCATTTTTCAATAAGCGAATAGCTTTATGGCTTGAGATGGCCGTGATTGATTTTAATGGTTTGGTCGTTTTGAATTCGCATAATAGGTTGATTAGGAATATGAAAGCTAACAACCTTACGAAAACAATCAATTTTTGCATGATAAGTAGTTAACCAATCAATCCACTAGAATCACGTCAAATGCAAGTATTTTTTTAATGAAATAAGATCGACGGTGTAATGTGAGGGTGGATTTGAACCAAACAAGACTTATAAGCGATGGATGTAATGAAGGTTTCTCCCAACGGAGTTTCCACAGATAAGTCAAAGTCTAATTTCTCCGAGTCAAATTTAATCGATGGCGCAAGTAGGAGAAATAAAAGAATGGGTAGAACCCAGATCAAATAAAGTGTAGACTTCATTAGAGTTTATGATAAGCTTACCGTGATGACCTCATTCGGGTTCCTTGCTTCTCTCTGAGAGGTCACAACAAACGCTTTCTCCCTTACCTTTCTAGGTTTTGACTTTTTTCGGGGCTGACTTTGGTGCCTCCATCCTAGTTGAATTTGTCTTGATGGCAACAAAATCGAGCTAAGTGACCTTCTCTTCCACAATTATAACATGCTTTGAATGGCATGGCGCGATTCGGACCGATGTGTCCCTCTCTCCGCATTTGAAGCATATGATAGGTGGTCTTTCTCCTTCCTTAACAACTGGTCTTTGGTCTTGACGCGTCTTTCCATCATTGTTGAATCTCCGTTTCTTGAAATGTCCATTCTTATTGTTTTGACCACGATTACCACCGAAGTGGTTACCATATCCGCCCACATGATTCCTCCACGCTTGTTGTCACCGCTCGATGACTACTTTCGGTTGGTATTATAACTTTGCTTTAATTTGCTCTTTTTAGTTGCGTTGACTCGTTATCGCGCTCCACTAATGAGCCCTATTTACAACATCCCGAATACAAACACGGTTTATGAGAAATAAGATGTTGGCGTATCTCCGACTTCAAACCTCTTAAAAACATTCGCGCCATTCTCTTTCATTATCCACCAGTGGGGCGATGGCCGTGATAACTCATAAATTTTGCCTCGTATTGCGACACGGTCATATTGTTTTGTTCCAACTTGATAAACTCCACCTCCTTCATGTGGCGAATACTTTCGGAAAAGTATTTGTCGTTGAAACGACTCTGGAACTTCTCCCAAGATATCTTGATCTGAAGAAGTTGAGTACGTTTCTGGATTCCCACCAAGAATCCTCCTCCGCCGCATACATAAAAGCGTGAAAGGGAACCTTTTGCTCCTCGGAGCATCCCAAGACATCAAATATCTTGTAATCTGCTTTATCCATGCTTCCTTGAAGTGGTTTTGGCTCTCCCTTAAACTCCGGTGGTCCCAGCTCCTTGAATTGTTTAGCGGTGACCGCCGAGAGTTTTCGTGTTTCCACCTCGTTTTGGGCGAGAGTCGCTCTCTTTCTTTGTTGCATAAATTCACATAAAGCCTCTGAACATTTGATCATTCATCATTTGGTCGGTGTTGTTGTTTGTACGTGAGGATTGTCGCCTTCGATGCACATTATCCTGATTATTGATATGTGGTGAATCAACGATCGCTTTGTGCTCCATTCTTATTCTCAACATTCTCGGATGTCATTTTCAGATCTTGCCACAAAAAACAAAAGATCAATTGACATGTAACAATTATCTTTATATTCGACCAGACCAATAAAATAAAGCATAAACTTAGGTAGGTCATACTAGCGAAAGTATTCCCGTCTCTCCTCCTAGTACTTTTCTCACATCTTAGCCAGGGGATCATATCCCTTAGCTCGATATTAACCTGTGGCCCCCCAAAATTAGGTATACATCACCCATCTTGGGTGCGCCACTTACATGGTAGTGCGAAATTTAAATACAACTTATTAACATAGGCGTGTCGTGTACAATACGACATAAAGCGTGAGTTTAAATACAAATATCGTCTACTAGATATTATACAAACTCAAACAAAAAGTCCTCATTACAATTATTATCACACTATTTCACGAATAGTGAGGACTACTAATCTTATCTTCGGGACCATCACTTTCGTTTCCCAGACTAAGTCCCATTATATTCTCATTTCACGAAGAAACAGGTGAAAGAAAGGGTGAGCTCAACTAGCCCAAGAAGAAATATTATGACTAAGATAATGCGAATAAATTATCAATAGTCTTCAACAATGTTAAACGATAAAATACAATAAACAACCGGTTTAATCTGCGTGAATATCTCTGATCCATTAAAAGAGTCAAGTAGAAAATAAAATCTACTATCTTTTATGATTTTAAAAGGTTTTTCATCATCATTGTTATAAATGAGACTCGACTTTAATAAATAATCCACATCATCGAATCACCCCGCACTACTGGCCAGGATATTCTTAAAGTATCACGATCACAATTATTCACGCACTACGGGCGAGAATAGTTGTGTATTCATTAATAATCATGATCATGCCAACAATCATCCATCAATGCACTTTCTGCCCTTTGAGGATTTTTAATCACATCATTTGTAACATTACGGTCATGATTACGCCTAATAATCCACAGTCATAATCATACCAAGTCCATCCATGCTCTCTACAGAGCCCACGAGATGACTTTAAAAAATATAAACATGAGGATGATGACAATGATATAAGAATTCAATAAAACAAGTTCAAGAATTATTTTATCCGAGAATTATTAACGTCCAAATTGTCGACATGATAATCGCTTTGTAGAGTAAAATTCAAGAATGATCGGAAGAATATTTTCATGAAAGATCTTTGGATGAAACGCAAATATCGAGGATATTCTACTAATTTCATGGAGTATAGAAGTCAAAGTTTTAACTTAACTGGGTATAATAAAGAATGGAATAACAAAAGAAATCACCATGCATGCGATACTTGCGCAGACGGAGTTATTCAATGAGAATAATAATAACGGAACCGGTCGGTGAAATTCACAATCAAGCGGATGTTCCAACAGAATAATAAAGATGGAACCAGGATCCGTGTAAAACACACGAGATAGGATATTCCAACGGAAATGATAAAGATTTTAACCCGTCCTGTAAAACACCTTGAGCAGATGTTCCAATGAGAATAATAAAAGATTTAAAACCAGTCCTCGGTTGTAAAACACATGTGATGTGTTCAATGAATAATAAAGATTTTAACCGTGTCCTGTTGTAAAACACATGACGGGATGTTCCAAAGAATAATAGAAGAATGTCACCAAGTATAGGTAAACCAGCGTATCTGAGTTATTCCAAATGAATAAATAAGAATGGAATAACATAAGGATTTCACCAAGTATAGGATATCTGCATATACGAGTTATGTATAGGGTATATCACTTTTACTGAGTTATTCCAATGAATAATAGTGAATGGAATAACGTGAAGTTCTCTTCAAGAAGAAAGAATAACACCCTTACTAGTAAAAGAAATGAATATAGAAGTAGTGAAGTAGCGAGAATACTCTTCTTCTTTCTATAACTTTCTCTCTATAAACTTCTCTCTATAATTTCTCTCTCTAGAGTTTCAATGAATTAAGTAAGAAAATAATGAAGGAATGAGCTTATTTATATAGGAAAATGGAATGCATAAAATAATCCATGAATCTGTGCTAGATTGATTTACTTTAATCTGACGGTCCATATTTAAAGAAAAATCTTTTAAATAAAATATAATATATTCTATTTATATAAAAACATTTTACTATGCAAACACTATGCAATCTTATGCAAAACACTATCTGAAAAACACTATGCAATACTATGCGTAATAAAATATAATATATTCTATTTATAGAATAACTTTAATAAAGTATTCTATTTTATATAAAAAGATGTTTGAATAAAACAAAACGCGTCATTATCGCTTTATAATAATTCATATTATTAATCGTGATAATGGAATCAAACCGAGTGACTTCTCACATAAAGCATCGATAATTAATACCGTGTCTTTATTATGCGACCACACGTATTCTTGTACTTTTTACTACTAGAGTAGTTCAACAAAGAACTACACGGTAAAACTTCCGCGTTATTTCAATAAAATATTTTTGTCTTTTCTCAATCCGAAATGAATAATTACATTGTGGGGTCCACCAATGATTGAGTAGTTATGCGAATATTCCCTGCTAAACCAATATATTCCCACCAATCGAATATAATATAACCACTTGCATACTTTTGCAAAATTTATAAATTTTACCCACAACTATAATATTATATCAAATTATTCCATAATATTCAAAAATAATATTTATAGAAAATTCATCTTTATTTATTAAAAGTTTGGGGTCTTACACTAATACGCGTTGTTGAGCAAGTAGCACCACGGTATTGCACCAATTATTGATTCTTACGTGAAGAGGCACTACTCAATAATGGTTACAGATAATTACTTATTCAATTATTTTATTGAGTTAATAATTCTTTGCGTTGATATTTTATATTCATTGTTGTTTGATAATTGTCATTACGATTATCTTTCATTATCGAAGCAATAATTCATATTATCTGAATAATATTATTAGATAACATTATTGGCAATATCTAGAAAGTTACATCTAAGGAGAGGTTTGGTCATCTAATTGCAATGCTACCATGAAGAAGAAATTCTTATTGGAAAGCCCTCTTCCTGAGGGCTCTTTCATTGTCAATATTGTGATTCGTAATATTATTTGTGAATAATTAATTATTGATTTATATGATGAGGAAAATATTGATTTTATGTGGATATAGATGGAGAAAATTTTTAAAATGACAATTGTTGAAAATTAATATTTTATCTTTTTCTCGATAAAATAATTCATTTAAATATATTATTTTAATAATATATTAACGGTGATATTTTTACAATGAATGTGGGATATATGAGTATATGAGGAGGAAGAGTATTTTGTGGCATTAAATGTTTAACACATGTTTTGTGTGTTGGTGGACACAATTATTAATAGAAATTTGATTATAGCTTGTAAAATCGCTTGGTTTATGGATTTGATTAGATTTTTTTGGAATTTGGAAAAACTTTCTTACGCAAAGTTGTAGAGAATTGAATTTCCTATAAAAACTCGTGGGATTCGAATTTTCTGATGAAAGGGCTATTTATTATGAATTATTGAAGTTCAAGTTCAAAATAATTGATTTTGGGAGTTTAAATTATTTTTATTAAGAAAAACGTTTTTGTATTTTTTTGGACATCATTAACATGTGTGGCTGGTGTTTTGACCAAAAGGTGGGCTAAGGAAAATTTGTATAATTATATTAATATTATATTAAATTTTCGCTTTGAATGTTCTAGCATTTTCCTATAAATAGGGTCTTGGGTTAAATTGAAAATCACACCGAAACTGAAGTTTTCTCTATTTCTCTCTCGATATTTTGAGCGTATTTTTGTGAGTATTTTGAGTATACTTTGAGTATTGCTAGGCAGGTGTTAGTTCCCTTCAACCTTATACAGGTATTCTAGTAGAAATCTTGATCTTTCGAGGTAAGGGATATTATTTTTTTTTCGTAATGATATTATTTCTTCATATCATTATCTTTGAAATGTTGATCTGAAGTTTTATCAAATTTGGAACTTTTTCATGTCGGGGTTACTATTCATGAGTTCTTATTCACGATTCTTATTCATGAGTTCTTATTCACGATTCTTATTCATGAGTTACTTATTCACGAGTTACTTATTCACGAGTACTATTCATGAAGCGTGAAGATGTTTTTGTGGAATTTCTATCTTTTGGTGTCAGTTACTATTCACGATATCTGGCAGACTATTCACGATATCTGACCTTATTCACGATATCAGACTATTCACCAAAAAATAAAATTTCTTCTTTTTGTCCAAAATATCTATTCTGGATACTAACTCTTATTGTATCCATGTTTTGATCATTCTTGAATGTTACACCACTATGATTATTTTTGAGGTATTTTTGGACGTGGATAAAACCAAGTACGAATCCTTAATCCTTAATCCTTGTCATTTTGGTTTCACTGGATTCGTTTCTTTAAAAAAAAAAATATTTTCATCATCCTCGGTCTTAAATGATGATATTATGGAATATCTTTGGCACATGGTGCAAAGATGAATGATTTCTTAAGAATATCTTTGGCTTTGTAGTGCAAAGATGAATGATTTCTGAAGAATATCTTTGATGCATAGTCTGAAGATGAGCAGTGTTTAAATGAACATAATGGATGATGAATATCTTTGGCCTTTAGTGCAAAGATGAGCAGTGTTGAGATGAACATGACCAATGATGAATATCTTTGGATATGTAGTGCAGAAGATGAATATTTGATTCTAGATGTATATTGATTGATGTTCTGAGGATAAAATATTGATGATGGTATTAAATTCATAGATTATAGTAGATTTCATTCTCTACGTAACTCTTACATGAATTATTATTTCACATGCGAATATTGATCTCGAAACTTGTTGTCTATTGTATTCTATCGAGTTTTTCCTGTTGAAGACTAACGATAATTTGTTGTATATTATCTTAGTCATAATATTCTTCTTGGGCTAGTTGAGCTCACCCTTTTCCTTGTTGTTCCATTTTTCTTCTCGGGAGGCGAGAATGTAGCGAAAGTCTTAGTCGAGGTATGGAATGAAGATTCTAGAGAGTTGTTTATTAGTCCTCACCATTTTTGTAAAATAATGAATCAATAATGTGATGAGGATTTATTTGAGTATAGATATTATCTGAAGATAATATTTGTATTCAAACTCACGCTTTCTTGTTGTAATAATAAAGTTGTAGTTGTTTACGTACCATGTATTTGGCGACTCGAATGGGTGTTGTGTATACCTATTTTGGGGGTGTCACAGTTGGTATCGAGCTTAGGGATATGATCTCTGGCGAGATCGGGAATAAAACTAGGAGGGAGAGCGAGTAAATCCTTCGCTAGTGTGTCCTACCTAAGCTTATTTGTTAGTTGGTCGAGATATAGGGATATTATGTGATATATTGATTTCCTTAATTAACCCTTATTTTATGGCGGTATTTGAGAATGTCGATGAGAATATTAACGATTGGAGTAAATGAGGCCGTGGAGATGCTGTGCTTTCACCAACGAGGAGAACGTCTGCAGCAGTGGCAATGTTCCTCCCATGAACAACACCAACGAAGCGAGATGATGAGCGAGGGGATGTTTAGAAGCTTTTTGCGGTTCATGCAAAATCGAGGCGAGGAGACTTCGTGTTCAAAATACGAGGAGGAAATGATAGCAATTCACGGTGGTCACAAAACCCAGCGATTCAAAGAGTTGGGACCACGAGTGCAGGGAAAGCGGGATCCGATTAAAGGCGGAGGCGTGGGTCAAAACAAATTACCAAGATATTCGATGTCTTGGGATGCACGGAGAACAGAAAGTTCCATTCGCCACCTTTATGTTCCGTGGCGAGGCGATTCTTGGTGGGAATCGTGAAGCGTACCCATCCGGTTTGCCTTCGGCGTGTCGTGGGAGACGTTTGAAAGCAGTTCAATAACAAGTACTTCCCCGAAAGTATTCGTCGTATGAAGGAAGTGGAGTTTATTAGACTAGAGCGAGAATAACATGGCGGTGTCCCAAAGATGCGGCGAAGTTCATGGAGTTATCGAGTTTGCACCTCATTTGGTGGAGAATGAGGAGCGTATGGCGGGATGTTTACGAGAGGTTTGAAACTGACATACGTCGATATCTCATTTCTCATAAATTTTCTCTATTCGGATGTTGTCAGCGGGGCTCGGTTGTTAGGCGAGATAACGAGTATGCGTTCAACCGAGGGACCATAACCAGGATCATCTAGAAGATAGCGGTCATCGAATAACGATAACCAAATGGAGAAAGAAGAATACGAACAAAGGCGGTAACCACTACGGTGGTAATCGTGGCCGTGAAAATAGAAGAAGCGAGTCGGGAGGAGATTTTAAAAGAGGAGATTCAACAACGACCATGTGAAGACGTCGGCGCCAGATGGCAATTAGTTTTAAGGGAGGAGAACGACCACCGGTCGTATATTACAAATCTTGGGAAGAGGGACATATCATTGAAGCGCCTGACAACAGTTTAAGGTATCTTATAATTGTGGAAAAGAAGGACATATCGCTCGAGATTATGCGATATCGAAACCAAGTCCAATGAATGGTGACTCAAAAATCCCCGAAAAAAGTCAAAGTCAACGATTAGGGAAGAAGCGTTTATCGTGGCCGGTCAAAATGCAAGGAACCCGAACGAAGTTAGCACGGTTAGTCGATTATAAATTCTTGCGAAGTATATACCTTACTAGATATCGGTTCTACCCATTCTTTTATCTCTCTTACTTACGCTCAACGTTTAAACTTGACTCGGGAGAAATTAGACTTTGACCTATCTGTGGAAACTCAGTTAGGAGAAACTTTCATCACATCCACTGTTTATAAATCTTGCTTGATTCGGGTTGGCACTATCACATTACACATTAACCTTATTTCTATAGAGATATTTGTTTTTGATGTGATTTTAAGGTTAACTACTCATCATGCCAAATTGATTGCTTTTGTAAGGTTGTTAGTTTTCATATTCCTAAGCAACTTTGTTATTGAATTCAAGCAATCAAACCATTGTAGTCAAACATTTTCATATCAAGCCATGAAGTCATTCGTTTATTACGAATGTCAAATTTTCTTAGTCCATGTTATGGATTTGAATAAAGACACGTCGATTTGAATAATATTCTGTTGTTATTGATTTTCCTGGCGTATTTTCTGAAGAATTTCTTGGCTTACTCCCCAAAGCGATATTAAATTTTGTATCGACTTTTGAACCCAGTACAAAACTCATTTCTAAAATCTCATATCGAATGGCTCTATTGAACTTGAGGAGTTAAAAATTCAACTATAAATTTGGTACTGAGCCTTTATCTTGTGACTTCCTTTGTGGAATTCACCTAAGCGAACTCTCTGTAGGGGGCGTCATATTCGTGCGCGATAATAAATCGATAGGTGTCATTGTGACGTCTTATCCAAGATTGGGATATGAGTCACGATTAAGAAACAACCTAAGTCGATTATCGAAATACGTAGCTTTACAGGCTTAGTTGGTTATTATCGGAGATTCGTTGAAGGATATTCTCGAATCGCTATTCCGTTAACTTAGGCGACTCGAAAAGATACAAAATTCTTATGAAGCGAGGAATGCGAGAAGATTTTCCAAGAACTCAAGAGGAGACTCATTTCAAGACACATATTCTAACCATACCATCTTGGAAAGCGAGCGTGGTAGTGACGCGATGAGTAGAAGATCATATCTTGAACGAGTCGCGATGATGTCAAGTATCGACATAGAGCCAACTTTAATAGAAAAAGTTAAGGTTGCTCGAAGCCACCGGCCGGAGTTGATCGTATGAAGAAGAAAGTACAAGAAGGAGCTATTAGGGCGAGAGAATTGATGAAGAAGGAATACTTGAGTCCACTCTAGACTTTGTGTTCTAACGACTACGATTTGAAGTACAAGATTATGATGGAGGCACACAATCGCCATTTGCAATCCATCTGGGAAGTACTAAAATGTATCGTGATCTTGACATACATTTTGGTGGAACAATATGAAGAGAGAGATTGCAAAGTTTATCTCGATGTGTTTAACTTGCCAAGCGTGTAAAGCGGAGCATCTTGTACCTAAGGGTCCGTCATGCAACCACTTGAGATTCCGGAATGGAAGTGGGAACACATTACTATGGATTTAGTTACGGGTTTTCCTGCGGTTTCTCGAGGCATCAATGCTATTTGGGTTATTGTTGATAGATTAACCAAGTCTACTCATTTCTTACCGATCGAGAAACTTATTCCCTTGAGCGTCTTTCTCGTATGTGCGTAAATGAGATTGTGAGATTGCATGGCATGCCGGTATCCATAGTTTTAGATCGTGACCCAAGATTCACTTCATGATTTTGGGTTAGTTTGTAGAAAAGCTATGGGCGCGAATTTATGATTCGGTTTGGCATACCATCCTCAAAGCGGATGGGCAATCGAAAAGGACTACTCAAAATCTTGAAGATATATTAAAACTACGTGTCCTAGATTTCAAAGGAAGTTGGGATAAGTACTTGCCATTGGTGGAATTCTCATACAACAATAGTTATTAAACAAATATAGGCATGGTTCCATTCGAAGCATTATATGGACAAAATGTCGTTCTCCAATATGTTGGGATGAGGTGGGTGAAGCAACATTGTTGGGACCCGAGTTAAATACGTATGACTAATGATTCGACAACGTATACAAAAGCGGCACAAGATCGACAAAAAGAGTTATGCGGATCTTCATTGAAAGGACGTGGAATTTAATGTAGGGGATCATGTATTGTTGCGAGTTGCTCCATGGAAGGGTGTTACAAGA
This sequence comes from Panax quinquefolius, assembly GCA_020205615.1. Classification (NCBI taxonomy): domain Eukaryota; kingdom Viridiplantae; phylum Streptophyta; class Magnoliopsida; order Apiales; family Araliaceae; genus Panax; species Panax quinquefolius. The sequence goes on along the minus strand of CM035170.1, from coordinate 96,305,931 downwards.
TTTGGGAAGAGAGAAAGCTCAATCCATGATTTATTGGTCCATTTCAAATTCTTGGCCCGAGTAGGAAATGTAGCCTATAGACTTGCGTTACCTCAAGTATGTCTCGTGTTCATAATGTGTTTCACATGCTCATACTTAAAATATATGTGAAAGACCCGAACCACGTTATTGAGTTAGAACCCGGACGAGATAGCCAAGAGACTTAACGTATGAGGAGGTACTGTCAAGATTTTGGATAGGAAGGAGCATGTCCTACGCCATGAAAGGTCATACCACAAGTTAAAGTTTTGTGGAGGAATCATGCTATAGAGGAAATGACACAGGGAATTGGAAAGCGGAAATGAAAGCGAGGTATCCTCACCTTTTCAAAACACCAGTATCGTCGTCGAATTTCGAGGCGAAATTTCATAAGGAGGGAGGTTGTAAGACCCCAAATTTTTAAATAAAAAGGAATTTCCTTTATTTTGAAATAGTAAGGGTTGATTTGATTAATGTGGATAGTTAAGGGTTAAATCACGCAAATATTTCAAAATAAGCAAGTGGTTATAAAATATTCATTGTTGTCGGGAATATTCGTTTGGTCGTGGAATATTAAATCTTTGTCGGGGAATATTAAATGCGACGGTAGCGACCATGTGTGGGCCCCATAACTGAAAGCGATTAGATGAAGAAAACAGCGAATATAAGTTGTTTTTAAATAACTGGCGTAGTTGTTTACCATTATCTTGTTGGAATACCCGGTGGTTTAAAACACACTAATACGGCGTTGTTGAGCGGTAGCACGGTATTGCACCAATTATTGATTCTTACGTAAGAGGGCTTTACTCAATAATGGTTACTGATAATTCTTTGTTCGATTATTTTATTGAGTTAATAATTCTTTGCGTTGATATTTTATATTCTTTGTTGTTTCAATAATTGTCATTACACAAGTATCTTTCATTATCGAAGCAATAATTCATATTATCTGAATAATATTATTAGATAACATTATTGGCAATGTCTAGAAAGTTACATACAGGAGAGGTTTGGTCATCTAATTGCTTGCCATGAAGAAGAAATTCTTATTGGAAAGCCCCTCTTCCTCTGAGGCTGCACAGGTTGTCGATATTGTGATTACTGTAATATTATTTGTGAATAATTAATTATTGATTTATATGATGAGGAAAATATTGATTTTATGTGGATATAGATGGAAAAATTTTAAAAATGACAATTGTTGAAAATTAATATTTTATCTTTTTCCGATAAAATAATTCATTTAAATATATTATTTTAATAATATATTAACGGTGATATTTTTACAATGAATGTGGGATATATGAGTATATGAGGAGGAAGAGTATTTTTGTGGCATTAAATGTTTAACACATGTTTTGTGTGTTGGTGGACACAATTATTGGCCAGAAATTTGATTATAGCTTGTAAAATCGCTTGGTTTATGGATTTGATTAGATTTTTGTTTGGAATTTGGAAAAACTTTCTTCTGCAAAGTTGTAGAAA